>JAIFZK010000016.1:3540000-3912500 GCA_027481765.1 Tenualosa thibaudeaui
CTCTCTTTCTGTCCCCTCTCTCTCACTCTCTCCCTTCCTCCCTCTCTCATTCTCTCCTCCCTCTCTCCCTCCATCTCTCTTTTTCTCTCCCCCCCTCTCTCTTTCTCTCCCTCCCTCTCTCTCCCTTCGTCCCTCTCGCTTTCTCTCTCCCCTCTCTCTCCCTTCATCCCTCTCTCTTTCTCTCCCCCCTCTCTCCCTCCTTCCTCATCCTCCAGGTGTGGTCGATGGACGGCTACTTCAAGGGACGGCGCGTGCTCGAGTTCCGCACCATGTCTGACTTCAAGATCGGCCTGAACTTTGTGCAACACCTGCTGCCTCACCCGTGGGCGGGCACGGGCCACGTGGTCTACAACGGCTCGCTCTACTACAACAAGTACCAGAGCAACATCATCATCAAGTACCACTTCCGCTCGCGCAGCGTCCTGGTGCAGCGTAGTCTTAGTGGCGCCGGCTACAACAACACCTTCCCCTACTCGTGGGGGGGCTCGTCTGACATCGACCTGATGGCCGACGAGAACGGCCTGTGGGCCGTCTACACGACCATCCCCAACGCGGGCAACATCGTCATCAGCCGCCTGGACCCGCAGAGTCTGGAGGTGCTTCAGACCTGGGACACGGGTTTCCCCAAGCGCAGCGCCGGCGAGGCCTTCATGATCTGCGGCACGCTCTACGTCACCAACTCGCACCTGGCCGGCGCCAAGATCTACTTCGCCTACTACACCAACACGTCCACGTACGAGTACACGGACATTCCCTTCCACAACCAGTACTCGCACATCTCCATGATGGACTACAATCCCCGTGAGCGGGTGCTCTACACCTGGAACAATGGACATCAGGTCATGTACAACGTCACACTGTTCCAGGTCATCAAGACGTCCGATGACTGAGCGTCAAGACATCGCTCAAGTGACTGAGCGCACACAATGCACATACTCACAACACACACGTGCAGGCATCCAACACACACACACACACAAACACTCCCACAAACAATACACAACACATACATACACACACGCCAACACATACCTAGACACACAAACACACCCACAAAGATGTAGCACACAAACACACACACACAAACACACACAATTCCACTCAAACAGATTCATGTGAACATTCCCATTAATACACAGTTGGCTGTAGGGCCCAAACATACTGTACAAGAAGCTTTGGACTTTTTTAAGCATTTCGATCTGCATAGAGTGCTATTATTCACATCGAAGGACTGGGGCAGGATGGCCAAGGAAAACAACACTGCTCTAAACAGCTTGGTCAGAGAAGAGAAAACAGACTGAGCTTTTCATTTTTTTGTGATGAGTAAGCATGAGTAAGTTCTTTTTATCTGTGGAAAAGAAAAAAAAATAAATATCAAACTTTAACATTGTCAAGACATTGTCTGTCTTTATAGCCTCTGACTGTTCTCAAAACGGCTCACTATTTTTCACTGTTGCTCATCGTCAGAGCCAGTAGTACATCAGTCTTCTGTGGCTACTGCCTCCATATGGTTTGCTTTTTCAAACGATTTTGTCTCCATTGGTATAAAGGAAGGTGACTTGCACCCTTATTCAGCAGTTCCTGGCACCCAGGGGTAGGCACCCTGACACCCACCTGAACCTGAACCCAGTCAGACGCCAGGGCTCTCGAAGGTTAACTGTCAGGCGAGGAGAAGTTGGAGGAGGAGGAGGAGGAGGAAGGTGACTTGATGATGGTGTAGGGGTAAAAACAGAAGGATGGATGAATTGCTGGAGGGGGAGGGTGAAAGGAGGGGAGGGAGGAGAGAGAGTGATGAAACACGTGCGGAAGAACGGACGGAGGGAAGGATCTACTATGGGCATTAGCATTCTCATAGAGAAGCGATGCCCCAGGCATTTGCTTGGCGCCTGCTGTGGCTGTTGTTGTTGTTTGCGTTTTACCGAGCAGCAATCTGTTTCCATTTCTGCAGCACATCGGCTCAGCAGGCAACGCGGGCTGCATGCTCAGCCGAAACAGACAGCTGAAACCTTATTAGAAACAAAAATAAACAGCCTGCTTGCTTGTTTTATGGCAAGACAAAAAAAAAAAAGATTTATTTGAAAAAGGTTGTCATGTATGAAAATAACCGTCACATATTTGTTGCAAACAATGTCATAGCATGGACAATGCATAGTATGGATATGCACAACTGTAATACTGGGTAATGTTATTCAAGACTGATATAACATCATAAAACCATTGTGACAGATGGAGGCATTAGTCATCAAGGCATTTGATGTCTGATGATTTGACACTGATATTTCAGCAGTATGAGTAATCACCATAACATAATATCATATTGTCACACATCATTAGACACTAGTCATAACAGCTTATCACAGCCCATGCTACAGGATTGGCATGATTGTCTTAGAATCATAATGCAGGATTTAACTAAAGTAAAATTTCTTGAGTCTTGTTAATGCGTCTGTTGCTTTAGTCTCCTTAAATGCATTCTGTGCTTAGTTATGAGTTGGAAAGCTCACTCTTGGAGAGATGAAATTCTAAATCAAATTTCTTACGCCCCCAAGGGCGTTCCATCTTGAACGCTGTGTGAAGAAGAAAGCGCAGCTCTGTCAGTCACTCAACGTGAGACTGACACTAATGTATCCCCACACTAGAATCCCATTACCTGAAGATTGTATCACAGTATGATGCAAATCACTAACTTTGATTAAACCTAATGAATGAAAAATGATTGAGAGAAAAACAACTCATCCAAGTCTTGATAGAAGTAGAACTTTAGTAGTTGATTCCTTTTGCTTTACACAGCCTCCTTCCATTCTCCATATGCACTACAGTAAAACAAGACTTGCACACTTGCACTAAGTTTACTCCACTAATTCATTTTTTTTCCTGCACTGCCTTACTTGATTAGAATGCACTGTTATATTACATGATTTTGTGCCCCAAAACATGATTGGAAAAAAGTCTCATTAGTTTACCACATCGAGCGTGATAACCTGACGAGTTTGATGGAGGAAATAATTCTGCAAGAAATCGGATGTAGATTGCAGCGAGCAAAACATGTATAGAGATATTTCCAAAAAAAGCAATAGTGCAGAATGCATTTAGACACACACACACACAAACACAAACATATGCACACCACACCAGCACACATGTCTCACTAACTCCTCAGCACGTCTGACAAACGCTGATAGCACATGCGTGTCACGCTGCCACCGAGCATGATTGCTCCATGGATGGCGTTTCTGATAAGACTCTGCTTATCCCCCTGCTCGCAGACCCTGTGCGTTACCAATCAAAACACTTATCTCCCCATGCAAAGTCATGCTTTGGCACAGCTCCGTCAATCAGCTGTGCTTCTCATGCACAATAACCACAACAGCGCGGAGGTGAGAGAGGGGCAGGCAGAAAGCTACCAGCAGTGTTGCCCTCAACCTGTCTTCCACTCTCTTTCTTTCTTCTCCAACAGTCCCTTACTATCTTTCACACATGTCCCCTTCTCACTCACCACCGCTCTCTCCCACTCCTTCCTCTCTTTATCACTCTTTTTTCATTTCTTTCATGGATTCATTTTCTCTCTCACTACCCACAGAACTTAGTCCCTCTCTCACTTCTCTCCTCTCTTCTCTCCATCACTCCTTCATCCTACTGCTATCCTGAACCCGAAAACTCACAAACATTTTCTCTTTCACTCCCCCCCCCAAAATCATACCATGGCAAATCACTGGGGGAATGATAGAACTCACCCAACTCACTCACTCACCCGCCCAACTCACTCATTCAGTTCAGTTGAGTTTAACAAGCTTTATTGGCATGGTCATTCACACAGAAACAGTGTAGAATCTATAGTGTAGAAACATGTAAAACATCAAGATATCCATCATAAGTAGTTATCATGTGAATTAAACATAAACCCACTCACTCATTCATTTTACTTCAGCTCACTTTAACTTCTTTCTCTGATGTTTATTCTTTCACATCATCACACCACCAAACTCATTCACACTTGTTCACTCCTCCCTCTCTCTCCCTCACTTGTTCTTCCTCCGTTTGCTTTCACATCCATTCAGTCAGGCCAGGCATCTCCCTCCCGCTGCCTGCTGCCTCATTCAAACAGAGGTGCATGTTGATTGAGTTGCAGAGGTGATGGGGGCACTGCTCTAGTGAGATGAGGAATGGTTGGAGTTGATGTGTGCGTATGCGTGTGTGTGTGTGTGTGTTTGTGTGTGTGTGCGTGTGTGTGTGTGCGTGTGTGTGTGGTGAAGGGGGTCTGGGGGGGTGTGCTGTGTAGTGAAGCAGTCATCCTTTGCAACTTTCCGCTGCCACACCCAGCTGCTTCCACACGGCCAGATTAATCACTGAGACGTTGTGAAAGATCAAACCTCCATGTTTTCAAAACAAATAAACTAAATAAATAAATAAAAACCGATATGCTAAACAAACGAAGACCGCTGATGCCATCTCCCCCTTCCCTTCCCTTCCCCTCCTCACCGCTGTCTGCTCCTGTCCCAGCATGCATTGCCTGTTTAATTAAAACTTACGGCCCCAACGTCAGGCCTGACAGCTGGCTCATACGTGGCCAATTAAAACATCCTCTGGACCTCCCACACTCCTCTCATCCGCCATCTATTACAGTAAAATTCCCCTCTCTGCCACCCTCCTGTTTGGGCAATCTGCTCCAAAGCCTGCACTCAGAGACTCCTGCTCTCTTATCTTCTCTCTGCAATCTTTCACTTCCTTATCATACCCTCTCATCTGCTCGCCCGCTCCCGCCAGCCCAGCCCCTACCCCCAGGCAAATTCTCCCCCAACAGCGTACCTGTTTCATTCCCCTTATGCACTGGCTCTTGGACATCTGCTGTTTGGGGCTTTCAGGGAGTTTATTAGGAAAACAACTTTCACTTTTTTTTTTCTTTCCTAGTCACACTGTGCTCTGAACGCAGATATCTCCCCGCTGCTTTCCTTCAGGGAGCGATTTCTTTCCTCTCTTCTTCTCTCTCTCTCTCTCCTGTTTTCCTTTTTCCTCCCCAGACAGGCTGAGATAAAGGTGTGCAAAGGGACAGAGATGACAGGCGGAGGGTGGGGAAGGGGGGGATGAGCAGGAAAGAGGGAGAAGTTTTATTCCTTCATTTCGACGGAGGCGCTGCACAGTAATTGGCTCCTTAATTGTGTTTCTTAACTCCCATTGATCTGCCGCTCACCGGCCTAATCTCATTAGCCTCTGATTTGTGAAGGACAGTAAAGCGGACGCTCCCCTCTGGTCCAGAGCCACGGGTCATTTGCTTTTATAACCCCAATGCTCCGACACGTGTGCTTTTCGTCCGGGCCATAAACCCTCAGGGCCACGGCGAAGCCCCGCATGTCCCAAGACGGCCGAGTAATTAACAAGCTGGTCAGCAGCGGAAGTTCATCGGGGCATTAACTTCAGATAACAGAGAGCTCGCAACATATGAGAGCTCCATAAGGAGGAGGAGGAGAACGGAGAAGTGGACGTCCGCAGTGCGTGACAAGAGAAAGACATGTGAGGCCTGCGTAGACTGGGCAGCCCACTGGGCAAGAAATCCTAATCTGTGCTGAGGAAGATCCAAAACAATGAGTTGCCACATGAGCGTATTTGTAGCCTGTTCCAAATTGCCTGCACCCTTGAGGCTACTCAAGCCCAGAATATATTTACATTTAAATACATCAAATGCATTCACATTCTACTAGAGTTGCCTAAAGCCCACAATGGTTGCTCAAAGGAAAACTGAAATCAACACTGGCTTCCCCAGACTGCTGCCCTACTCCCCTCTGTTCCCAGAGGGCTTCTTTGTGGTCCACGAGCCTTGAGGACTAGGGCTACATCCCCAGAGATCCAGACTCAGGGGATAACAGATGGTACACCACACAAGAGTCCAATACAAGAATGGCACGGCTGCTTTTGGTAAGCAGCAAAAAGACACACTGAACCGGACCGGACAAGACAGGACAGCACGTGGCCTTCACAGCAGGAGACCCTAATACATTCATGCTCAGTAGAGGAAGAGGAAGAGGAGGATGAGGAGGAGGAGGAAGAGATGAAGAAGCAGGGGAGGAGAAGCAGCTGTGAAAAAATGTGTCTTATCTCAGCCGTGCTCTAAAGTCTGATGCGTTAGAGACGGCAAGGAGACAGCGGCTCCACAAGCGACGCACTCCTTCACAGCCACACATCCCAACGCACCACCCCTACCCCTTCACAGCCACACATCCCAACACATCCCCCTACCCCTTCACAGCCACACATCCCAACACACCACCCCCTACCCCTTCACAGCCACACATCCCAACGCACCACCCCTACCCCTTCACAGCCACACATCCCAACACACCCCCCCTACCCCTTCACAGCCACACATCCCAACGCACCCCCCCTACCCCTTCACAGCCACACATCCCAACCCACCCCCCCGACCCCTTCACAGCCACACATCCCAACACACCCCCCCTACCCCTTCACAGCCACACATCCCAACACACCCCCCCTACCCCTTCACAGCCACACATCCCAACATACCCCCCCTACCCCTTCACAGCCACACATCCCAACACACCACCCCCTACCCCTTTGGTCGAGAGACAGCAGCCCCGAAGACTTTCCACTCTGAGAAATCTAGCCCTTTATCAGCAGCAGCTGCTTACTGCTGGGATGCAGATCCTGTAAACAGAGTTTTAGCCACTCGTCTCCTTCTCTCTCTCTCTCTTCTTCCCTCATCTCATATTCTACCTCTGAATTCCTGCCTTGTCTTTCTCTCTCACTTCTGTCTTGTATCTTCCCTCAGCTTCCAGTTCCTCTCTAGTCTCTCCTCTTTTCTCTCCCATGTCTTCTACCTCTCCTCACACTTTTTTCATTCCATCCTTCTTCTTCTCTGCCATACCATGTTCCTCCCTGTTCCTTTCTCCTCTTCCTTTTCTCCTTTCCTTTCATCTCTTCTCAAGCATCCTTTGCTTTCTCTCCACTCTTCTCCTCTCCCAGCTTCTTCATTGCTTTTCTCCCATCCTCTAATCTCCTGCCATCCATCCATATTTCTCTTTTACTCTTTCCATCTCCTTCTATACTCTCCCACCCCTCCATTTCAGCAGCTGCATGAGCTTCACAGTCTGAAGACCATGCTGCCTACACACACGGCGTTTCTGGAAGGTTCCATCTGCGTGAGTAAATGGGGCGTAGGAGTGAGCGGGTGGATGTGGGTGGCAGAGGAGGCTCCTCGCTGACCTGCACAAACTGTTGAGCTTGGTATCTTGTCGGTAACGAATGAGGGGGCTGCGGAGAGCTAACGTTAAAACATGGGAGAAAGAACAACGGCTATAGATTCCAAGAGCTCCAACGCTCACTTCAGCTATCATGTTCCTAACTCAGCCATGTTGAGTCACGTCTGGCTATGATTGGTCCATTTGCTATTTGGTGGTGTGGACCCACACTGAGAATCTCTTTCTCTTGCTCTTGTCTCTCTCGCTCTCTCTCTCTTTCTTAGGCCAACTTCTTTACTTCCACAACTAACACAAAACTTCCCTGCAGACAAAGGGAAAACAAAGCTGACTAGCTGGATCTGACAGCTGTAGGCTGCTGAGCTGTAGGCAATACTACAAGAGAGGATTTGATTTAAAAAGACTAGAAGAGAGAGAGAGATGGGGGCAAAGGGCTGAAGGGGTGGTAGAAAAAGCTGAAAAATTGAGCATGTGGAGGAATAAGAGAGAAAGGGAATAGAGAAAGAGGAGTGTGTGTGTGTGTGTGTGTGTGTGTGTGTGTGTGTGTGTGTGTGTGTTTTGGAGGGATGTATGAGAGCAAATATATGAAGGGAAATGGGTGGATAAGGGGGAGGAGAGATGGAAATGTAGAGAGAGAAGAGAAGAAGAGTGAGAAGGAGAAAGAGAGACAAAGAGAGAGAGAAGGACAGAAAGAAAAACAGAACTAATTGCAGTGGGACCAAAGGGCTAAACCCCTGAGGAGCCTCATGCCTGACTTATGCAAGCGGGAGCCCAGAAATACACAACCACACACTCCCTCTGCAGACGACACACATACAGTATACGTGCGCATACACACTCATGCACACATACACACCCACACTGGCACACGCTCCTGCAAGACAAACCTGAGAACACTCAACAGTCACCCTCATTACAGTAACACACACACACACACACATACACATTTATGCACATTCTTATACATACACTCTAACGCTACTGCACACTGTCCCTGTGTGAGGTTGATATTTCAGGTCAGTGAATGCACATTTCTCTTTTGAACACAAATAACTAATGTTTAATTCAGACACCCCCTGCCTCCCTCCCTCCCCAACTGAGTATAGAATCACTTAAAATACCTTCACAGTCATGACTTTGCCCAGGCTTTCAAATACGCATCTTCCATGTCCAAACTAAAGCAGTCAAGCATGGACCCATATGTTTATGCAGACTCCACCTCCCATTCATACACATGAGATTCCAGATGAGGGAGTACTGATACTAAATCTCCCTCAGACATGGAGTAAAAAAGAGGTGCCATCACTGCCTGATTTGAGTCTACTGTAGATGGGAGTCACGGGAATCAAACACAAACACAGAGTTTCCGGGTATGGGAAGATATAACTGTAATTAATAACATAATATGAGATGTGAAACGTCAAATAAAAACTGATACGTGTTAAGCCAATCAGTGACGGTTTTACAGTAATACGATTTCAGTGAATTACCACTGAATATAAACGCCCTTCTTCCCTAAGGTGACCAGAATTCTCAGATGAATCAGGGACATTTCCCTGAATTTTCCTTGAGAACCGGGGACACAAAGTGAGTTTTTCTTGAATTTCACCAGGGACAGATCACCAATATCGGGGACTGCCCCTGGAAATTGTGATCATCTGGTCACCCTACTCTTCCCATACCCAGGCACCATTGATGTGTTTGCACATCTATGGTTAGCTCACACCAAGCAGTGACCGACACAGAGGCAGGAAGGTCTGTGTCCATATCCCCTGTGCATAGGCCAAGGAGAGAGGCCTCAAGCTACTGTATTTGAGGCATCTACCATTGCAGAGGTGACCTGGGAGATGAAGTTTTATTTTATTTCCTCTAAACATAACTCAGTGCCCTGCCCTCTCGGGCTGACACACTCCCCCTGCAGAGCAAAGGTAATTAAAGTCACCTCCCATGCCCTCAGACAGCACAGCCACAGCATCTTATCCATTAATATGCTAATTGGGTGTAGGGCCGCGACCACTGGGCCTTGTGCCCCTCTTCCTAAATTCATTTCCCATAAACAGAGGCGTCAGGGGCTGGCGAGCTGGTCAGTCGGTGGCTTCTGCGGGCCAACCTGTGCATAGCAATGAGCCCTTATCAATTTCACATTCATCAAGAGGATGAGGAGCTAGGAGGGCAAGGAGGAGCCAGAGCGGCAGCCCTTCCGCAATGGACACTCCTGCCACTGAGGATGCAGTGTGGTGTGGTGTGTGTGTGTGTGTTGGGGGGGAGGGGGGGTAGATGGGCTGCTGCTGCTTCTGAGCCAATGCAGACCAACCCCTCCCAAACCATCCACCAGCCCATATCCTCCCCACCCTCCCCGTGGTCCTGTCAGCTGGCCACCGGCTGCACCAAAATCACGGCCGTTTATCACCACTGACATCCCGAAGACCCACTGGAGACCTCAGTGCTGCTATTGCTGCTGCTGCTGGCCAGCTAAGTCTTCAGCCACCGCTAACTCTGCAGCCACCGCTAACTCTCCAGCCATCACTTACTCTCCAGCCATCACTAACTCTGCAGCCACCGCTAACTCTCCAGCCATCACTAACTCTCCAGCCATTACTAACTCTGCAGCTGCCACTAGCACTGCTGGGACTGCAAATATACTGACTGTTAATGCTCCTGTTGAAGCTGGTGCGAGCCGGTGCTACTCAGTCCAGTCCAGTCACGTCCGATGGGCAGGGCCACCAGGGACGCAGAAGGGCCGGGCACAGCCAAAGAAACGCTAAAGGAAATTATGGAGCAGATCCCTGACAGCCATGGGCTCTGGAGGCAGAGAGGAGAAGAGGAGGAGCGTTTGCTGCTGCTGCTGCTGTCACTTCAGCTGTCCTGGCCTCCCAGGGCTTACAGAGAGAGGAGACAAAGTGGCTGGAGGGGGAAATGGGGTGAGGATGTTTGCAGGTGCCACCAGTGTGTGTGAGTGTGTGTGTTTGTGCCTTAAAGACAGTGTGTAGAGACGGATGAGGGGTGAGGGTGCGTACAGTTGCCACCAGATAACACATCAACCACTGCAGCCTTTCTCTTGCTCGAAATTTTCACTGTTACTGAACATCCCCAGAACAGAATAGCAAATGTGTTTCGACATCAGATAATTACTTGAAAACAAGGTCTGGGAAAACAGTCCTGTATATCAGCTTGCCAATTTGAAGGTATTTTTTAAATTATTTGTTTCATTTCAATATGAGTATAAAAGTGTCAGTCAGGGTTACATAACGATTGTTATGACTTCAATACAGTCAAACTTAGTAGTTAATGCATTCATTGCATTCATAGTCTCAGTAAATGTAAAATAAAACCTACATAAAAAATAAAAAATAAATCAACCTACATGAAAATGGTGGATATTTAACAACTTATATGGGTCCTTACATAATTCTATTCGGACTGATAATCATAGATGTTGAGATTTTCCACATGGGTAAGTTTGATTTGCTAGTACACAATCCATTACATTCCCTGCTGTGATTCAGGAAGTGAGATGATAAACTGTGTTAACCTGCCCTCACACCTGCATCCTTGTAAGGTGTGACCTTTTTGGGTGATCCACACCTGCTACAGGTTGGCTAGTAATGAAAGACACCACCTGCTTAGACACCTCATATAATTCGTTGCAACTCAATTCAAGTCTGTTTGTACATTGGTGCCTGTCAGTGAAATGTGTGTGTGTGTGGAAGTGAGAGAGAGAGAGAGTTGTGGCAGAGTCTAAAAACCTATACTCTTCATCGTAGCTCCATCTGTTTTGTTAGCCTCTTAGCGACCTTGGACACACTGGGTGTGTGGGGACATCACGAGAAGAAAGACGTTTAACAATCGTTAGAGCAATTACCTGAGAAACAGAAGGCTTGGAGGGAGTAATTATGTGCCCTGTGTTTACAAGCATGTGCTGAAGGACCTGAGACAGAAGCACCAGTGCTGAAGGGGAGGACAAAATAGAAGAAGGGACAGAGAGAGGGGACAGGGGAGGGAGAGAGGGAGGGGCAGAGAGAGAGTTTTAAATGGGTCACAGTGAAAGAGGAAAGGGTAGGGTGGTACTATTTGTATGTGTGTGTGAGAGAGAGTATATGTGTGTGATACAGTGTGTCTGTGTGTGTGTGTGTGTGTGAGTGTGTCTGTGTGTGTGTGTGTAGTGTGTAGCAACAGAGAGAGAGATATCAGAAGGGAAAGGCAGAATGAGATGAAAGGTGAAAATGAAAGAGGAGAACAGAAGAAAAGCAAGAATAGAGCAGCATGTGTTTGTGTCTGTGTGTGTGTGTGTGTGCGTGAAAGATACAGTATTGTCTGTGTGTGTGTGTCTGCCTCTGTGTGTGTGTGTGTGTCTTGATGAGAGGGTGCAAACACAGACAAGCAGAAAGAGAAGACAAATCCAGAGGAGGTGAGCCCTAGAGGAATAATTACTCATCACAGCCCCCATCTTAAATGTGTCCAACTAACCACTCTAACTCTGTGTATAGCATGCTCAGGGTGTTGAGGTGGAGTCATACGGTGCTCTGGATTATTCTTCAAATAATTCAACACAGTTGCCTTTGGATGTTCTCCTCTATCCTCTCCACCAATCCACTTCACCTCAGCCTTGATGGAGAACATCATGAAGTCAAGCAAAGACATGAAGATGAGTACATTAGGAGGGTTATAGTTATTGACATGGCTCAAGTTGACGGGCTGTTTTCACCTGGTGCAAGGAATTGTGGGGCGTCACCTCTCACCTCTCACTTTCATACACTGCAAAAAATGAAAATCCTTAGTAGAATTCAAAATATTTATCTTGTAAACCACTTTCAAGACTCATTCACTTATTGAGGCCAAATATAAGTCAGCCTATATTCAAAATCAAACCTAATTTCAAACAAAATGATCTGTCACTGCAGAAAGACAGTGGCAAAGATCTGCGGCTCAAGGGCCCAACCCAACTACCAGGGGTCATGCAGGAAAAGTACAACAGTGGTCAAAATACTGTCCCACAACATTATATGGTAGTCCAGCCATAGGTGGTTATCAGCAGTTATGGCTGGACAGTGTAGTAGTAGCCAGGCATAGTCAAGGAGTGGGATCAATCATGGGCGGTCCATTTTGACAGTGCCACTGTGAGGAGGTGTCAGTGACAGGGCCTCATGGACTACAAGGAAGGGCCTCTAGGAAGGAAAGTCGGTGGACTTCCTGTGAAGTTTGACGCATTCCTCTCAGGGGAAGTAGGTGACAGAAGTCAGCCCGTGGGAGGCAGGGATGACACTCAGCAAAGATGATTGTGGTGTTGGTGGACAGAGGAAACAAATGAGTTAGGCGAGTCGCATACTTCACTGATTATATATGTCATCCGTGCATATATAGTCCGAGTCAGAGTGTCCGCTTGTTATATGTGTGTGTGTGTGTGTGTGTGTTGGGGGGGCGGGGATTATTCCACAAAAGAGGTGCATGCTATTGTGAATTTTGATATTTTGGGATTACAAGGAGACCAGCATTCTGGGATCTTAGGAGTCTAGCAGAGTAGTAGGGACAAGTAAGCCTGTAATATATGTTACAGCAAGGCCATTGAAGGCTTCATAGGTTAGGAGAAGTATTTTAAAATTAATTTAACTTTTAATACGAAGCCGGTGTAAGGAAGTGAGGATAAGAGAAATATGTTCATATTTTTTAGTCCTAGTGAGTGTATGGGCCGCAGCATTTTTAATACAGGTATTACTACACCTAGAGAAAAGAACATTACAATAATCAAGCCTGGAGGTAAGAAATGCATATATTAATTCACATCACAAATGGATCACCCTTGGGGGTTCTCACAGAAGCCTATGACTAGGAACTGCTCTTCAATATTTATTTGCAAAATGCAAGATGATGCAAAATTTTTCTAGGTCCTCACAAACAGGTCTGGACCCACACTTGGTTTGGATCTGATCCAATTTGTTGATCAATTTGTTGCTGAGATATAAGCCCATATACCATTTGATGACCTTGCTGCCAATTTTGATTAGCTGCCTCAGTCGAATCTGGAATATTAAAATGCCAATAGGTGACCTTTATGTAATTTGGTTGTAAAGACTGTTATGAAAAACAGTTAAAATTTGTGTCATGTTAAAAATAGTTTCACTTTCAATAAAATCCAGTATTTTTTTTTAATTGGGCATGTGGTTTAAAAGTTACATTCATGGATGCAACTCCAGCTTTGATCCATTGGTGGCGCTAGATTGCATGACTTGCAGACCTGAAACTTGTTATTGAAACTTAGTTTACTTAGAAACATTGTAAACAAATTGTACAAGAATTACTTCTTCCTCTTCTTTGGCTTCAAAACCGTTACCACAGAGACTTATAGTATTTGATCTTCATTGTTGGTTGTATTGACAGTGGTGCAATAAGGTAAGTAGCACATTTCAGAAGTTAAACAACAGAATGTCTGGCGAGGTACTAGATGAGAGACCGCTGATTTGAACTTAGCATCATTGTCCTAGATTCAAGCACATTTGTTTTGGTTTCATTCTTTTTGTTTTGAGCAAATTTGACTAGTTTCTAGACACTAGATTTCAAAAATAAGAAAATCAATCTTATTATTTGTTTAAATATCTTACCACAAAACAAGCAATATTTTCTTAAATGAAGACTTTCCTTTCTCTGTATTTTATCTCGTTTCAAGAAATCTTAGTAAGTGCCACTTTCTTGCTGCCTTTGCAGATCATTTCGCTTGAAATAAGTACATATTACTCAAAAGCAGATATTTTTTCTTATTTTTGAAAAGCCATTTTTTGCAGTGTAGGATGCTTTAGTACCCTATGCTGGGAATGGACTAAAAGATAGCACTGCATTACCTCACATAAGCATTTAGAGACTCTGAAAACCATTAAGTACAGTCTGTGTGTGTGTGTGTGTGTGTGTGTGTGTGTGTGTGTGTGTCTTAATGACAAAGTGCAGAGACAGAAAAAAAAGAAGAGCTCCAGAGGGATGACTACCTATCACTCCTCCCAACTTCAATAATGTGTGCAACTAACAGTCTAACTCTAACTCATGTTCAAGGTCTTGAGGTGCATTCATACTGCGTTTTCTTTTAATAATTCAGACATTTGTTGGGTCAAGAGGTGGGGAGATAGGGGTTAGCAAGGACAGAGAAGATGGAGGAGGCATGTCTGGAGGGCTGGTGGGTGGAGGAAGGGGCCAGTGGGGTCATCTCACATGTGCTCCCCACGCCCAATGATACCTTGGTTCTGTGGTCAGCGCGGTTGTGTTTCCATCCTCATCTCCACACAGGCATAAACTAGAAATGGATTTTTGCAACCCCCACCCATGCTCTTTGCACTCTTCATCAGATTGTGGTGTGCCAGTGCATGATGGCGGAGGAGGAGGAGGAGGAAGAGGAGGAAGAGATGGAAGTGACAGAAAGGTGGTGAAAGGTCAGACACTCTCTCGCTGCAGGACCAGAAGCAGCAGGCCATTTCCCACAGCTTGGGGAAGAGAGGTGGGGTGATGGGCGGACAGAGATGTGGACAGACATCAGATTCACTCACATCACCCTCCCCACACACACACACACACACACACACACACACGCACACACATACACATACATAGACACGCACACAAGCACGTACACGCACACACACACATATACCTTTTGCCGTATCAGTCTGCTGAGAGGACAGATTAGCTGAAGAATAAAGCAGTGGGGCTGAGGGACAGGGGAAGTGTGTGGTGGATGGATGGATGGATGAGGGTGACAGAGGAGGGGTGGTAGCTTCTGAGAAGATGGAGACAGACAGTTGGATGTGGCAGAAGGGGGGAGTTGGGGTTGAAGATGCATGTGTGTGTGTGTGCATGCGTGTGTGTGTGCGTGTGTTTGTGTGCATGTGGGCTTGGCAGCCTGCTGGAAAATCTTAATTTCCTGTCAGAGCCGATCATGGGCACTGATTACACGCCCTCAGCTGCACTGGAGAGGTGGCAGGCACATGTCTCAGAGCGGCAGTGATGCCGGGTCAAAGAAAAACAAAAACCACGGGGACGTCAGGCTACGGCGCGCTGGAGAAGGAGAATGAGTGATTAAGGAAGAAAGGAATGGAAAGCAAAGACTGTGTGTGTGTGGGGGGGGGGGCAGACGAGACAGAGCCAGAAAGAAACAGAAAGAAGAAAACAGAGAGAGAGAGCAATAATGAGAGAGAAGGAAAGAGAGATCAGGATGGAGAGACAGAGACAGAGAGCCTCAAACTTCCCCAGTTGTTTCATTGCTCATTCATATTTAGCCATGTTTACGTGCCTCCTAGCCTAGTGCTGGTGCCCACACACACACACACACCTCAGCAAAAGGTGGGGGGTGGAGGGGGGCTCAAGTCTGCAGCAGCTGGAGGCCAAGTACCTGGATCTGGCTGACCCTCCGCAGGAGAGGGTTACACAGTCACAGTGGGATGGGGCCAGAGCACTACAGCAACATCCACTAAACTAACACTCAAAGCAGCTACCTGCAGAGGATCTATATTTACACACAGACAGCCATTTATCTGGGTCAATCCTCATACACAAACATCTATCTGGTGTTACAGTGGCATATACACACATATGTAGCTGGGTCTACCTTCACACACAAAAAGCTACCTGAGTCAACATTTACACATATATCGATTTTTTATACTCATACATAAACCACTTTCTGGGGCCACATTCATACACAAAAGACTGTCTGTGTGTGTGGGTGCTCAATTCAACCATACACACACATGAGGACCTACACTCATAGACCACCCCCCCCCCCCCCCGCCCCTGCCCCCCACACACACACATAAGGACGTACTTTATTAACCCCCCCACCACCACCACCCCGACACACACACATAAGGACCTGGCTTCATGTCTAAGAATGGCAAAGGCGAATCTGTTTGGAAATTTGATTGGCTGCTCCGTGAACATTCAATAGCAATGGGAAAAAAAATTGCCGTCCATTCATCCACAGACTCAGACTGGTGGTATTGTGTGGTGGAACCTGAATTAGCTTTGGGCCATTGTGTTGGAGTCAGCAGACTCTGCAACGACTGATCCACAGGAGCAGAGGAGTTTCTGCACCATCTGTGCCACAGGAGCACCTCGTCTACAGGTTCATCAGTTCGTTTCTGGCTTTTTTTCAGACTGATAAACACCTGAGTGGGAAAAGTAGGACGAGGTGAAAGAAAAATGAGAGAGAAATGAAAAAGAGTTAAAATGAGAAACAGATAAAAAAAAAACAGTAACATTCAGTCTGACTGTATGTGTGCATACGCTTTAAGTGCTCTGTGACTGGCTTTTGACAGTGGCAGAGAGTGGTTTAGAGATGGAACATTCTGGATCCGAAGGGGGTTGGGGGGGTGGGAGGAGGTGTTCCACTGTTGGGACTGGAG
Organism: Tenualosa thibaudeaui; assembly: GCA_027481765.1. Lineage (NCBI taxonomy): Eukaryota > Metazoa > Chordata > Actinopteri > Clupeiformes > Clupeidae > Tenualosa > Tenualosa thibaudeaui. The sequence goes on from JAIFZK010000016.1 coordinate 3,556,592, forward strand.
GAGACCCAAGTAGCACCATGTCAACCAGGAATGAAAATGAAAGATTCAACATGCTGGCCTACTTACAGGCGACACGCAGCCACATGCACAGGTCTTTTCCTTGTTATTTTAACAGCTCGCCCTTCAATTTTTAATGTAGACATATGGTCACAGCAAAAAAATCCACCTTCAGCCCGCCCCTCCTCCTCCCTCTCTCTCTCTCTCTCTCTCTCTCTCCAGTCTAGGTGATAATCTTGTTAAGGCAGGAGTCCACTGCTCAGCAACGCAGAACCTCACAGACATGCCCCAAACTGACAGGATGTTATAAATCTGCCCTAATGGACAATGTCAAGCGGGTAGCTGAGCTTCTAATGAATTATTCGCCTGCTTGCTGTGTTTCTGATGTGAGGCTCACCGCAGTGAGAGAAACCTTGTCAAAGCAAGTGAGCCCAACCAGGAGCAACACAGGAAAACGTTAGGTGATTTCAAAGTCAGGAACACAAAGTTGTGTTTGTTTGTTTGTGTGTGTGTGTGTGTGTGTGTGTGTGTGTGTGTGTGTGTGTGTGTGTGTGTGTGTGTGTGTGTCAGTATGTGCATGTGTCAGGATGTCAGGACACAGAGCTGTTCAAGTGGCTCCATCCGTCTTTGTGTGGGTGTCAGGATGAGAGAGAGTGAGGGAGGGTGAGGGAGGGAGATGGATAGATGATAGGGTGAGAAACAGAGAGAGAGAGAGAAAGAAAAAGAAAGGGAGAAGCCATTAAAGACCATGAAAGACAGACAGACAGAGACAGATACAAAAGACAGAGAGAGAACCGGTAGCAGCCTGTCCTTCTGAAATGACAAACCCTAAACTCTTCCATCTAAATGTCCGCTCACAACTTTTCCATTTCACGTGCTGAGCCCATTACTAAGATGCCGTGTGGAAGGTGCAATGGCTATATTTAACAGCCTGTTGTAGATAGGGGAATAATATGCACACAGCTGTGCTGAAGTGATCAATACAGTGAGAGCCTTGCCAGGGCGCACGCAGACAGACAATTCATTCAATAAGGCACTACAAATGGAACCTTAAATGGAGGGGGGGGGGGCAGGGGAGCAGGGAGGGAGGCTATGGGGGAAGAGAGAAGATGGAGAGGGGGCTGGGGGGGTGGGGCAGAGAGCGTCTCCCATAGCTGATGTGGCGGCTGCGGCTGCCGAGAACACCGGATGAGAGCGTGATGAAGTGGTTGTGATGAAGGGGTTCTGCAGAGGAGAAGAGAGGCTGATGAAATGATTGCAGGCCCTGGGAGCGGAGAGAGAGAGAGAGAGAGAGGGAGAGGGAGAGGGAGGGAGAGGGAAGGTGGGGGAGAGAGAGTGGGAGAGATGGGGGAGAGGGAAGAGGTGAGGAGGGGGGTGGATAGGATGAGGGGAGGGTTGAGGAAGGGGGAAGAGGAGATGGAGAAGGAGAGGGAGAAGATGGAGAGAGTGGGGAGTGAGAGGAGAGAGAGAGAACAAAGAGAGAGAGAGAATGAGCGAGAACTAAGTGGGATAAAGAGTCGAAAAGAGAGAGAATCAGAGAGAAGGAGAGAGAGAGAGAGGGAGAGAGAAGGGAGAGAGAGGGGCTGCAATAGTAGCCCTCTGAAGAGACCTAGAATCGTAATCATCTTCTCTCATTTCCTGCTATTCACAACAGGCTGTGCAGCCTGCAGCCTGAAGTACCCCAAGATAGCACGGATGCACCACACCCCCCACTCTCTCTCTCTCTCTCTCTCTCTCTCTCCCACACACACACACACACACACACACTCACACTTGTACACAAACACATACGAAACACACACAAACACTCCTGCACTCCCAATCAGAAGCAACAAGAGCTTGTTATTTTCCAAAATACTCCAAATTAGCAGTGCAATCTGACATTCACAAACACACTCAGATACTAGCCCAGAGAGGAAAAGACAGCTAGGCCTGCACTCTCATTGGAATCATTAGGGGCCTTTTCATGTCAGGTGACAGGTGCGCTTTGTCGACGCTGTGGCCGGCGAAAGAGTGGGAGGACCACACGGGCTGCCTGTTTCTATGGAGACATCCAGATTCATCAGTTTAAGGAAGAGCAGCAGACTCTGGGGTGAAAGGTCACACTTTATTATATTTCTCATCAGCTTGCTGTCACTTCTCACAAAGAGCATGTCACACAGGTCACCTGTGTGTAAATTTGTACTTGAGATGTGTATGTGTGCATGTGCATGATGTATGAGTTTACACACACACACACACGTACACACACACACACGCACACACACACACTGGAGCTTGAGCAGCCTGATAGGCAGAGCAGCTTCAGCACAGGAGCTATGAGACTGGAGGACCACCACTAGCACCACCACCTCCAGCAGTAACAGCAGCAGCGGTAGTAGCATCAAGAATAGACCCACTCTCCAAACTCACTGCACCAATCCTACTGCTTCCCTCTCTCTCTTTCTCCCTCTCTCTCTCTCTCTTTCATCTGGGTGATTCTGTGGTACTGACAGCTCTGCCGTTGCCCTGCTGAGGGTCGGAACTTTCAGGGCCGCCAGACGTCATCTCTCCTGTCAACCACAGTAAGAAGAACAGAGGAGAAGAGAGAGGGGGAGGGAGAGGGAGAGAGAATGACAGAGTAAAGGGAAGGAGAGGAGGACGTCCAGAGTAAAAAAGAGTGTGAGACTCCTTGTGGGCCCTGGAGGAGGAGGCGGGGAGGGGAGAGGGGGCAGGCTGACACGGCGAGGTCAGGGGAGCCTCCCACCCAAATCAGATGCAGAGCAGGTACAGGCCACACACACACACACACACACACACACACACACACACACACACACACACACATACACACACACAAATACACACACACACACACACACACATAGACACACACTGTTCTACAGTTCTTGAGCACTCCTGACATTGCACACGCACACACACAAGCATACATAGGAGTGTACACAGACACACACAAACACACACACAAATGCATGCATACGTGAAGCAAAAACAAACAGGCACCTGCAAAAGACATATGCCCATAAACACAAGCATTCACACAAACACACACACACGCAGACACACACACACATATACAAACACACACACACACACAAAAGATACATTTGCCAACAAGTAGTCACCTACTCTCTGAAGCTGACTGACTCGAAATGGGCACACGTTATGGCTTTCTGTTATGGAGGTGTGCGGTATAACGACATCTTAAAGCCAGGGAACAAGCATGGGAATCTCACAGAGATGAGTGAAAGATTGAGGTCGCCCTCCTCCACGTCTTCATTAAGTATTGAGGTGCCAACAAAAATCAGTCAACGCAAAGGAAAAAAAAAAAGACATAAAAAAGCCCTCACACGTTTCTTTTTTTTATCATTATTTTTGGCCAAGATGCCAAAATGCAATGCCTATCTCAGTTTTAAGACTATTTTTTAATGCCAGCTCTGGGGCTGGAAGAGAAGACAAATAATAAATCACAATTATCAAACTATCAGAGTGTTACTGTTAAGAGTTGCTTTAAACTCACACACATTTCTTTTGCCATGAGGATGATGAAGCTGACGAGGCAGCAAATGATGTGAAGAGGACAAATCTCACAAATTCTTTGTCTCACAAGTGGTATTCACATACATAAACACACACACATACACGCACACACACATGCGTGCACACACTCACACACACACACACACACACACACACACACACACACATACACACAAAGCCATGTGTGTGTACACTTTTCAATCTGAATTTAGATCACTGGCTCAGGGCCAATGTTGGCCTCAACTCCAGCCACTGCGGTCAAAGGTGGAAATTAGATTAAGGTGGGGTACATCTGCCAGGGTTCTAAGAAAGTTCAGAGAGGTGAGTGTGTGTGCGTGTGTGTGGTAGGTGTGTGTGTGTGTGGCTATAAACATGACTAATTCCATAAAAAACCTTCACTAGCGTCCTGCCTTCTGGAGTCCCAGCTGGACAGCTCTCTCAGGCCATAAGCACCTCTGACACCTTGAGTGTGAGTCAGCTCCAGGGAGCCCTCCACTCAGGCACACAGAGGCCCAGCCATCACACTTTAGATTCAATGTCCTTACTTCTAATTGACACATAGTTATTTCAGAGAGGTACCATGTACAAGTTACAATGACATTAGTAATAACCTTGCCCAATGGGTTTTATTTTAGTAACATGTAATGACTAATGACAAGTACGTGGTTCTATTAAATACTTAATTGCACAGCAATAACTGCACACAGTGAAGTCTGCATGAGGTGAAGTCTTTGATCGTGATCCATGACAAATTGGTTAATTCAGCAAAATTCCATTCACTTCCCTTCAGCTAGTTTTAGAGCAATTGAGACAACATTAGGCAATCAACTATGGGTTGGGGGCTCCAACATGCTCCAACATATTTGATTGGCTCTTGAGGTCAAATATCAACAATATTTCACCAGGATTGATTACTATAGCTTTGTTGCACCAGGCATGACTAACCTCAGATCCATAGCATCTGCCATGACTTCATGTCAATAAAGTGGTCACAGGAGAAAGAGGAAAATTCAGTTCCCATTTGGCACGGATCAATGCAGAGTGTCTAAGCTACCCCTTTATGCTGAGGCAAAGACTAACATACTATCCATTATACCATTAATCCAAAAAGTGTAGATTTGCAAAGGGGTGGGGAGTTCCTGTCCCTAAGTCCTGCTCATTAGTGCCACACTACATGCATGATTAATTGTGTGGACCTGCAGCCATGTGCGTTCACTGGGCAATGAACAACAGGGTAAACATTGGAAATATACAGGAACTAGCTTGCACTACCTGAGCAAACACACACACACACACACACACACACACACACACACATACACACATGAAAATGCCTGCACGTAGGAGCACATGGTAGTGGGAAAGGTGTGGATGATTCGTCTCCGCAGGAATCACAGGACTTAATTACCCTCCCAGCTGGCTGACTCTCCACTCACATGTCAGCATACAAAACATAATAATACACACACAAACTTACACACACACACATGCACACACACACCACACACACACACACACACACACACACACACACACACACACACACACACACACAAGTGTACCTTGCTAACATAAAGCACAAAGCTGCCACACATGACAACACACACAAATAATCTTTATACCCCTCGTATACTATTCACCTCGGCTGCTGAAAACGCATATAGTGAAATAAACTGTACAAAACTGCAATAAACAATGGTGGCATCCTCCCTGGGCTTTCTCGCTTTCGCCAACACCCCTCCCAGGTCCACTGGCCGTGAATCTTGGGCCTGGTGTGATCATAAAAAAGAGAAGTTAGGTGAGCATTTTTCCAAAAGTATAAAAGGCGTACCCGTTCCTGTTTTCAGACGTCTGTCGGCACACGGCGGCATGGAGAATATGGCACAACACCTGCACCAGAAGCGGAGCTAAAGCAATCACAGTGTGGGCTATCAGCCCATATTTCCAGCCTCCTCAATCACTAACCTGTTATTGATGAGCCTCATTTTTTCCGTTTTATTTGTGCGTTGAGCTTACAGTGCACCAGCCCCGCTCGCTCGTACGCAGCCAGGTTATACTCTAATTACAGGAGGTCATAAATTATGGATGGGTGCCTGCCGTTTAAAGCAGCTCGTTTCTGTTTTGTATTTTAATGCGATTAAAGTGTCTGGGGGAAGATGAGGCCATCAGTAAGAACAGCAGTGCAACGGAGGATTGGGTTGCAAATACCCGCTCTGGAGAAACAGGAAAACTAAGAGATATGAAAAGAATGGAAACAAATGTTCTTACTTACGATGCTCCTTCTACACCTAAATTGCCAAAAAAAAGCCTGTGTATTTCCAAGGTCCCTATCGAGGGCAGACCATTCAATCACCCATTCACCTTGGTGAGGAGAACTTGCCTAGCTTGCCATTTGTCACCAAGTCATTTGGGTACATCGAGAAGAAAATGACTCCAGGGTCTCTAAATGACAAAAGCATGTTTGCTGTGGACAGGGCATGCACAACAAGCCTGGGCTGAACCCACTGTTTACCTGCCTGAGCCTGCACCCGTACACACAGCTCTAGTGGTATTTATAATGCAAAACCTATAACCACTTCAGCCCACGCAACGGAAAGTGGAAATTGAGTTTAATCTTGGTGCTCTTGCTAGAAGAGAGAGAAAGAGAGAGAGATAGATGGGGAAAATCAATTCATTTATAGTTCATAAGGTACACTGGAGGGGCGACTGAATTGTCAGTGAATGGTGGTAATGATGTTGTGCAATTAAATGCTTTACAACTCTGTTTCTTGTCTCAAAAATGGCAACACTGTGCTGTTTATCGTCCTGCCAATACAACTCATTTGAACAGGAGAGGAAATAGAAGGCAGGGAAAGAGGGAAAGAGAGGGAGAGAGAGAGAGGGAGAGAGAGAAAAGGCAGTGGCAAGCACAATCAGTCACAGATGAGAGTCATTTGTCTCAGTCTGCCCGGCACTCATTCAATTATTCTCAAACTGTTTACTTTGGTGGCAACAGATACGTGCCAACAAAAGTATTGATTTGGTTATTTTTATATCATGCCAATAAACAGCCATGCTAAGACAAAATGGACTTCACCCAACTTATTACCCAGGCCAGCATGGAACATAACATATTGTGTGTTAGTTTCTGTGCACTGATGTGGATAACATTCAGCATGTAGCTGAATTTGTCTTGTTCGAGAAGGTGCTGTAAGCCCAGGTTGACCATTCAGGTCAAGTTGAACCATGGTGTCCCAATCATATAAGACATATTACTATCACTCTAAGTGCATTCAACTCAATACCCTTGGAACAGCAAAAAAATTGGTTTAAGAAATGTTTTGATTTAACCATCAACATGCGTAACTAAAATGCCCAGCTTTGTGAAGTCAAATCCACCCACTACATCAGCATGCAAGCCCCATTTACTCCTGCACTCAATTAAGAATTCCCATACCAACTCCTCTTCTCATGCCTGAATGTGTGTGTATGTGTGTGTGTGTGTGTGTGTGTGTGAGTGAGCTTGGGGTGGTAAAGCAGCAAAAAATAGAGTTGTGAAAACCCAAAATGCTGACTCATGAAAAGAGGCTAAGCCCAATTACAGCCCAGGAATGCCTGGCGCCCCACCGAGAGACTGAGCCGCCGTCTGTGCTCCTCACGGCAATTTGTCACATCATGCCTTTTAAGAGATGTGGACGAGCCCAGTGTAAACAGTGCAGTGGAGGAACAAGAATTAGTTCAGTGACAAGACACATTTGCTGCCCAAATGAAGTCCTTGCTGCCGGTGCCAGGGGAGTGGGTCTTGAGCGGGTTTATTGTTGTGCCGTTGCCCTCAATTTGCCTGTGAATTCTGGGAGCACATCACTTCAAATTTCAGCAAATCACCTCAAATTTCAGTCAGAAGACTTGACATTTGGGCTGTCACAAGTCATCACAACAGTAAATGCATAATGCCATCAAAGTGCCAGTTTACTGCTCTCTGTCATTGTCATGGCAGATCTAAAAGATTTGATAAAAGAATTTACACAAAATATGTAACTACTGTTAAAAAAACATTATATGCAAAGTAAACATTAGATAGGAGGACATAGGAATTTTATGGAGTAAATTTGGCTTTAATGCAAAATCAGGAGGTAAAGTCAATATTTTGATGTTTGCTGAACCTCAAAGAGTTGCCCTATGCTGAGAGATGAAAACATGCCTCAGTCAGACTCACTCTGTGCGTGAGTGTGTGTGTGTGAGCACTCAGGGTGTGAAAGATGGCTCCATCCACTGCCTGCACAGCAGACGCAAGTTATTTATTTGCAGACACTGATTACCACTCCCGACAAGGCTGAACCAGAAGTAAAACACCAATTTCCAATTTAGGACCAATGTGCGGCGAATCTCCGCCTTAAATTGGGCTACACTGCCTGCGATGCTACTGGAGGATGCAGATAAGTGGGCAAGGCTCAGTAATTCAAAAGTGACGGGCTGGCCTAATCTGTTGAATGGGACAAAGCCTTAACCCAAAACTCATTTCTGCTTCAGGGGCACTGTGCTTTGTCTGCAGAAAAGGAGTTTTGGAGAAAGAAAGTTTTCCTTTCTTTCTTTTTAATATAGTTGAGCACAAAAGCCTGCGCCTGCGGAAAAAAAAGAAGCCAGTTATAATTCACGTCACACCAGATGGGCAGTCAACACTTGTGCTCGGAGAACTATTTCTCCCACTCCCTTGCTTGTCGCCATTCCATTGCTAGTTTCCATCAGCCCCTGTATGACTTCCTCAAGTCTCTGCACTCTGCAGCGGGGTGATTATAGGGATATGAGGAAGGGTGAACAAGGGAGGGTGAGACAGAGCGGGGGAGTGCAGAGAGTGAGACAGAGAGATGATAAGGGAAAGGAGGAGGCAGAGACAGAGAGAGAGAGAGAGACAGAGCCCATCAGCAGACCTCATTAGCGGCCCACTCAAACTCACAAACAGGCAAACGGGCCTCAACTCTAATTGGGTGGCGAGCCAGAGGACTGGAAATAGAGAACAGCATTCCAAACAAACATTAGTGCGCCATCAAAGTCCCCTACAGACATGGCATGCCGCACACAAGACACAAAGCACAAATAGTGTCCCTGTCAACTGCTAAGCCAACAAGGCCACGAAGGCTTTGTGCACTGACGCTACTAGCACTTTAGAGGAGTTCCAGGATTGAGGGGTAACACAGATGGCTGTACTCACATTCTTGTTTGTGTTGAGATTGAAGTGCAAGAGCAGCATCCAGAGCCACAGTTCAGTCTCAGTGTCATATTTTGATAATAAAGAGCATTTGAATGGTGAAAGCCTAAGGAAAGGGTGGTGATTTTCATTAAGTGGCAGGTAATGTACTCCTCTCTCTCTCTGACATTTAACAGTAATATTAATACCAAAATACAGTGTAGCCTCTATCTTGCCCAAAGGTACAGACAGACATGAAAACATATCAACCATGTGTGCATGAGCAGTGTGTGTGTGTGTGCGTAGGTGAGCATGTGGGTGTGTCAGTGTGTGTGTATGAGCAGGTTTAAGGGCCACGGGTGTGATGAAAAACTAAATGAAAAGCAGTGAAGGAAACCCTTAAGGGAGAGAGAGAGAGAGAGAGAGACAGAGAGGGAGAGAGGGAAAGAGAGAGAGGAAGACCTCTTATCATAACTGAAGAGACAATGATCCAATTGTGTCTTACATTATAAATGCCAGAGCAGTTTCCTATTGAGCTGTGATTAGTGCCAGAAATCTCTAGTTTTACAGTATGCCAGGAAATGCAATATTCATGTTCCTTCCCTTATGCATCTAATAAGAAGCCTGTGTCTAATTCATGCGTTTGTCATTTGGCTCTGCCTGCACAAGTAATTACTTGCATCAGAGATTACTTCATTAATCCAGCCGTTTTAAGATGGGGCTCAGGGATTCCAGAGGAGATTATGGCTCAGATGGAGTAAGAGAGCAGACTGAGGTTGAAAGATCCCAAACACCAACACTCAGTTAATACACACAAACCGCATTTCCAATTCCCACATGTTGAAACTAAAGCGATGGCAACTGCATTACCTTGTCTGATGTGAGTTTGTGTGTATGTGTGTTTTCATGGCTGGCATATCGAGTGCAAAACCTCTTTTTCAGCAAGTCCTGTTTTTTTTTTTTTGTTTCCAGCTCTTCCACTGAAAGGCTGATTCATTTTATTGACTGATGAAGACAGGAGGTAAGGAGTGCTGAGGAATGGGCAGGAAATGCTTATGCAAAGAGACAAACACTGCCTGATGATCTGAGTGTTTGTGTGTGTGTGTGTGTGTGTGTGCGCAAGTTTGTGTGGGGTGGAAGTCTGAATGTGTATATTTGTGTGTCTATTTGTGTACAATTCTGTGTGTGTGTGTGTGCGTGTGTGTGTGTGTGTGTGTGCATGTGAGTGTGAGTGTGTGAGTGAGTGCATCCATCTGCAGAGGCGTGCCCCTGCATGCATCTCTGTGCTCCAGCTTTCTCCGCTCGATATGTGATGGACCTCATTGGAAAGGCAAACTGACAGCTATGTTTAATTTCCCCACAATAACAGAAAATTGAACACACCACACAGACAGGGAGCAAAAAAAGGCTTTTCATCAAGCACCAAAGCTCTCCAGACAAAACATGGCTACTGTAGGCCTATAATTCCACTGGCAGCCTCTGGCACAAACAGCTTGCACAAACTTATTTGTCACAAATCATAACGAAAGAACAAATAACCTTGGATTTATTCTCCACAAACCTTGGCTGCAACTTCAAAACCACCAAACTCAGGAAGATGAGTGGGCCAGAGTGTGTGTGTGTGTGTGTGTTGGGGGGGGGGCAAAAAACTGAATTTGACCATGGGGCTCCTAACCTGAACTCCTGGATTTATTTACTGACACAGGCACACAGAGACTCCTCTATAAACACCTGCATATAGACTGCCACAGTAATACTCACAAATCTGAGATGCGTTCTCTTAATACCTTCACACTTTGACCACACCAAAACACAAACATACACAAAAACACACACAGCATATGCACAGACCTTTACACGCACACACACATACACACACATAAACACACACGCACACACACACAGAACCTCCAGCACTAGGCCAATGCCATGCCCCTGGCCGAAGATTACATCATCAGTGTAGATGAGCATATATGGATGAGTCACCCTAGCAGAAGGAGAGTAGCAGCAACCCTATGGTGCCGTTCACGCACACACACACACACACACACACACACACTAATCACATTTCTGAGGCGTAGCAGCCCATCCACGCCCTGGATAGAACACAACTGCAGCTAAGTCTATTTTCTGAACATTTTGCTCGTTGCTGAGATGAAAGTGTTTTGTGAGGCTGACGACGCAAGCAAGCCGAGCGGAGATGAATATTTATACATGTTTATATATAAACGGCACACACGGGACCCTTCTCTTCTCTTCGCCTCCATCGAGCTGATAGAAATTCCAGCTGCAACTATCCTCCCTGATCCTCCTCCTCTTCCAGTCGTCCCCCACCCCCCATCTGCTTGCCAGGCCTCAACAACAGACTCAAAACACAAACATAAACGTTGCTTTTTTGCTGTGTCTTCCTCAACCATCTTTCTTTCTCTTGCTCCCTTTCTGTCTGTCTGATGTTAGAACTCCTTCAGTCTTTGTCAGTCCATTCCAGTCCAATTGTGCTCAACTCTTTCTGGGATGTTCCATTTTCAGAGGAGCGTTGCCAGAGCGCTGTATAAAAAGCCAGCACTGAAGCATCTTTCCACCAGTGGCTGTCCTTAAAGAAAGTATGTTCTCTGCGGAGGCTCGAGATCTTGACTGAATTATGGGATGTGAGCGAGAGAGGCACACTCTGTCTCCGGTCCATGTCCAGGTGAGACAGCCACCGCTCTGAGATGAAAATGATAACGGTGTCGCTGTGCAGCCCATTTCCATCCGCCACCCATCACTGCAGGTCCTCCAGTTGAATCCATTTCTGGCCACTGTGTGCTAACGAAGACCGCTGAGAGACTGAGAGACGTGTCAACACGGGGAGAGTGCACCGGCCGGTCAAACATTGTTTCTAGGAGACAAACACACTTCAGTTGAAATCCATAAAAACTTCTCACCTAACTTATTCAATGCTCGGCAAAATATACTCAACACACGCTCAGCTCCATGCTCACTACATGCATACAGTATCACCAACCATAATCAAACCAAATGTATATTTAAAGCTTTCTTAGTGTTCACTAAGACAGTTAGTGAAAGTCTCCTTAATCTGCTTCTTAATTTACAGTGAATCCATGAATTTTATATTCCCTTTCATGCCATTGAAGAGGCATGTATATTATCCCAGAAGCAGTTGTTGGTCTATGTGTTATACATGTATGTACAGATGGCTGACTCATGGTAAGGACTCAGGAGACACTCTGAGCATGTTATAGTTGGGCACGATGGGAAAGGCAAGCAGAAAAAAAGGCCCTCGTATGCAAGTGGAGGATATGACTGATGCGGCCAATTTGTAGCAAGTAAATGAGGGGCTACAGCCATGTGTGAAAGTGGGGTTATTAATGCTCCGCAAAACTCTGGAGTGCCAAGCACGAGCTGTCACATGGTTCTTCTCTGTTCATTAAAAAGATATCAATGTAAATGGTCCCCATACGTTTTGAAACAGCAGCCTGGCACTCTTCGGCACAGTGCTGTCCCCTTCAAATGGCAGAGAGGGCTGAGCAGTCCTTAATTCACTCACTCTCTGTAAGAGAAATGTACTGACACACATGCACAGACACAGACACACACACACACACACTCTCTCTCTCTCTCTCCCTAATACACACAGTCGGATTCATGTAGACACATACCCTTTCTTTCACTATCTTTCTGTCACCCAGACACACATACTCTCTCTCTCATTCACACAGGCATACACATGTGAACACATTTCTCTCTTACTGCCTCAGAACACACTGCTCTCTCTCTCTCACACACTTTTTTCTCTCTCCCTTCTCACAGCACTCCAGTAATCATCCATCCGCTGCCTGGCCTCACCTTCCCCACTTTGCTGCAAGACACATTGGAGGTCCCTTAGGTGAACACTGGCCTGCCTGCCTTCTCCAGGCGAGTGATTGCATCTCAAAATGCTTGCTGCCAACCAGAGTCTGTGTGTCTGTCCTCTTTTCCGTCCCGATGCACAGCCCGCTGGCTACATCTACATAAGGTAAATTTGTCACTGCGGCAACCCCCCCCCCCCCCCCCCCAACCCTTCCAGAAACCTCTCTGAGATGAGTGAGGAGAGAAGGCAGGTTGTCTATTGATATTAACCATATGGGCATGTTGCATCAGTGAAATGATTGATAGCATCCCTTCACAAGAGAGGAGGAAAGGAAGAGAGAGAGAGAGGGACTCCATAGAGAGGGAGGCAGTTGATCCTGACAGGCAGGAGAAAGACTGCCTGCTGATGAACCTCTTGCAATGCATGGCACATGTTACCACCAGCATGTACACCAGGCAGGCACACATACACTCCTGTGCACTCACCCGAGGACTCCAATGAACATGCCACACACACAGCAACACAGCAGCAGAACTGATAAAATGGCAGCTTAATATGAACACACTGTGCCTCCTATAGCCTCCATAGTGGCCCTTTCAGCTCAGTGAAGACGATAAATTGCCATCCAAGAGAACCACATGCTTGAATTTCCCAGTCAGCATATATGCACTGGCAAAAGAGATTTTCACTACGCAAGTGAAGTCACAGCAAATCATTTTTGGAAAAACTGAATAAATAAATAGGTATAAATATATTAGAGTTGCCTCCCGTTAGGAGGCAATGGCCTGGAGCTATTGCAGCGAGCAAAGGCACACTGTTTAGGGATGTGCCAGTGCAATGTCTAGCTGGAGGCCTCCTCACGGTAACTTAAATCCAGATCTACTTTATTTAAACATATAAGAAGTGCACGATGTAAATTAAAAGGAAGTGGAGCTTAGGGCTCCATAGTGAAGCTTCTGTTATGATCCATAAGGGTCTGGAAGTCCTCTTACATCAGAGGGAATTGGGAATGGGGTGGCTGGGGGGGTCGGTATATGAGCCAGTGAGAAGCTCAAAAAGATCAAGAAGTAAGAATTCTAGTGAGACTAGCGCCTCCTGAGACAGCAGCACTGTGCGCTAGCCCGCAGACTCATGAGGCCAGGCTTGACTTGAGCCCCCGGAGCCAATCATTTATGTTTCATCTCCACACTAGGGAGCGGCGTTTGATTGGTCATCGTCCCGAAAGACGAGCGACTCGCCTGCAGGCAAGTAAGAAGAACGAGAGAGGAACGAGCGGTTCTTCAGCGGAGCCGGAGACAAACAAACAAACAAACAAACAGATTTGTTTTGATTTGTTGTTCACTTCTGGCTGTGCATGGAGAGATTTGTAATGCTGGAATGTCAGTTCATTCTTCGCAAATGGTAACAGTAGTGTTCCATCTGTCAGAGACTGAGAGATCAGAAATCAGTTAAAAAGCAAGTTTGTATGTGTGTGTGTGTGTGTACGCGCTGTATGCGTGGCTTTGTGTTTGTGTGTTTACTATGTCTGTGTGTGTGTGTTCGACCAACATCCTTTTTAATTTCCTCATTTTTAATCTTTATGCATGGGGACACAAACACAATTGCAGCACAAGTTCATTAGCAAAATCTTTTAACAAACGGCAAAACGAATGCCGCTCTCAACGACCTCTGACATCTGTTTTGGCTCCAGCATTGAACGCTTGCCAGATGCTGCAGTAGAGGCTAGCTCACAGGGCAAGGGCAGTCTGCCAGGACAAGAGAAGAGTATTTTTAAAAATCCCTTTTTAAAATCAAAGGATGAAAAAAAGGAAGAGGAGGAACAGATACCGAGGCTATTCGAGATTAGCGTCTCAGACCCCTTATGAGCGTTCCTTTCGACAGTTATCTGGGCGAGGGAGCGTGCAAGAGGCTCCCTCTGTTCACTCTGCGCCACTGAGATTAAGGCAGGTGACGATGCATACCAGTGCTTCAGTCAAGGGTCTATCTTCTGGGTACTGACATTTAATCCATGTGCATTTATCTTTGCTCTGACTCACTGGCAGGCAGCAGCCACGGCACTAAAGTACCGTACCAAATGGAGGATGCATAGCATAACTGACACACGTACGCACAGAGAGACACACAAAGACATTCATGTGCATTGAGATTAGTTATATTAAAGGTCTGTTTTGAAAGGATATAATTATTTATCCACAACATGAAAAAAGGGACGTTTTTATGACAGCGATCCACCAGAGCCATGAATCTAAACTGATTAGCTTAGGGGAGTGGAGCACACAACTTCCTGACAGACGTTCATTTGCATTTTTGCTGCATTGAGAAAATTGGGTTGTAGATTGTCTAGGCTTCATAAATAGTGCAGTGGGTCAATGGAGAAACACCTATTAGACATTTATGACATAGTGTCTGGTTTCAACAGGCTCACCGCGACAGCTCAGGCATCAATACTCAAGTCATCGCAGAATGAATAATTTCAGTGAAGTCTACACAAAGCCTGCTAAATCTGTGCTCTGTCTGCACAAAACATACAAAACATATTCATTTCACATCATTTCACTCAGACACTGTGAGCATTTCAGATTGATTTGCCTCACATACACATACAGACACAAACACAGAGACACACACACACACTCTGAGAAAACAAAACATCTCAAGACAGCTCAGATGGGACTTGGTTGTTTTAACTATTCTGCTGTGTGTCTGCTGGGTGCCATGGGTGCTCTTCTCAGAGTTATGTTTATGTTGGCTTGGCTTGGAGTGTAGGAGAGAGAGTATTCTGCTGTGGCAGAGGGAGAGGTTACGATGGGACTGAGGGTGTCAAGGCTTGGTTAGCACTTACAGTGGCATCTATGCAAAAACACCAACACCTCCCAGAAAGTGTCAGCTCCTCACACTACTCACAGACACAGTCATTCATATTTTGTACTCTTCATTGAACCACACATACACAAACGCTTGCTTACACAATGCTTACACAACATAAGCACCAATATAACACACACTTGGAATCAAAGAATGACAAAATAAATAAATAAAAGAATAACAGAATGAAAATGTTGTATTGACGTTTTCAAGGCAAGAAAAACAATTTGGCCCGTGTGGTGAATACCAGATCAACAAAATATCCTCCAGATGTTTAAATTTTCAATTTTCAGACTATTCTGAAATGTTACTATTGACTGTTTCACCACCTCAAACCCTGTGCTATATAGCATATCTGAGATGAAAACATCACCCAACCCCAAACACGTCCGCAGATACCCTCACTGATAGGCCACGGATGACTGATCGAACAAGAGGAGGGCTTTGAGAGTTGCTCCTTATTAGGCAACTAACAGGCGAAGGCTCCATTCAAGAGACTTTGGGTCTCCAGAGCCCTTGTTCTACTTTGCCGCACTGAGAATCTGCACTAACAAACACGAGAGGCTTGCTGTGGTGGACAGTATGATTCCACCATTTCTCCCTACTCTCTCTTTTTCCTCAACCGCCCTACAAAAAAATAGAAAAAGCCCAAAGGGCCCAGTCTGGCCCCTGTGACCCGTCAGTCCGGCACCGACCTCCAAGGAACCATCCATCAATGGGCCCTCGCCCACAGCCTGGGGATAGATTTCCGCTCCCCCGAGCAGCTCATCAATCAGGCAGGATGCAGCAGCATACCCAAGCAGGCTGCAGAGAGAGAGAGAGAGAGAGAGCGTGAGGTGGGATTGGTTTGAGACGGAGGCTAAGTCACACCTTTCCCAGCCTCCAAAGAGTGGCTGTGTTGGTTGAGAAAGTGAATGAGTGGACCTCAGCTTCTGGTAAAAACAAGAGTCAGGGAAAAGCAGACCAAACTAATGTAGCAAAGCCTTGAGATGAGTTTGAACATCCACTCATTGCACTATATAGTGAATGACTACTACTGTGGTTCCCTATATGTTGTACAGAGCTATAGAGTGAATGACTGACTATTTACAGCCTTAATGTAGTGCACTATAGAAGAATGACTCAAACTCAGCTTGGAAGGCTGAAAGGCTTCTCTAGACCTTAGCAACTCCTGATATCCAAGCAGCACGGCTGTTACAAAACTCCATAAAAGCCTGTTGCATTTCCCCTGTTTCCACGAAATTACCAGTGACTGATTCAAAGCGAACACAGACTCAACGGGTGGCCACTGTTTACTGATGCAAACCGGGGCAAGGAACAAAAAAAAAGAAGAAAAAAAAAGCAGCAGCCTTGCAGATGATGGTAATCAGGAGCGCTGTGGAGACACACAAAAGGGCACTGATGCAATAGCGATGAAAGAACGTGCGTGCGGTGTCGATGCAGACAAAAGAGCCAGTGCAACTGCAATCACACAGCCTCGCGGGCCAACGGTAGCTTTAATAAGAGAGTGTGGGGATCTGGAGAGCTCTTCAGGGCTAATGAAGAGGGCCTGGTGTCTTCTGCAAGGCTAAACCCGGAGCACGCAGGTTTCAAAGGTGCTACGAACAGTAATTCAGTGTAAACTTCAGTCAGGCTTAGGGGCCTGTAGAGTTGCTCATTTCCATCGGATGTAGACACTGTAGATTTAGACACCTACTTAATTCACCAATACATGTGTTCACACAGTTCTTGAAAAGGGCTTAAGATAGGTGGTAAGGAGGGTTAGCATCCCTAATCTTACCTGCGACAGACCACAACTTGCTTACTTATAGCCGGACTTGCCGCAGGTACCTGCAAAGTACACTCAGTACACAGTACAGTACACTCACAAAGTAATTGGCAGGAAGGCTGTCTGTCTCAATGGATGAGTTTTGATTTCTTAATACTATATGGGACCTCGTTGTTATCTGAAGCTGTTCCGTAATGAGTCCCAGACAAAGCTTTTATGTGTCAGTTAACCAAAACTACAACTATTCCTTTCAGCAGGCACAGAAAGGGTTGTGCTGCTGCAGCAGAGTGGGATGTTGGTTGACGTGCTACAAAAAAAAAAAAAAATTCAAGGCGGGATCCTGCAGGTGGCCCCTTGACTGTAACCCCTGTCCCACTAAAGAAGTGGCAGAGGGGGGGGGAGGAAGCTGCTGCTGAAGCCTCTGACGCCAAGCTGGCAATTAAAACCTCTAATTAATCAGAGCTATTTAAAGCAGGCCATTCATCCACTTCAGCATTAGCACAGACAGGGGTGGGGGTGGAATGGTTGGGGAAAGATAAACTGCTAACTGCTCTCTCTTCCCCTCTTCCCCTTACTTTTGCCTCTCTTTCACCGACTCTGCCCTACGGTTGGTTTCTCTCTCGTCGACTCCATCCATGGTTGGTTTCCGTGCTCGCTCAGATGCGTGGCATAAAGAATGGCAGGCAAGGTGCTTGCGGGGTGGGGGCGAGGAGGGGGGCGGGGGGATGACTGTTTACTCAGCAGAAATCTGAGGCAGTGTTTCAGGGTGACTGAGGTTACCTAGGGCAAGATAACAGGTGCAGGATTTAAAGCTCTACAGCGCCGATGGTTTATATGGGCGGAATGAAGAAGGAGGAAGGACTAAAAAAATCAACAGTGAAGCAAGGAACAAGTCTCTTACACCTCAGCAAAACACAACTGCTGTTAATTGCCACTAAGATAACATTATGCAAGATAACATTATGACCTATTGATTATCCTCTAAGGAGGGATCAACACAGTGAATGTAAACACAGCCTATAGCTAAGTAAATGTATAAATTCTACATCTCAGGGGTATAGTTTAGGTGCACACATATTTTAGAAGAAACAATGCATCAGTCAACTGAACTCCCATTTAATTCATCTGAAGTAGTTAAAACACTCTACACCCTGGCATTTTATTCTTTATTTTCTGTAGATCCAGACTTGGTAGTTGGTCTTGTTTTAAAATCTCTAATTGCCTTCCCTCTGCTAGGCAGTGAAATAATTACTTGTTATTTTGGAGCAGAATTGCAGTGAAATGAGAGTGATCCATCAGCTGCAGCCAGACTGGGGCTGACTTTGGTGAGCAGCTCTAGATGGGGGATAACCTAATCAATAACCACAAAAATGTTTGCTCGCACTCTTGACATGCCCAAACTAAAACTTAACCTGCAACAATGGTCAAATAAATTGTTCTTGTTGTGTTGTTTTTGAGTATTTATTGTTTCAAATGAGCAGCGACACTGGGGAATTCCAGAGGATGTTCATTCAGTTTAACTCTGTCTGCAGTGATGAGTACACATTTGTGTTAAAGTAACACTATGTAGGAATTGTCATCAGTTTCCAGTGGATACTGGGCACTCATTTAGGACTAAGAGAACATAAAGGTGTGTAGTGGGCGCACACTGGTTATAACAGAGACTCCATTTCCTCGAATCAAAATCCACGTAGCATTAAAATGAGTTAGAAGCCATTATTGAGGGTAAAAGAAAATCATGTTGCTTTAATGTGTAATTAGCATCTGCAGTAGTTTAATGCTGCAATATCCTGTAGATGGGTTTATGTAACAGACAAGCTGAGGCTCACCAGCAAAAAAAATTCAACCATTATCTAATGTGAAAAAGGCCTTATGTGTGCCTATTTTCCCTGTTGCTTAGGAAGGAGTGGGGCCCTACTTGAATTTCTGCTGGCCAACTCCTTTTGTGTTATACTGACAAGCAGACCTAATGTGGGTTATTACCGTAATGAGGTGGAGTAGATAATGACAGCCTTTTCTTTATGGGCGAACAATTCTTTTAAGCTGAGAAGTAGGGTTTTTCACCTCTGATGCTGCAAATTAAAAGGGATTAAAAAAAAACAAAAAAACAATGTTCTTGGGTATATGCAAAAAGAATAATGTAACACCAGCCCAAGGAATGCAGTATCTAAGCATGCCCCCTCACCTGGCCCTTTATTATATATTTATTATATCTACGAATCGGAATATAAACACGAGATGAATCTTTTTTGTAGGAGACCTAGAGAACCTTTACAAAACTACATGCATACCACATAGCAATAAAAACAACATAATCTACATAATGATGCCATATACTGTCCAAAGAAAACAGCACTCTTTTTGACTTCTTACCATCCAATACTAGCATAGATAATGCTCTGCCCTAGGATGCCCATATGTAAGTCATTTATGGTATGTCTAGATTTTTGTCATTGCGTGCCAGTATGGGTATACATGTATTTATATGTATGCCTGTGTGAATGTATGTAGTGTATGTGTGATAGTGTGGGTGTGCCAGGTGTGTGTCTACATAGACAGGTGTGCATAGCTTTGCTAAACCCTGTCTGCAACAAATGTTAAGGTGTACTGTATGCTTTGGTGACACAGAAGTATTTATCTTCATCTGCTACTAGAGGTGACATCATAGCATCATCATGTCATGATGCAAACAATATGCACCACAGGATGTTAACAATTTAATATATCCTGGCATTGCATGGTTCAAAAAAGTTCATCATGAAATATGTGTTCTGCCCAAAATACACTTGTGAAGACATTTAACTGAGCTTTGAAGCTCAGATGTTCAGAGGTTGACACTGAATATTAAGGCATCGTTCACATGTCATTATGTATATTCAGATTTTTTCTTGTTTTTCCTTGTTTTTTTATTGTCACTGCACAAGTACAAGATACCAGTACAATGAAATTACAAAGATACCAGTACAACAAAATGCAGTTCAGCAAGTGCAAATAGTAAAGTGCTTTGAGATGATAATAAGAGCTTAAATAGTTAATAAATAGTCCAATTGTGCAATGCAACGCAAAGTGCAAGTAAAGTGAAAAACAAAGGGGACCTCAGAACCTAAGTAGTCACTGTCCATAGAGAACATGGTCCATGAAGGAGATGATACGGGCCAAGTTGTGAGTGTGTGTGTGTGTGTGTGTGTGGGGGGGGGGGGGGTTGTCTTTATTATTGTGTGCATTTCGAATTATGAACTCTGGATTGTATATCTAACTGAATTGTGATCATCTTGTTATACCTGGTCCTGCATGACTACTTGTTGTGTGGCCCTGTGTGTGTGTGTGTGTGTTTGTGTGTGTGTGAAAGAGAGAGAGAGAGAGAGAATGAGAGTCTTACAGAAATTCTACATCCTATGTAGGCATTGGGTTGTTTGAAATAAACCATAGGCATAGAAAGAATCTGACATCAATGTGCAGGCTTACCTGAATGACATAGGTGGAGACCAAGTGTGAACCCATACACACTGGTAACAGGAAATACCTTCCTCTTCAATGTATCTAAGACAAAAGGAAATGTTTATGGATTGTAGGCATCAGTAGGTCCATTATCCTGTAAAGAGTGATGCCTCTCAGGTGGAGAGAATTTGAAATATCTTGATGTCCATATTGCTGAGAACACTTACACATCCACTACTGAAAGTGTTTTTGTAGGGATTGTATTAGCCTGGTATGGATACCGCATACTGCAAGACAGTAAAGCCCTGAAGTGCATGAGTTGCGAGGTCAGCAAAATGTGCTACCAGGAGTAAGCAGCTAGCCAGTCTAGCACCGCCTAATGCTTCCCCTCAATATCACGTTTCGCCACCGCACAGTCAGGGATCTCTCCATTAACACATTTTTGGCTGGGCAAAAAAAGGGCTCTGGCCCCAATATTTTTTAAATTCACAGAAAGTATCTGCCCACAAGAAAGAAAACATACGGCAATTGAAGGCTTCCAGACACTTTGTACAAAATTAAATGCGTGTACATCAGGAGCCTACACTATGGACTGTTGCCATAATGGTTGGATGACAGGGGCTTGCGCCAAGACTGTGACTATATCCATACTGTTACAATGTCCATTGTCATGTTTGCACTATAAATGAATTAAATACAGACAGACCTAGCTTGCTTATTGAGTCTTTACAGTAGAACCTCTGTTCCGTCTGTCTACATCTGGTATCAGGGCGGTGGTAGTGTAGTGGTTAAGGAACCTGGCTAACGTGCAAGTGGCCTCAAGAGTTGTGGGTTTGAATCCCAGCTGACACCGTTGTGCCCTTGAGCAAGGCATTTAACCCTAAGTTGCTCTAGGGGAGACTGGCCCTGAACAATTCATAGTTGACAAGTTGTAAGTCGCTTTGGACAAAACCATCTGCTAAATGCATAAATATAAATAGGGTTTGTTTTTCTTCTTATTTTATAGGGATTTCAGATTATTAAAATTATAATCTGAGGTTGATTCAGTTGACACCACTCCAGTGGGCTAAGGTTATGGTTGAGCTATTTGCTCAAGGAACACTATAGGCCTATCTCACTTGAGTACATTCATAGACATTGGCAGGCAGGCAAATTCTGCATACAAGTTTCAGCAAACAGTGCCCATTCGGCCTTTTAATAATTTCCTGTGAAGACTTGACTGCAGTCAGGTCCTGTGTCCAAGATTTAGCCTGTGGGAGTTTCAGACGATCCGCTTATCTTTTAAAGACGGCTGCCTCACAGAAACAGCAACCTATCAATCTGTGACAGGCAAGTATGGTAAAACTGACCTTTAATGTTTCTTAGTGGACAGAGATGTGCATACAAATTTTCCAAAGACCACCTCAATTCGATAGGGCTAGGTGGTGATGACTGAACTTGTCACACTTCGTCAGAAAATTAATTGCATTATTTGCTATAGGCTAACCCTGCCCTGCTTGCGATTCCAATTCGGCAGCTCAATTTTGGTTTCAAAGGTGCCCTTCTATACATCTATATGGTATTTCAAGTTGTTCTCTGAGGTCTCCAAACATGGTACAGAACTTTGGTTGAGCTGAAAATGGTCCAGGGAGACCCTTAATAACGCTATAAGCAACCTTTTCAAAAGCCCTAGAGTAAAGCACCTTATTTTTCTGCCTATGATGAGCTGTGCTCTGGTTCACTGCTGTATCATGTGTGTTGCAAGGCATGTCGAGTGAATAGACTATTTACATTAGTTAATTAATTGCAAGGGATGAAGAAATAAGTGTTGGAATATTACATTTCAGAGGAAATAAAGGAAGACATAGACTATGATAAGCACATCCACCAATTGCTTGGACACTATAAACAAACACTTTGCTACGGTAAGTTTGTAATGTGTAGGGTTTCACTCTAGCCAACATAACTAGATAACTGCTTCGTTATTGCAAGGTTACTGTTACAACCACAGGTTAAAACTTACAAAGCCCATTGTATTCTCTAAAGTTGACAAGTCATTCTTTTCTAAATGCGTTGGACAGAAATAATGGACTTCTCCAAAAATTCACTGCAGCCGTTTGTCCCTAACCTCCTGTTGTTCAGCATATGAAAAACGAGCCGTTGTAGTTCTGCCTGTTATCTTTATTTCACTGATATTCACTGATCTAGTCTGGATTTCATCCCATTGAGCTCCTTGTCACAGGAGGTATTTTAACCTGTCCAATCAGCGAACAGAGGGAAGCATTGTGAATGCAGAGCTTCACTTCACGACCTGAAGTTGCCCAATAGCGCCACCTGGTGGAAACACTGTTTCTACATTTCCAAAAATTCCCAAGACGCTGAAATTGCAATAAACCATCCATCCGCCTCACCGCCTATTCAGAAATTACAGCCTTGCCATATCGAGTGAATGAATATTATGTGAATAGAGGAAATCAATCATGTGCGCAGTATTTCACTTGACAGACCCATTCATGCAGAGGTGCTTTAAGTACTTGGCAAGCGGGAACCCTACTGAGTGAAACGCTAACCACAACAAACTGGAGTGCATATTTAAAACTGTGTTTGTGACTGAATTGCTTTTACAGCAAAAGGCTATATAGCACCAGAAAGAGAGAACAGAAATAACAGCAAAACGACATACAGGCCATTAAACTAAAGCACTGCATGAAAATAATAGTCATGGATCACAATGGCAATGTGATGAAATGTCCTGATATGAACAAATGTACTTATACAGTAAAAATGTAAAAATAAAAGGATATAAGACAGGACACAGTTTACATTTGAAAATGTGCTTTTCATATATGAAGATCTATAAACATTTTAATACATTACGTATGTAAATGTGGATTATATACAAATGGCTGCAAACTAGGAAGGCACCTGGACATAAGAGACAGTTTTTCGATGAAAATGTAAACCATCTGGCTCAAAGAGGACAAATAAGCTCCAACAACTCCGGACCTCACCAACATTATCCCCCAAAAGAAAAACAGCTCTCTCACTTAATCTTTATTTATGTGGTGTAATATGCTAGTAAGACAATAGTGGTGTTGTGATCGCTAAAATATATTATTCTTAGATAAATATGGTAGTCCTAAAGTTGCACATTTTAACATCTGTAGTCTTGTTGTCTATATCGCACCAATTGGTTGCAGACAAACCACTGCAGGCTGGCGTGCAAATGTTGTGTTTAACAGTGTGAGCATCACATCCCATATCTGTTTATAAAGTTTACCACTATATCTGTCATAAAGATGCTAAACAAAACGTAATAAATTATCTTATATGCTTACAAGGAAAAAAACTTTAGTGTGTCAGTCACATCACTTCTCCAGACAAGAATGAGGCTATGGCTGAGACACTTGGCATTGTGGTGGTGGTGGTGGTGGTTGTGTGTGTGTGTGTGTGTGTGTGTGTGTGAGAGAGAGAGAGTGTGAGAGAGAGAGAGAGAGGGAGAGAGAGAGTGTGTGTGTTGGTGAGGTGCTGTCTGAATGAGTGCCATCTTAGGAGCATTTTAAAAAAAAAAAAAAAAAAAAAAGGTCTTTGGCCCCGCCAATGCCTTGCACCACAATATGACTTAAAGTTGTCTGCACACATACATACACATGCACACACATCAGTACAGATGCACAAAAACAAGGCATAAGTGGAGATCTGAAATCAGTTCATGCCCCATTAATGCATACAGACTGACAGGTTTCTTAAGTATACAGAGTGGAATGAGCAAGCCGAGACGTGTGCGATTACTAATGTGTTAGGAAGCCCATGCACCCAACACAGCCCTCACATCAACACAAAGATGAGGGCATCCCCTTTACCCTCCCCCCACCCCCATCATCACAGTTGACTTGAGGATGCCACCAGTCAAAGGCTATGCTGTTATGTGTCCCATCCTCTCTGTGTGGCACCAGAGTATCCTGCCAAGCTTACGTCAGATTAGCCTTTCCCAGACGTAAAAACAAACGAACACGACCAGGTAAAAAGATGATAAGAAGCAAGTGCCATCACACAAGACAAATGGGGACAAAAGCTCACGGATGCCCAGCGCTCCAATGCTAAATGGGGCTCCGGATGGGGCTGTGGCTGTGGCTGCACATTCATCATTCTCCGTCAGGTGCGGGACAGCCTGAATCCCTCACTCATCCCCCGGCTTGCTGCCCAGGAGCTCCACCTCTGAATGAGGACGCCCAGGAGCTCCACCTCCGAATGAGGACGCCCAGGGAGCCTGCCGAGTGGCTGCTAGGGGCCTGGTCTTTTGGTCCGTCGCCCATGGCGAGACTTGGGATAACGTCTCAACCAAGGCCCACTGAGAAATTCAGAATGCAGTGCTTAGTTGGTGACGAGCTGTGCCTTTGATGGAGAGAGTCGTGTTGGCGTGGCAGAGTGGCACTGGATGAGATGGGAAGGCCGGGGAGGAGGTGTTGGGGGGGAGGTGGTGGGGGTTTGAAGAGCAGCGCAGCACAGCGCAATGCAGTGCAGTGGTGCGGCCTCTGTCTGTTAGGGGAGTGCCAGAGATCACTTGTTGAGGGTGATGTTGACGTAGGAGGTGGGAATGTAGCCCTCGTCCCCGTTAGAGCGCCGCACGCGAGTCCAGCCGTCACCCTTGTCCTCCTCCACCACGGACAGCACCTCACCCTCCTGCATGGAAATGGTGCCTTCACTGGAACCTGCAGAGTGGATCAGCAATAAGCAACACCAACTCACCCCCACAGACTTGCCTTGTAATCCTGCAGTCATCCAAACTGCCATTATTAGCCATCTAAAGCTTTGGATGCACTACAGGACAGGACATGCTCTGAAAGCATTTGCGGCACACACAAAGTGGACTTCTTTGCCACATACATAACTCTAATAAAATACCACAAACTTTTATGATGTAAATGACTGTGTGACATTTGAAGATTTGATGTATTTAGCTGCAGAGGTGACATAAAATATTGTACAAAATATGTAATATTATGTATAGTAGTGTTTTAGATATTTAGATAACACTATGTATACTTTCTCAAGCTCTGTCACATCCATTAATGCAGGAATTGCACACATCAATGAAACTTCACCAGGAGATTTCCATGTGTGCCTACCTGGAAAGTTATAGAGGGCTGTGCACTGTCCAATGGGAGCCGCCAGCTCCTCCTCCTCAAAGTCGTCATCAAACTCGGCGTAGATGGCCTGCGAGGGGTCGGGGGTACCCTCATCCGAGTGCGCTCCGTCTGGGCTATAATGACAGACACTAATTCTAGACCCATACCTACTACTATTTCTACTGCAAGTACGACACATACAGCATCCATCCACAGATGTTAAATACAGCAGGTAGCATAATTCAGTTATGTAATTCAATTCAGTTACATCTCATGTATTCAATCACCATTACAGTGTGTATACATCTTGAGGCACTTTAGAAGGTTTAACTTGAACTTGGTCCCCACAAATGCAAGCACTAAGATGATGGGGACCTAAAAAACAAACAAAAAAACACTCTTCTGCAGAAAGGAACCCTGAACTGATCCATGACTGAAACACTCTTCTGCAGAAAGGAAACCTGAACTGAGCCATGACTGAAACAGTCTTCTGCAGAAAGGAACCCTGAACTGATCCATGACTGAAACACTCTTCTGCAGAAAGGAAACCTGAACTGAGCCATGACTGAAACAGTCTTCTGCAGAAAGGAACCCTGAACTGATCCATGACTGAAACACTCTTCTGCAGAAAGGAAACCTGAACTGAGCCATGACTGGCACAAATATCAGCTTGGAGATAGGTAGGAAAAACTAAAGCAAGTCTTTCATATTTTAATATACACAGTGTTATGAAAAATAATATCTGAAAATGACAACCTACCCGTTCATTTATCTGAATGCTAAAGCTAGGTAGTAGCAACATGACGGTCATGGGTTGAACGATACCAGGGCAAAACAGCCTAATAAAATTTGCATCCGAGTCATGTTGTGCAATACCATCTGAATTTACACTCCAGACCAACCTGTATGTGTCATGTGCTCCATTGTTGTTGAAAGACTGTGACGAGTAGCGCAGCGTGTCACCTCGACCTCCTGCCTCCATGAGCCAATTCTACCAGACGACAACAGACATGTTGATGGGCTTTGAGTGCCACAGCACTAATACTGATTGTAACTTAATCCCCCAAAGCCCCTGCATGCCATTGCATCAAGCCACCACTAGAGGGCGAGCCTTACCGCACCTCATACTTGCTGAGCTCTCCCCGCAGCCTCTCCATGTTCTGGGTTGTCTGGTTGATCTGAGGTGCCAGACTGGCTGGGTCGCCCATCTGTGGGTTCTTCTCGTAAACGTCCTTCATCTTGCCCAGGGCCTCGCTGCACAAGCGGGAAAGACAAAAGAGGAGGAGGAGGGGGAATGAAACACAGGAGGAATAAAAGAGTCAAAAGATATATTTGAAGGAAAGGAGGGAGTTAGAGAGAGATGAAAGGGAGGAAGAGCAAGAAATAGAAAGGCAGAGGAAAAGAGTAAATGTGGAATGGAGAGAAATAAATAAAGAGAGGAGGTGGAGGAGGAAGAGGAGGACATGCAGGAGGTGGTTATAGTCTGGGCCTACAGAACTGCATTCCCTAGTGACCTGAGTGGCTCAGTAAACAAAGCTCTTTAAAACCCCATGACCTCAGGGGGGGAGGAGGCAAGGCCTGAGTCAGGGCTGGGCTGAGACGCACACGCCACTGCCATCGCCACAGATGCCAGGGAGTTGCCACAGAAACGGTTGCCGTGGCAGTGCATGCTCACCTTTGATCCATCTCCTTCTGCAGCTCCTTGCCTAGCTCCTCGATCTTCTGCTGCAACCGCTTACGCCGCTGCTCGGGGGGCAGGTGACCAAAGTCCTCTGTGGCTGTGGGCTGGGGGGGGGTCATTAAAGGACTAATCAGTCCACACGGTACATGAACACACACAAACACACACAAGCACTTTCTCCCAGGATCCCTTAGCTATTTCACATAAGCAACAAAACACGCACTCACAAATTTACACACTCACGCATATACATTACACAAACTAACACACACACAGTTGACTACTATAAAAAACAGGTACTGTAGCTTTTCTCTGGTTTGTGTTACTCTGTGGAGTTATAAATAAATAGATCTGTGTTTTATGTTTAGCCAAGACCAGAAGGCCCTCATGTTCACCACCAGACACCTCCAATGCACCATCACACACCCTTAGAGCCACCCTGTGTGTAGGCTGAACTTTTAGATCAGCAGGATTCCTCCTGGCAGCTGGGTCCGAGATTAAGAACTCAGCCCTGCCAATCCAACCAGTAAATCCATCAGAACCTGCATGTGAGGTAACACTTTTTTGTGTGTGTTAAAATATACTGGTATAGTTCTGTGTTATCTGGGAGAAATCTTCCCTACAATGGCCACCTCTCCTCAACACACTTCTCCCATCATTTACGGGCCAATGGTATTTGTGTTAAGTGCTGCAAGCAGCCGCCACTTGTCTCTTTTGATGATGCTCCAGCCCTCTCATCTGTCTAACAGTAATGGAGAGGTGGCCATTTAAGTCTCAGGCGTTCCCATGCAACAAAGTGAAAAAGGCTGCCACCATTATCACACCCCCACACCACAACTGAAGAGTTTTTCTTCTCATTTTTTTTTTCAGTTTCATTTTTACCATGATTCTTTCAGGGGTATTTCTCTGGGAAGAACAGACACACAATAAGGAAAAAAAAGTCCATTAAATGTAGTCAATGACAGTTATTACGTTCCCAGTCAGGAGGGCGTTTAGTGATAGTGTGCTCACAGCAGGGTTGAAGTCCATGCAAATGGGTGTGAGGTTTACGGTGGAATGAGAGAAAAGATGACAAAAATAAACAAAGCTGCTCTGACATTTTTTTTTTTTTTTTAAAAGGCTGGTCTTTTGTACGTCTGGTCAGACCCATCCTCTGATCTCTGGCTGAATGCCCAGAGTCTAGATGCAGTGGCACACATGTTGGCACAGGTTGGCACCAACAGCAGGCCTGTGCCTTGGGGTTTGTCTGGAGGGGAGGGGAGTGGACAGGGGCGCGAGGGCGTGGGTAGGACTCACCGTTCTCCTGAGGGTCCGGAAAGACGAGATTCGGGGTTTGACTGTCTTATTGATCTCCTTCAAACAGTACGACAGGGGGTCCCGGCCGAACTTGGGGGAGGGGGGTCCGTTAGCAGGCGAGGGGGCGGGGGGTGTAGAGAAAGGCGTGAGTGGTGATGAGAACTGGGTGTTGGATGAGAGGGATGAAGAAGGGAGGAGGGGTAGGGGGAGGAGAGGAGAGGACAGGAGAGGAGAGGAGAGGGGGAGAGGGCGTTGGAAGGGAGGATCAGAGGGCAAGACCAGGCAGAGACCCACATGAGCGAAGATGAGGGGATTTGGCACAGAGATAGAAAAGAAGAGGTCAAAGAGGGGTAAGGGACAAAAAAAGAAAAAGAAAACAAAAACACAAGAGACACACAAACAAATGACAAGGGAAAGAGAGAGACACCGTCAACACCTTAAAAAGCACATCAAAGGGGGGGGGGGGTCGAGGAGGACAACAATGGACCACCCTCAGCAGAAGCCCCAAACACACACGACAAGCCCCACTACCACCAACACCACAATCTCAAACACAAACACAATCACAAACCCCAACACCGGCCAATGGGACACAAGCCAAGAGCAAAGCAGGGGTTCAATTTCAAAAGATAGGCATTT
The DNA here is from genome assembly GCA_027481765.1 of Tenualosa thibaudeaui. Lineage (NCBI taxonomy): Eukaryota > Metazoa > Chordata > Actinopteri > Clupeiformes > Clupeidae > Tenualosa > Tenualosa thibaudeaui. The sequence goes on from JAIFZK010000016.1 coordinate 3,585,938, forward strand.
CTTAACACTAGATACATAAAATTACTTCTGTTTAGAGGAAAGCTATTCCATGGGTCTCAAGCGAGACCTGCAATTTGAAATGAAAGGCGGACGAATTTTAGTGGACAAATTTTAGATTTGGCTGTACCTCCATGAAGCCCCACTTTGCCCTCTAATCATGCATTTTTACGGTCTGCCTTGCAGCATAGGAAAAAAACTGCCCAGAGACACACTAAACAGTGTAAGAGAATGGCCTGCACTAGCATGGAGAAATGACATGTGACGGGCACTTAATCAGATCAGTTCAGGTCCCAAAAGGGTCATGAAACAGGGAAAAAAAAAGGCCATGGATCTCCCAACTAAGTGATTTCATAAAGGACCTGCATTCAAAATTGCCCAGAGACGAGTATATAAATTGGCAAATTGAAACAAGTCAGAAAACTATTTATTCACAATTCTCCCTCAAACCACTTCTTGATGAATCCAAGGCAAAAGATAGTGTGTTTTGATAGCCTTTTCTTAACGACCACACACACAAAGGGGTGAAATATTTCATCCTGTCAGCGATGCAGAACTACTCTTAACTGCTCACTGAGGAAATGTGAAACGAAGAAAAAACAAAGAAAATTCTCACTGCACCACAAGCTACATCCTCCCAACTCCCCCAAAAGAGCTCCATTATGGAGCTCCAACTCTCCTCGGCCCTAAATGATTGCTAGGTTCTATTTGCTTTGGTAAGTAAGGAGTGAAAGATGTGTGTATGGCTGAGGGCTAAAGGGAGTGTGGGAGAAGTTTCTGGAATCAGCTATCTGGTGGCAAAGGGAGGAAGGTGTAGGAGTAGAGTGCAGGTGGAGGTGTGGGTGTATATGGGGGGCGGGGGTGGATGCGTGGGAGTGAGAGACCTGTGGTGTTTACACACTCAGGCTACAGCTGGAAGCTAACGCTAACCGCTAACAAAATGGCAGCTACAAAATGGATGACCAATTGCACAGAGCAGTGCTTCACACACACAAGGACACTAGAGGTGGAAATGAAAAGACAGAGGAGGACAAGAGAGCACAACACAGGATATGCAGACATGCAGAGACAGGGGATCTGGGGGTGGTGAGAGGAAAAGTGTTTTATCGATTTAAGGATTTTACTGGGATGAGCTGCATGCTGGTAATGGGAAAAACCAGAGAGGGGTGGAGGAGGAAGGGGTGCAGTGTGGTTAGTCTTAGCCTATGATCGTACTTCAGGTTTATTCCCGTTTGACTGGCTCTGGACTCACTCGGGGTACCAACAGAGGCTGGTTCCGAATGACCCGGGCCGCCCCGCTTTAAAAAGGGACGACTCAGCAGACATGGGAGAACCAAAGATGGACCATTTCAGTGCACTTGAATAGAAAGCCACAATAGCCAACTAGTGACAAATACAGTGACATTATCTGTTGTTGCTCTTGGTGTTTTGCTGTTTACATCCGATTTAGCAAACAACATCCCAGTTTTCCACCCAGTTTGTTGTTCCCGGTGGATGACATTTCACAAAGGTATCATTGTGATGCGCCAGAGAAAGACAGATTATGTTCAGCATAAAGGCTACAGTGTGTGTTGACTGATGCCCGTGGCAGAGGAGTCAGTGTTTGTGCCCTGTGTCCATAAAGGCAGACACAGCAGAATAATGCTAAACCATGGTCACACGCTGCAGAGGGGAGGGAGAGAGGGGAATGGGGCGAGGGGAGGGGAGGGGGGAGACTGGCTGTTCCACTCACAGCCTGAAAGACAGCCATGCAAAGATGGATTCTAGAAAGGTACAGTCTGTCTGTCTGTGTGTGTGTGTGTGTGTGTGTGTGTGTGTGTGTGTGTGTGTGTGTGTGTGTGTGTGTGTGTGTGTGTGTGTGTGTGTGCACATGTGATGTGAAAGTGAGGGACTGAGAGAGAGAGCGTGCCATGCAGACTCTTCTGGGTAGGTGGAAAGGCAGGGCGGGGAAGGAGGAGCATGTGTGAGACCACAGCATCTGAGCAGAGTCCATTCTGGAGACTTCCGGAGAGATGTCAATCAAATCAAACACACCTCTACTTCCTGCTCTCTCAGCCCCCTCCCTTCCTCACCCCCTTCCTCTCTTCATCCCTCCCTCCCTCCCTCCATCTCTCTACGTCAAACAGCAGCTCAGTCCTCTGGCTTGGCCTCCCTCCCTCACAATGAACTACTTTCTTGCCGATATCCACTTTGGACCATCTGGTAGACACAATTTCAAAACCCTTAATCTAATTAGCCCCACTGAATAAATAAAACCCCTGTTGCCCAAAGTACTGCCTCTTGGCAGGGGCACTGCAGGACGGTGACCTTTCTGCTGTTCAAACACATTCAGCACACTCTGCATGCACACACACACACGCACAAACGCACACACAGTAAGAGATGCAGTTAACATTTGGCCTGACACTATGATAGACAGGTCACATATTTTGTGTGCATCACTTCAACCACATGCCGGCCTACCTTGCTCTTCTTGCTGAACAGCCAGAAGGGCTTGCTTTTGTTTTTGCCCAGCAGGTCTAAGGGGCCCTTTGGCGTTCCCAGGCTGCTCTCGGACGAGGTCCGGTTGATGCCCTGGCTGTAGTCCTCGAACTCCAGGTCACCTGGCCGCTCAAAGCCAGACTTGTGTTGCTCAATGAGAGCCAAAGAGTCCTGTGTTTGTGACAACGAGGAACCATGTTTAGCAGCTCCTGGGGCTAATGTATCCCACATCTAAGTCCACAGTGGCCATCACAGACAAATGTTATCAAAACTTGAGACTGGGGTTCTAACAGTATGCGCTTTGGCAGTCCCATTACATCCATTTCTTTCACAACAGCAGTATTAAATAAATGTAAACAATGTGATGAGCATGGTCTCTCCACATGTATTGTGCTGCAACCCCTTTTGGGACACACTCACGTTCCGCTCATTCACGTTGTTGCCCGCCCTAGTGATGCCATCCAGGCACTTCCCAATGATGGGCATCACATGCTTCTCCGTGTCTGAGAACAGAACATAGCCCTGTGCCAGCTTTTGTATGCGCCTCTCGTCCATGTCCTGCAGTTTCTGCGATAGCAACAACACACAGCAAAATGGGTCACCACCAGCCTACATTTACAGGCCTGGGTTGGTAATGATAGAGAACAGAATGTCATAGCTTTGGTCCTGGGGCACACAGTTCTGCCTTCCTGATGGATCACCTTGTATCTCACCATCTTGGAACAACAGACAAGATAAAGCCAGTCCTTAGGACCCACTCAAGCAAGAGAAAGAGAGAGAGAAATATAAAAGAGCAAAGATATGGGGTGTCAGGTTCCCGCATGTTATCAGCAGAATGTGCTGGCTAAGGGAGAGCCTTACGTTGAAGATGAGGGGCATGTCGGTGAAGTAGAACTGGCACTGCTCCTTGTTGTATTTCTGTAGCTGGGCGGCATAGTCGTTCTTGCACTCCTCGGCGACGTGCGAGCGCATGTGCGCCTGCTGTTTGGCCTTAGCACAATGACAACAACAAAAACAACAACGTCGTCAGCACTGGTGAGTAAAGGAAAGATATTTTGTTGACATTTGCACTAAAGTAGGACGGATTGTGTGGGGCTGTGCACCTTCTCAACGTCGGCCTTCGTGGCATTGATGTCCAGGTCTGTCTTCTCGGCGTACTGGCCAGCCTTCTCCGCTTCCCTCCATTCCCTCTCGAAGCGTTTCTTACTCTAGCAAAGGCAGAAAGTTCTAGTTCAGTCAGCTACATCTATACAAAACAAACATCACTGTTATGCTACACCATGCTCGGGTCAGGCAGACAATTTCCAGTCCAGGGCTCTGAAATACAAATATACTTCATCAGATCCATCAGATAATTTCCTCTGAAAATTTCAACAAGAAAACAACCTACATCCATCTCATCTTATATCAGGTGATTCTCAATGGATTCTGGATTCTCAGTCCAGATTAGACCCTGCCTTGATGTCTGTGTTTGCCTTAGCACATAAATAACTACCTGCCCAAACACTCAACATCACTCGCCAAATTAAAAGCAAAAAAATGTCAACAGCTTTACAAAGCCCCCCACCGCTCCTTCGATCACAAACAGCACATAACAAAGCAGACGTAAACAAACAGAGGCCCCACACAAAAGTGAAGAGGAGCCAGACAAAAGCCCCCCCCCCCAGCAACAAAGCAACAAAGCAACAAAGACACATCGGCGCTGTGAAGAGTGAATTGACGACACACAGATTGAGCTCTCTGTTTTCACACTGAATAGAAGATTGGCATATGGGGGCTGGACACAAGAGACACATACATAGACTGACAGACACAGACACTGAATGACAAATTGACAGACCCCCCCCACCCCTTCAGTCAAACAACAACCTCTTCAAAAGTCTGAGGCCTTCACTCAGTGGTTCTGGAGTGACTTACACTGTCCAGCTGCTTGTAGGTGCTTTCCAGAGACTGTTGTGATTTCTTGGCCTCAGAAAGATGCTGAGAGATTTGAAAGTCAGAAAAGAATGGGGAGAGCATACAAATGTGGGAGAAAACAGTCTTGTATGAGAATGGGAAGGACAGAGGAGAATGCATAAATAAAACAGCAGCAAAACAACACAGATAATACAGGAACAATGTGCACACTGCAATTTCCCTCTGTCTTGTGAATGTGTGTACTCTGAGACTTGATGTTCGACATGGGACCACATACCAGTGGGAATGGGCTGAGGAATCCTTCTTGGGAGTGCGACACAACAATAACATGACACCCCCCCCAACACACACACACACACCCACCCCAGGAGACACTAACGTGTCCTTAAAGGCACAACAGACAGAATGTTCTCCCTTCTGCCCCTCCTTCTCCACAGCCATAATTCCCTCCCTTCCTCTACTTCTCTTCTCCATGTCTAAACACAGACTTTCTGTCTGTCTGCCTCCCTGCCTGCATCCATGTATGCCAATGCAGTGCCACCACATCTCTGTGTGCACCATTATCAATGTATTTACATGCCTCTTCCCTCATTTGTCTCTTTCTATCCCTCTCTCTGTCTCTGCTCCCACTCTCTCACCATTTTGCGTTCCTGCTTCAACTCTTGCAGGTACTTTGTGAGCTCTATGCAGATGTTCATCATCATGTTCTCTGCGATCAGCTCTCGCTGGCCTGCATAGTCGTTCATCTCGTTCATGACGTCCAGGAAGGACTGGTGGTTGGAGAACCTGCAGGGCAAGAGGGAAGACAGGGCGGGGCGGGTGAAGGTCCTGCATGTGAGCAGCACTCAACAACAATCCAGAGATCCACCCTCACTCGGGGCAAGCTTCAAGTGAGGGACAGGAACAAAGTTATGGTAACTCAGCACCAAAGCAGGACTCGAAAGGAAGTCATTTCCATTCTCTGCTTCCCTATTCCTGCTGCCCAGGGGCAGTAAAATGGACTCATTTGCATTACTCTCCGTCATATGGATGAGGCCATTGTTCAACAAAATCACCCTTGGCAACAATGTGACTTATAGTCAGCATGGCTCCCATGATGCTCCACACTGACGATGAGTCATTCACTAGGGTCTCTCTGCACCTTAAAGGTGAAGTCCTCTATTCTAGCCAAAAGTTGCTGAAGTTTCCCCAACGAGACAACTCCATTCTAAGCTCCAGAAGCAATGTTGTTGATTGGCTGGATAGTGTAAAGCTTGATTCAAGCCACATTTTGTTTGTTTGTTTGTTTTCTTTTGGGGGGCAAACACAGAATGGACAATCTGAGGAAGCATGAACATTCTGTTGAATTTGTGCAGTCATGGATTGCAGACTGCCTCCTTAACTACAGGCTGACAGACAATTGAAAAGAGAGAGCTTCAACCGACTCACCTGCATTCTTGCTCCTCTTTGCTGCCTCTTTTGGGGCTGTATTTCTTTGTCAGATTCCTGTGAGGAAATATAAGCACACATGGAGCTCTTTTTTAATTATACCAGGAAAGGGAGAGGAACAGGAAGCAGCTCACAACAAGCTTTCACTGTTAGGATGACATAACTGATGTGCGTTACAAGGCGATACATGTTATCTCCGGTCCAAGCTAACGAGTTTCCTTCTCAGCTCAGTGCAATCACGGCTAACTTCCAGGAGTCATCTGAGGAAGGAAATACCCCACAATTGGAGGTACAGCAGTTCCCATTATACCTAGGAGCCCAAATCCTTCAAAATCCTTCAAGAGATTTTGTACAGCTAGAATAAGTAGATTTGTGCATGGATTCAATGATAATTAAGGAGCTGGTTACCACTTGGCAAATACAAAAATTCAAGGCTGCCCGTTTCCAAATGTTTGGCCTCTATAATAAACACTTTTTGTAGTTGCATGGTTTCAAGTATGATCAGGTAATCAACTGAATGCAAGAGCAGTCCAAGGAATTTTAAGGACTAGGAACATCTTTCCAAGTCTTGAGAGCTCAGACTTTTCTCCCGCTCCTTAGAATTTTAGGATTTTTCACTCTGCTTTTTTCTTTGTCTACTTCCTCTCAGTCACATGTCAGTCTGCTTCCACTTCCCCTCCTCCTAGACACAGTGAGACAGATGAACATCCGTGTGAAGGAGGTGAAGATAACAAGAGCAGAAATGGGGCAAAGAAAAGAGTGCAAGGAGGACTAAAAGAGAGAAAGAAGGAGGGAGGGAGGTGTGTGTCTGTGTGTGTGTGTGTGTGAGAGAGAATGAGAGCACTGTCTCCAGGATTGGCTGGGCAGTGGCCAGGGAAGAAGCTCAAGGGAACAGACAAGTTCAGTTCTGCCCCAAACCAGTCATGAGACCCAACATATATTTCACAACTTACCACAGTGCAGTACAAACTCACCCCAGATACTACAGGCATTTCAGCACACACACACACACACACACACACACACACACACACACACACACACACACACACACACACACACACACACACACACACACACACACAAACGGAGAACTGAATGTGCAAGCATCAAGGGACACTGTCAAGGAAGCAGGCCTACCTCAACTGCTTGGCATAGTTCTGCTCAATCTCCGTCCGCTCCTTGACAAACTTCACATACTTCTCCACCAGATCCAGCCCTGACTGTGTGTGCTTCTCAATGATATCATACTGGTCCTGTGGAAAAGACCAAAGCAAGATTAAATATGGAAATAAAACAGGAGGACAGCATAAAATATGGCCTGGGAGATGTTACATTTCAGACATTACTGGACTGACTAACACGATGGGGATCCAAAGGGCATTAGTGTGTTGATGTTTGGACCAAGCTGCTGTGGCTGCAGCTTGCCTATTCTCACTATGCCTGCCCACACACTGGGCATTCCTGGGATTCCTTGCATGTTCGTAACCCTTGACCTCAGGCTGTGTTATCTGTGGGAAGGCTGCCCCGACACTGTGAATCATGTTGTGCTCTGATACAGCCAAAGGAAGGGGATGGAGTCCCCGAAGCACCATGACCACAGCCCTCAGACAGGAAGCAGGAAGTGGAGTTCCATCCCATTTCCTGCCATGTTTCGGCACAAACACTTCATGGATGAAAACTGTGAGCGCCACCGACAACTCGCATTATGGGTGATATTGTGCAAAAAAAAATCTCAATATTTTTGGGGATTTTGGCGAGGATCATAATTTGTTGACATCCTTTAAAAATTGGATTTTAATTGTATAAGTCATAAGCCACCTTATATAGTGTCTTACAAAGCATATCAAGGGACACAATGTATAAGGAAAACAGTTCTTGTAGTTGAACTACCTAGAGTGCACTGCACACATAGCTCGTGGTAAAAGATAGTGTGTCACTCCAAAGCAGTGTTTTTTTTAATATCACGGGGATATCACTTTATACTATGATGAGTCAAAGACCATCAGAGACATCTGCCTCAGTGATCTAAATTTACCAAATTACGTGAAATATTTCATACCCATAAATAATGTCAACACTGGGGAAGGAAATTTGTAACTGACCTAGACATCACCTTAACTAGCATGTTAGATAGGCGAGTCTTTGTTCATTTAATTTGGCTATATTACCCCTGTACAAGAAAAATGACATGCCCTTATTCAATGTTAATAACATTAGTTTTGCATACAGAAAGTGAACTTTTAAGAGAGTTGTTTACCTCCCAGCACCGCTTCCTCAGCCTACTCTGCTATGGATGGTGTGAGGTGATTTGTTGTGTTGTGCTTCAGAGCAACAGGTTTTTGATATTGCCATTCTTTTGACTCATGTCAGAGTTGTCAATGCCAAGCCACTTCAATGCAAAAAAGAAAGGTGACGTGGCCATAATTTTGTATTTAACATTCTGGAGATGCTTGATTATGCATGGCTCTCTCATTCTGGTGTTGCAGCCCGCAGGGCTAATGAGAGATCACGTGATCCCTCACTGAGCCTTGCTCTGCTTCAGCAAGTGGCTTCTGCAGTGCTCATTCAGTTCAGTTTTAATGCATTTCATTATTTTTGGCAAAGTTAAATACTCGCAGACAATATATATCGCCCGCCCCTAGTTCATAGCTTGAAAGGTCATCACTGTGGAAACTTTTATTTGAACATAAGCACTTAACGAAGGCACACTTAACAGAGCCAAACCAACCAAATTCGCTCAGCACAAGAAGACACAGAAGTCTCACAGGCCTTTACTGGTTGTCCTGCTCACTCTGTTCCTTTTTTGGCTGTGATCTTTTGCAACCCACCACATGCCTCAAGCATAGGCATGCCGACGCGTGAAGAACGATATCTTAGAGCCAGCCCCCTCGGCTGCCCGACATCACAGCACAGCACACACCTTCTCCTCCTCCTCCGGCACCTTGCTGCAGTAATAGGCTTTACAGTAGCGGGCTGGGCGGGGGAAGGGGAGACCTCGGCAATGAATTCCTTACAAGCTGAGCCACGTCCCTGACCCCTCCTGTTCTGTTCTCAACCAATGCAAAACTCTGCACTTGCAGCAGCTCTATACAGCACTGTTTTGACAGTGTGTGGCGGCATCTAGGGCCTATTCGCTTATTTAAACCCGCTTACAGTGCCACCTCCGTATCACTCTACATAGTCTAAAGGTGGAGACAGACTAGATTAAACTAAAGAGCAAGAACAGTTTGAAGGATAATGAAACACACCTATTGAAAACAAATCTGATAACCATACTGGCGAATAAGCCCACAGACCCTGGGGGTGGAGAGTAGGCCATTAACAACAGTGGCTTATTATGAAGAACAGTAGGTGAGAATTGTGAGTGGGGACTGCGAGAATGCATTCATGATTCATGCGCCATATTATTCACAAACCTCATTCTATAAACAACAATGATGCTGCACCAAGGCACATAGACAACAGGATTGAAACTCTTCACTGAATCACAAAACCCACTGCAGTGTTAATACTGACCCCAGTGCAGGAAACCAGCCCTAATTTCACATGCAGGACAAATTGATTGATTGAAACAGTTAGCTCTATATAGGCTATTTACAGTGTTTACTTCACAGCACTTCCACTCTCACACACTTTAATGGGACTGTTGAGCCCATTCCTATGCACTGTAAACTCACACTGGAACACACACACACACTCATACACACATACACAGACACCAAGTGTGAATAGAGAATAAGTTATGAGGGCTTTGCTGGAAGGAAAATGACAGCAGTCAGAGTCCTTGGCAAATGTTTCTTTCCTTAGTCATCAACATAAAGACTTAATGGGGAGCCTGCTGCACTACATTTTTCAAAGTCATGTAGAACACACACTCCCACAGAGAAGGAGAAGAGGGAGATGCAAAATGTTCCCTCACATTCACTGAACAGGCACACTTCACACTAGAGGCTCCAAAAATAGACACTGGATTAACCATAAGGGGGAGAACATATGCCATTGCAAAGGCTTGTCCATGTCACTTAACAACAATGCAAAATCCTACCTGCAGCAAAGTTCTACAGACACACAAATGCATAGTTAGCATGTCAACTGTGCTCTCTTTCAGCAAGGGTTTAGAATTCAACAGATGAGGCTGTGTAATGGCAACCAACAAAGCAGTTGACCGTGTGAGGAAAAATCAAAACTTCAATGCCTTCCTCTTTAGTGAATGACAGAGTGCCTGGATATATTCAGGGACATGAACTACATGTTGTTGTGGCTTCATTAAATTAGGGCAAAACTAATTAGGTTGATGTTCCAACTCTGAAGATGGAAAGGGGACAGAGGAAAGGGGCCCATAGGGAGCTGCGGAATGAGGTCAGGACCTAGCCGCCACCACCCTCCCCATCACCCGCCTTTGATGCTGCAAGGGTTGAAGCACACGTGTGTGTGCCTGAACAGTAAAGGCTCCCAACTGGCATTACTACCACAGGTTTACTGTCCAAAACAGAATGTGTAGTGCAGGTTTCTGATGGCAAGCACTGTGTGCAAACTTGAACTCTTTTATCTGTACTTAGCAGTTTAGTGGTGAGCATGTATGTTTGTTTGTGTGTGTATAGGGGGGTTTGAGTGAGCAGGACTCTTTTCCACCGTCACATTATGACTCCACGTTGACAATGTAATGTTGTAAAAGTAAATTGTAGAAAAAAATGTCCTGTCCTTGACACAAATTTGTGTCACCAGCCCACAGCACAGAGGAGCTGTGGGAGGTGAGATTGTCCTAGTTCTACTGCTAACCGAATGAGACAGCAAAGGAAAACGAGAGAATGGGCTAGTTTGATTTTAAAGTTAACAACGTTTGCACATTTTTTTCACACGTAAGTCACTATCCAAGAAGCTAGTACAGTGCAGTACAGTAGAGCCTAGGTTAAATAGTTGTGTGATGGCTAACATTACAGCTGCCCATTTCAGAACAATCAGAACAGGAGACACACTTTTCTGGAAGAAAGTGGTCAAAAAACACATGCTCTTTTCCTCTCAGACATGGGAGAAGAATTTTTCTGGGAGAACAACCCGGGAAAGAACTTGAATTAGCTTGCAAACTAGCCCACCTATGTAGGCTACTGTTAACGACCGCTGAAGTGTCAACTTATGCAAACGTTATCAAGTTAGCCACTCCCTAACGTTAATATTACTCTTTTGTGCAACTGTTACAGTATACAGCTACGTTAAAGGTGATGTTCATGTCGTTAAGAGCACCTCTTGAAATTTACCACCAAATTCAACCTCTTGTCAGCAGAACAGAGTTAACATTATGTCAATATCGAGCTAATGTTATGATAATTGTGCATCCTAGCGACTTAAATCACAGAAGCAGTATCCCAAACATTCCTCTCCAAGATCTCATATGTTAACCTAGCTAATTTTACTTTAGGCATCATGTTAACGCTAACGACCCCACCGTTAACCCGACGGGAAACTCATTTACAGAGGTAACTTAACGTTAAATTAACGGCGCCACAACTCTTTTTCATCGTGCGAGGCAATGGCCTGTTCAAGGTAATGTTCCTTACACGCAAACCGTCAAGTCAATAAGTATGTATTAATGTCAGTTAAAAATATGTTAACTGTTTCTTCTGACAAGTTGCGTTCTGATTTATCATTAACTTAACACTTTACTGTAAACGTAACTTCATGTTTGAACTCAATAAGATTCACTTTCGTGTAACGTTAAGTTAAATCAACTAACGCTACCGTTATGCCATCCAAATTTTTATTCGGTTGTCTTTGGTCTGGATTCTTCATTTCAATCACCAGTCCCAAATATAGATAAACTTCATCATTGTCTGTCCAACTCACCCAAAGATCTGTTCCCCAATCCATGTTAAGCCTTGGTCTTCTCGTAAGCGTAAACGTTGGCTATCCTTGTGTACAAAGAAGTTATCCCAAAACTCCACAGACCGCCAGCCGCGTCATGGACAAAATCTTTTCATGTGCTCGAAATAAGTAACTGCACATCGAAAGGCTGACAATTTAGCTCCAAACAGATGGCATATAATGCATTTATTCGCACTGCAAAATATCCATGGAGGAAAAAAAACCAACGATACCGTTGAATTTTTCGTGGCAAAGCTGTGAGAGGGATCAAGTAGCGCTCATATCCGCGTCACTCCCAAATCCTAATTCTTAAAGGAGCCGCTGGATTGGACTAGTCTACGGATTGTGGCCCGAGTGTGATGGAATTGCAAGAGTCTAAAATTCCTTAAATAAAAAGACTAGGTTAATAATGTACATTTCTTTTCTGTGAGAAAGAGCCCAAAAAAGAGCAGCTGGTTTTATCAAACAAACTGCTGGGATCTGTAAAGAACAGGAACAGGTTTCTACATAGTTTTCTATTAGAACGATTTGAAAATTATTTAAGCATTTAGCAGACGCGACTTACAAAAAGATGATACATTCAAGATACAGCACAATTAAAAACATAACTAAGAGTGCAAGCAGCTAACATGAAATTGGCAGGAAATGCAAGTAAGTGTAATGTAAGTGCATTTCAGGTAATCAGAAGTTTTTAGGCCAAGGCTGGGTCTTCAAGAATTTCTTGAAGGTGGAGACGGTATCCGTTGCTCTGGTAGCACTTGGTAGGTCATTCCACCAGCGTGGAGTAACAGATGAGAATAGTCTGGATTGACTTGTGTGAGGTGTTAGATGTGCTAGACAACGTTCCTTGGAGGAGCGACGTGACCGGGTGTAACATAGGGCTTTAAGAGGGTATTAAGGCAGATGGGAGCAGATCCATCAATCACCCTGTAAGCCAACACTTGATGCAACTGGCTAACGGTAGGCAGAGATGTGCTCTTTTTGGCTGGTTGAAAACCAGACATGCAGCTGCATTCTGGATTAACTAACACTCACAGCACAGGCTGGAAGACCAGTTAGGAGGGGATTGCAGTAGTCAAGGCGAGAGATTACAGAGGTCTGTACCAGGAGCTGAATTGCATGTAGGGTTAGGTACGGCCTTCTCTTCTTTATTGAATAGAGAAAATTGTCACAACTGAGCTTCAGAGGCAATGTGATCAGCATAGATCAGCTGGTCATCAATCATGATACCCAGGTTTCTTTGCAACCTTAGTGGGAACAACAGATAGGGAGTCTGTCTTAATGTTGATGTTGTGATGTATGGTTTGCTAGGTTTTGGAGAGGTTTAATTGGAGGTGATGTTCTTTCATCCAGGCAGATATGTCAGAAAGACAGTCAGTGATTCGCACCGTGGAGTCACCTGGAGGACAGATAGAGCAGGTTATCATCTGAATAGCAGTGATAGGAGAAGCCATGCAAGTGGATGACTGGACCCAGTAAGGTGGTATACATGGCAAAGAGAAGGTGCCCCAGCAATGAGCCTTGGGGCACCCCTGTGTTGAGGTGGTGTAACGCAGATGTTTGCCATAGCCATGACAAATTGAACGACCACCCAGTGAGATAGTATTCAAACCAGGAGTGCGCTTTGCCATTGATGCCCATGTTTGTCGGTTTGTTTAGTAGGATACAGTGGTTGACCGTATCAAATGCTGCTGAAAGGTCAAGCAGGATGAGTACTGAGGATCAACCTGCTACTCTGTCAACTTTTAAGGTTTCTGTGACAGACAGAAGCACCATTTCAGTGGAGCGGACACTTTTGAAACCAGATTGGTAGGAATCAAGGAGTTTGTCATGAGAGAGAAATTATGTGACCTGTTTGAAGATGGTTTGTTCAATAGTAGTAGAGAGGAAAGGAAGAAGAAACAGGTCAGTAGTTCTTGAGTGGAAGAGAGGGAGGTTTTTTGAGCAGTAGTGTTACCTGAGCTTGTTTGAAGGTGGTGGGAAATGTTCCCATAGTTAGTGAAGCACTGACCACATGTGTGGTTGCTGTCACAGTGGTCTGTTATGGCCTGTAGAAGGGTGGTTGGAATAGGGTCCAATAGACAAGAAGTAGGATGGCTGCCTGTGAGAAGCTTATACACCTCATGCTCTGAGAGAAAAGGAAACAGTAGGTTTAGAGAAGCACAGAGGAGAAAGCTGTAAAGAGGGGTGAAACAGGGTCTGTGTAGATGGGTCAGAGAGCCGGCTACTAATTGCTGCCAGTTTGTCAATAAAAAATGCAGCAAATGTGTCAGCTGTGATTGGTTGCAGGAGGTGTAGGTGGTGGGTTTGGTAGAGATTTGAAGGTGGAAAACAGTTTCCGGGTGTCAGTAGCATTGGGAATTTTGTCATTGTAAAAAAACTTGTTTTGCAGAAGTGATAGCAGTTCCTGCAACTGTTAGATTCACCTTCTGTTAGATCGGATGGATTATTAGCTATTTCCTCTCAGCAGCTCTGAGGTTGGTGCAGAACAGTCAGTTAGTGCAGACTGACAGTTCCATAACCCTACAAAGAATGAGTTGGACAATGAGGTGGGTTACACAGAGCGGAGATTTGCAAGGTTACAGAGGAAAAGAGGACAAAGAAGATATAGCTACTGAGAATGAGAGAATAATAATACATCCAAAACAGTGTTTGGAACACAGTAATGCAGAAGAAAATAAAATGTGCTGATTAAATCATTAGGAACATAGTCATCTACTGTATGTAATACGTTGTACTGTATGATTTATTTTACACCTCAGCTAGTGTAGTTTACTAGTCCACTTGGAACAATTCCAATTGTGCGCTATGTCTATATAGTATATAATATTTATCTGTGTGTGTGTGTCTACTCTGAAGTAAGGAATGAGTGGGCAGTTTATTGTTTGCTTTTCTGTTGGTGAAACATACATAATAGTGTAAAAACAAAAAGAAAAGCCTGACATGCATTGTTCATACATACAGGAGTAGCCTTTCCTCAGTTCAGCAACCGCAGACTAAATTAACCAATACAATTCATGTAGTTTGCACACATTCAAAATAGCAACCAGAGTGGACATACATATTCAACATACTTTATCTGTGCATAATTGCATAAAGCAAACATAAAACTTTTTTTAAAAAAGAAAGCCCTTATATAGAAACATGTAGACTCAACATTTGTTGCATTCAAACTGAACTGTGATATTATCCTGTCAGTACTTGCATGCCTAATACAGCCTTTAGGTTGGGAATTGAAATCACCCATTTAGTCTAAATGGCGCCCTCTTTAGCAAACACAAATTAACTGCGGTTGATTTGTGATGTGACATCATAGGCAGACTTTGTTCTAATTTGCCCATGTTCATGCTCAGGACAGCTCAAAACAAATGTATACCTTTCCTCAGTTCAGCAACTGTAGACTGAGGGAAAACCAGGCAGCAAAATGAAACTAAATCTCTTCAAAGGGTGGCACAGGTTGTATGCAAATATGATAGGCCTAAGACATTGCTCTGAAAAGAGTCATAGCGTTAAGAGTGTGTTGAACTCATCAGACAGAAGCATGTTTTAAAAAGGCCCTATGCAACTGTTTTAGCTTAATTTACCTTAATTTAACAGGTGAACCATTGTGGTAGTTCTGTAACACATAATGGGTCGATTGGTGGCTGTTTTGACTCCTATAGCTTCTCTGGGCGGGGATAGGGAAATTGTAAGGTTCGGCTGGCAAGCTGCGGCCAAGTCTCGTGGAAGTCTCAGGTCTCGCAAAGTAACAAATTGCTTTACAGCACTACACACAAACACCCTCCCAGATAGATATGGATAGGCACCAGCAAGCTATAAACACAACGTAGAGAAGGGGACTCAAACATTCATCATGGAACAGCCAAAGAAAAAGAAACAGTGTTAAACGATGTCACAAACAATGTTACAGACCAAAATATACAGACCAAAGCAGTAGGGGAAGCTCTGTAGAGAAAAATGTGAGCATAAACCTGGCACAAACCGAGAAAACATTGAAGGAATGGCCCATCCTGCAGAGAAGGCTTTAATGGTAAATACGAGGAACTACATTTAATCTGAATATTACCAAGTAGTTTGTCAGCTAAAAGCACAAGGATGGCATGGCATATGAGAAGAGCAATATATTACCGGTTGGTGGAATAATTCATTATTTATTTAACAGTAAGAAAGGCAGTGAATACAAGGCATGGTCAAATAAAGCATAAACAGTGAGATAACAAAAACAAGAATAAAAGAATGTATGAAGACATAAAAATAAATCAGAGAGAGGAGAGAGAGAGAAGGGCCAGAGAGCAGCATTGCCTTCTCAGGAAGAAGGGAACACTCAGAGCAGGAGACTGACAGAAAAAGAAGTCCTGAACAAAAGAAGAATCGTCTATCTTATCTTGAACTCGACCCATTGGCACAAACCAGTGACACCTTAACTAACCTGCATGTCAGCTGGCTAGTCCAGTGGACAAGAGGTGTGAAATTAGTATGCAGGCTAATATAGTTATTTGAGTGTAACTATGTATAGATACTTAGATTACCACAAAACCATGATCATACTGCTTCCCACATAACAAGGGTTAACTCAAAACTAAACATGATAATATTACCTTCAACCAATACTTTTACAGATAGATAGACAGAGAGATTCTTTGGCATCCCATAGCATCCACAACATAATCAATAGGTGAATCATAGGTAAACAGCCAGAGTTCTCTTTGTTCGAGTGGGGGTCCTCAGCCTTGACCTCCTACAAGCAAAGTCTTTATATGCTGGGCTCTAGGTTTCCTGACAATTTCCAGAAGAAAGCATGGATTTTCAGTAAATTCCACTGTACAGATTGGTCCTTTGGCCAATGGAGTGAAAATCGAAGTGCATGAAGTCAACTACAGTGAATGGTAAAGTTTTATAGAACAGAAACTTTTATATACTTTTATACTTGCACACCGTTTATACTTACACACCTTTTATACTTACACCTTTTATACTTTAACCATTACAGTACCTTTCAATTTGCAGTCTCAGTCAGAGGGATGTCTGTTTTGCCTACGTTTTATGTACCAGATTAAAAATACTACAGCTAACAGAAACAGAATAATGATAATGCAGATTGCCATAATGGTTGGAGTCCAATTGCCAGCAAGCGAGAAAAATAGATATATTTCAGTGATATTGTCTGCCCACAATGGGACATTCCCATTGGCTTAAAATAGAAAAAAGCTTAACATTTTGTCCAAAATAATTTCTTTGAGGAAAAGAAAGCCCTGAACTCCTGAATGGATACATACTGCACTAACTGCATAATAACCAATACCAGTATGTATGAGTGAATTAGCTGGTTGAAAGTGGAAAAAGGTTTAGGTGGCAACATTGTGTCTCATCTGTCTGGAAAAAAGAACAGTCCTCTGTCCAGAGTGGATACATATTTTACTAACTGCCCAATAAACAATATCAATACCAGTATGAACCCTGAACTTCAAAACGTCAGTGGTGATTCAGTGGTGGTTCAGTGGTGCCCTCTGGCGTCAAAGCAGTTCTATGCCTCTATACTTTGGCACACGTTCAAAACAATAAAATGTGACATGAATTGTTTGTTGTTGACAATGATCATTCAAACATATTGATGGTGTTGGATAGTATGACATTATGAGACCCTTGTATATAGTTTTGGATGACATTTTGATAAGTCTGTGGGTCAATTAACGTACATATTTAAATGCTTAATACAACTTCCAGAGATAAATGAACTGAGTAAGGAAATTCATAAATTATTACTCATTTCATTCTGAGGTTTTACTATGCACAAGAGTATATTTAAGCAATACACCCCGAGAGGTCCTATATTGTGAATATAGCACAGCTGAGGGGTGTTGTTAAACATGAGGCGAGCGGAGTGAAGCTGAGTTAAACCCCCTCAGCTGTGCTACATTCACAGAATAAAACAGACTCAAGGGGCTTATTGCTTTTCTAAAACGGTTACCACACATACCTAGCTTGATTTCATTAAACAAAGCCACAGCAACAAGAAATTTAAGAAGGGATTTATTCCTAAACAGCCCTTCGCTCTGCTCTAGAATCTTTGTATACAATGAAATACGTCTCAGCCGTGCTATATTGGGGAATATACAACGGCATCGAACGCAATTCAACCAATCATAATCAATGACTATCCGTTTTAGAATGTTAATTATAGCATATTGTTGTGATTGAAACCTATTTTTACCAACAAAGAAAACATAAATGAAAGGTGCTACAACCATTTTGAGCCATGCTAGGTTACAAAAGACAGAATCTGTGGTGAAATTATTCTACACGAGCAGTGAAATGTGCACTATTCTACATTCTTATAGTGCTTACAAGCCCTCTGCTAAACACCTAAACACACTTAAAGTGTAAAAAACAGTAACTCATTATGTCATCACATGCTGGTCTGATTTGAATGGATGTGTTGAGTAGGGGCTAAGCTACAGTTCTGCCTTACACCTATACTGTGCTCCATTGTCAGATGGTTTTGAGGTCCTGGTAACTATTTTGGTGTCCACAATGTTGTTCTGGTTTCTGCGGTCTATAAAGAGTGTCTCTCCTTTGAAACAATTCACAGTCAGGTTTTGAACAGGAGCAACATCTTGAATGTGGCAGGTAAAGGTGTAGTTTTTGTGCTCAGCCATTTCACCAGTATAACCTGTTTTTTTACACCCTTTATTCTGCCTACAGGATTCAAAGTAGAATCCCAGCCGATTCCATTGTGAGGCAGAAATGTGCTACATTCAGCTGAGGCTGAATCTCCATACTTCACCACCAGAGTGGAAGGCCTTAGGACAATGGGACAGCCACCTGTAGAATAGATGACATCATATGCATCAAGGGCACAACAATCCCAGCTGCCACCGTTGTGCCCTTGAGCAAGGCACTTAACCCTAAGTTGCTCTAGAGGAGACTGGCCCTGAACAATTGATAGTTAACAAGTTGTAAGTCGCTTTGGATAAAAACGTCTGCTAAATGCATAAATGTAAATGTTAAATATGCATTAAACTCCTGGAGGTCGACTCAGCTGACTTGAACTTACTGTACACAGTGATGGGGAAGGGATCTGAAGTCAGTGCAGGAGGTCCTCCTGGCCCTAAATAAAGCTCTGCCTCACACCTGTACTGTGTCATATCTCATGTAGATAACATTTTATGGGCCCACAGCGGAGCTCTGGTGATTATCGTCTTTTTTCAACAGTGTGTCTCATTTGAACCACCTCACAGTCAGGTGCTCAACAGGAGTGATGTTTTTAATGTGGCAAAAGAGACTGTACTGCTTTTCTTTAGCCATTGCTCCAGTAGTATTTGCTGTTATGGTGATAACATCTGGAACAACTGTAAAAGGACAATCTGCATGGATTCTGTATGGTTTAGATAGACATTTATGTTTTCCTTTTTACTGATTGATTATGCAGGACTTACAGTAAACAGTAACATGAAGGTCTAGGTTACACTGCTCATCGTCTGTGTCAATGACACACTTGACTCTACGGTCCACTCTTTCAGTCTCTCCACATTCCAGGTGACATTTTGGACACCCCTCATTCTGCCTACAGGATTCAGAGTAGAATTCCAGCCGATTCCATTGTGAGTCAGTTAAGGCTGAACCTCCATGCAGAGTAAAAGGCCTTAGGACCATATAATTACATATAGTAACCATATAATATCTATGCTTAGGACAATGGGACCATAGATTTGAATGGGACAGCCACCTGTGAAATGATACAGAAGAATGCATGATACATATGCACTAAAACTGTGGAGGTCAACTGAGCTAAGTTTAACCACAGTTTAATTTTACATCACTGTAAGACAGATGTTGGGAGTGCAGAAGAACAAGTACAGTTGAAGGTGAAAGTGGAAGAGCAAAGTAGGAAGAGGTAGAAAAGGAGGGAAAGATGTGCCAGTGTTTCTATGTCTTTCCCAACCACTGGCATCAGTATTGAATTTCACAATTTCAAGGACATCATTAATTACATTACTTAATTAACTACAATTACATTAATTACATTACTGTTCAGTGAAGTCATCAAATAACAACATTACTTTTGTTTTTTTCTTAAAACAAGTAATTATTATGTGATGATGTGTACAAAATCTCTGTGAAAGCACAAGGCAAAATGTTCAGAATCTTATCTGTCAGCTGTATATTGTGGAAGGGGAAAAGTTTACAAGAGTGGTGAACTCACTTTTAATGATGATGTATAGCGGATCAGATGGTACTTTAAGTGGTTCAGGTCCATGTTGTCTCAGACCTAGTTCTGCCTCACACCAGTATTGTCCATTGTCATCATGGATTGGAAAAATTATGAGGGAAGCTGATACATTACGTGGATCTCAGTGTCTGTGAATTGAAATTCATTCACAGTGATAGTCTGCCTATACCATCGTACAGTCAGGTGCTGAACTGGAGCAATATCATAGTCATCACACTGAAGTTCATACAGTGTGCCATCACCTTCTACCTCTGTATGGTTCACAAGAGTGATGGTTACATTTCCTGGAACCTCTCTAAAGGAAAAATAGTTAATTTGTATCCCATCAGGCAGAATAGTAAGCAGCAAGCAGCAAAGAAATTTAGTGTTGCAAGTTTCAACAGATCATATTATATTAAAATATATTTAAACATGTGCACTATACATAAACACTATACTTAAACTTCCTAAATTACACAGTTTTTAATTAATACGAATGCATTATTATATTTGATTGATACTATTGATGCTATGGATTCAAAATGTACATTTTTTTAAATGACTACAACTTTTTAAAAGAATATTAATATTGTGGAGTTATCAACAGTAGGCTTTCGTTGCATTGAAAATCAGCCTGATTTAGGCAGCATTCAGACTGACACACATTTTCACCTCCAGGCGTTCAAATTCAATTGTTTCCCTATGAAATGTGACATGACCGTGGCTACATGCCTCGCATTGAAAATGAGGCACAGGATGAAAAAGAAGTGAGGCACCAAAAAACGCGAGGTGCTCAAAGTTTAAAAAGTTCAACTTTTGAGGTCACGTTTGGGTTGTTGCTTAGCTGCCAGTCATAGCTATGTCAAGGAGTTATTTATGCTTCTCTCAGCGCAATGATGGAATTGAGAAGTTTGGTAGCTCAGTTTGCTTTCAATATCCTGTATCAACCACGTAGCCACCACACCCAGGCAATGCACTAGGTCTGACATCCCCTAACCCCACTACTGCCGCAATGTGGTCATCTGAATGTGAAATGAATTAAGCTAGATAGGCTTACAGTGCCCCCTACCCCCAATGTCCGAGTAACATCAACTTCTCTGAAATGTCTATGCTGAATGTTGATTTTAACTTCACTAAAGATTTTGGGATGCACTAACTGTTTCACCTCCATGAATTGCTGTGCTGTTCCAAGAGGCGACTGAACAGAAACGTCATTGGGGTTGTCAAGTGGGCTCCTACTTTCATCAGCGTTTCACTGACTATGCCCATGACGTCTATATGATTCAGCAGTGGATCCTGGCATCCCAGAACCACGCCCCGCTGCATTTGACCAGTATCTTTATTTGGTTAGACCAGGTAGGGTTAATTTTCTTCAGCCATAACCATTTGCTGCTCCACTCTACTACTCTTGCTAGATCCTTGGTGGCCTAGCGTAAGGCCTGTCTGCTGATTCCCAGGTCCCTTATCTCACCTTAGAGGTTGCAACAAATCCCTGACATTCAACAACTGTTGGAAAGATCTTTGTACTCCACCCACACTGTTCGGCTTCTGCTGCAAGCTTCAGACCTTTGGTAAGGTCTTGTTGAAGTTCCTGAGCTTGCTCAGTGTCCTTGAGTGTTTGATTGGCTTTACCAGTTCTGTTGATGGTGCATCCTGCCATTACACCAATCTCCATGCGGTGCCAAGCAGGGTAAAGTCCGACAAGATGAAATATAGTAAAATACTGTAGGATTTAATGAGGTTTGCGATAGTTTTTGGTATTCTGAAGAAGTCAAAGGATACCCATATGAAATTTTAATTAATATGAATTAAAATGAAACTAAATCTCTGAAAGGGGTTGTACTGGTTCTCAGTGTGTATAGATTTACATGTATGCATTTAGAGGATGCTTTTAGCCACTTTCACACTGCTTGGCCGAAACTGTGCTAACAGAGGCATACCAAAGCGAATTCCTTTCACACTGTATCAAACCAGGGCGAACTGGTGCCATCTCCGGGCTATTGTCCCCAGATTTTTGACAAAACTCAAACCTTGCACCAGTTGAGGCTAACTAGTGCTAGAGGCGGCATCAAGAAGACAAAGGAGACAAAAATAGTCATTACATTAATTTACATCAATTTATAAATGTATTTATTTATTAAGTAATTTGTTAATTTATAGTGCTTTTGTGTTATACGATTAAATGTGATAAAATTGTCAAAATATTAAAACATTTTTACAATGACTTTAAAAACATGCAAATATTTAATTTCACAAGCTATCTGCTTCTTAATATGACAGTTGACTATTCTAACTCCAGTGTCTCATTCTCAAATCCGGGTTGGGAAGATCTAAAAAAGCAGTTAAACAAACTTCTCCAAGTTGTGGAACGTGGATCGTAATCCTGATTGACGCCTTAACTAGCCTCTCATTGGTCAGCTGTCCTAGTCCAGTGGATGAGGTGTGAATTCAAATTAGTATGCAGCCTAATATAGTTATTTGTGCGTAACTATGTATAGATACTTAGATTGCCACAAAACCATGATCATACTGCTTCCCACATTACAAGGATTTTTTCAAGATATGATGATATTACATTCAAACAATTCATTTACATATAGATACATGGATAGATCCTATAGGAAATTCAGGCATAATCAATAGGTGAATCATAGGTAAACTGCCAGAGTTATCTTTGCTCGAGTGGGAGTCAAGTCCTCAGCTTTGACCTTCTAAGGAGGAGCAAACAATAGCCAAAGTCTTTGTGTGCTGGGCTTGAATTTACCTGACAACTGCAGAATGAATGCGTGGATTCCAGTAAATTCCACCCTAAAAGACTGGCCCTTTGACCAAAGAAGTGAGAAGTCCATGAAGTCAACTATATGCACTCTGAAAACCACCCTTGTCAATGGTATCCTTTGGTCAGATGGTCAAGTCCTTAAAAGCCATTGGGACTGTGACATACCGTCCTTTGTCAGCAAGCTTGGTTAAGAGGTGGGAACATTTGGCTGTTTTGGTACAAAGAGACCTCGAGGTGGCTGAGGGAAATCTTGCAAAAAAGTCAAGAAAGTCAGAAAATCCCACCTAAATAGCTAGAGAAGATAACACGGGTATAAGTTGGAACAATCAGAAAACAATGAAGTTTCATTTAATGGAAAAAAGTTAACTATTATACTTCACATCATTACAGTGCCTTTCCATTTGCAGTCCCAGTCAGAGGGATGTCTGTTTGCACTACACTGTAGTTCCCCTGCCTACGTTTTATGTACCAGATTGAAAATACCACAGCTAACAGAAGCAGAATAATGATAATCAAGATTGTTACAATGGCTAGAGTCCAATTGCCTGCAAGAGAGAAAAATGAATACATTTCAGTGATTGGTTGAAAGTGGAAAAAAGTTTAGGTAGCAACATTTTGTTAAATTTGTTGAAGAAAATGGTCCAGATTGGAAACATATTTTATTAACTGCACAATGAACAATATCAACACCAGAATGTATAAATGAATTATCCTGAACTTTAAAACTTGCTCAGAGGTGCCATCTATCATAAAAGCAGTTCTATGCCTCTATACTTTGGCACACGTTCAAAACAATAAAACGTGACATGAATTGTTTGTTGTTGACAATGATCATTCAAACATATTGATGGTGTTGGATAGTATGACATTATGACACACATATATAGTATATATATATAGTTTGACATTTTGATAAATGACATGACATTTTGATAAATCTGTGGGCCTGTAATTAACATACATATTTAAATGCTCAATACTTGAATTAACTGCATTTAGACTTAATACTTCCAGACATAAAGGAACTGATGAATAAAGACATTTAAAGGAACTTCATAACTTTCATTTTGAGGTTTTCTTCTGCATGAAATGATATTGTCAGATATAGCCCATTGTTGTGATTTCCTTACCATGTAGCACAATTTGATCAACATTTCCTGGTGCATTTTGGGAAATTTTCAGATATAAAATGAAGGGTACTACATCTATTTAGAGCCATGCTAGGTGACAAAATATACAGAATATTCAGTGAAATGTGCTTTATGTTACATCAGCAGAGAAATGTTTACTCTTCTGCAGTCTTATGGCGCTTACTAACCCTCTGCTAAGCATCTAAACACACAAGAAGTGTAAAAAAGTTGAACTCACCTTTGACCATTATTACATACTCTGATGTGATTGGAGGTGGAGAAATGGGGCCGAGCTGCAGTTTTGCCTCACACCAATACCGAGCTCCATTATCAGATGTACTGGGTTTGATATGGAGGTAACTGGTAACTGTTTGATTATCCACAGTGACGAGCTGGTGGTGTCTGTGTTCTGTCAACAGCGTCTCGTCTTTGAACCAATTCACAGTTAGCTTCTCAACAGGAGTAACATCTTGAATGTGGCAGGTAAGAGTGTAGTTTTGGCCCTCAACCATTTCAGCAGTATAACCTGCCAGGTTTATAGTACTTGGAAACTCTGTGGAAAACATGAGACTATGAGAACCTGGTTTTAAGAATTACCTGAACTAATTGTTTGATCACCATAAAAGGAAGACTCACTATAAACAATGACAGTGAGTGCCGTTCCACACTGCCCCTCGTCTGTGTCAATGACACACTTGGGCTCCACTGTCCACTCTCTCAGGTTCTCCACGCGCCAGGTGATATTTTTCACACCCTTCATTCTGCCTACAGGATTCAAAGTAGAATTCCAGCTGATTCCATTGTGAGGCAGAAATGTGCTACAATCAGCTGAGGCTGAATCTCCATACTTCACCACCAGAGTGGAAGGCCTTAGGACAATGGGACAGCCACCTGTGGAATGATACAGTAGAATAGATGACATCATATGCATTAAAATCCTGGAGGTCAACTCAGCTGAGTTTAAGTGATGCTCAGGCCAACTTACTGTACACAGTGATGGGGAGGGGATCTGAAGTCAGTGCAGGAGGTCCTCCTGGCCCTAAATCCAGCTTTGCCTCACACCTGTACTGTGTTCCATTATCTGATTCATTAACTACAATCAGATGTTCACTGGTAACATTTTGTGGGCCCACAGTGGAGCTCTGGAAAGAGCTGTCTGTGCTCAACACTTTTTCTCCTTTGAACCACTTCACAGTCAGGTTCTCAACAGGAGCTATGTTTTCGATGTGGCAATAAAGCTTGTAATAATTGCCCACAGCCAGTGGTCCTTGACGATCTACAGTAATGGGCAAACTCTCTGGAGTCACTGTAAAAGGCACATTGAAAATTAGTTTTCTGATTAGCAATCACTAGTGGTGCTCGATTATGGCAAACATATTATTATGGTCTATAGCCTATAACCTCTAGATGTGATTTAAAATGCACTGACACATGTCCCAACTTCCTCTACGCCATGAACTATGCATAGGTCTGTAATGTACTACAGGTTCTCACACATACTGATTTGCTGTGCATCTCAGTTTGGCGTGAGTTTCCCAAAACCATACTAGCTTACTAAGATAGATAGATACTTTAATGATCCGGAAGGAAATGTAACAACTATTTAGCAACTAACATGTTTGAGACCATGTAGCAACTATTTCCCCAAATCATTGTCCAAATATGGTGGTGCAACTTACATGGTGCAATGCATAGTTCAGTGACATAGATTTGCATTGAGTTTGTGTGCACCAGTGTCTGTGTATCTCTCTTTGCCTCCTGTGTTACCCAGGGTGATTTTTTTGGGTAGAAGTGACCAGGCAGTGATAATTAGTCTTAAATTAGGAGATTAGGAGTTATTTATATCTCACAATTAATTCGTTGACATTCAGTTTCAGAGATGATGTTGCGTATGGAACAAGTGGGGACAACGAGTGATGTTGTGTCCCTGTCCATTTACGCACCCCAGACGTCTTTGAAGGACAGGGCTACTGTTATGCACTTATGTCTAACATGTACTGAAAAAAATATCACCAAGGCGACATTGACAATAAAATGTCATTGTATTCCTTCTATTGCTTTTTAACAGGATAAATTATAAAAAGAAACCCTATGCAACAAGGATACAAGCCTGCATGAGTAGCAGCTACCTGGATTCGAACCACAAACTATGCAGAATCTTCACTATGCCATTTGAAGTTCAAGACTTTAACCACCTTGGTGGTTCAATGCTAACATTCATAGTTGTACGAGAAACGCAC
Source organism: Tenualosa thibaudeaui (assembly GCA_027481765.1). Taxonomy (NCBI): domain Eukaryota; kingdom Metazoa; phylum Chordata; class Actinopteri; order Clupeiformes; family Clupeidae; genus Tenualosa; species Tenualosa thibaudeaui. The sequence goes on from JAIFZK010000016.1 coordinate 3,611,981, forward strand.
CCCTGGCCAGTATGTCCATCTCCACTTCTTCCCGTTTGCCTGAGATATGGAACCAATCAAAACCTGGCATTTACTCAACATGATGGAGACAGGCTTAACAGGTTTTGCTTTAAACTTTGATGCATCCCATGGAGGTATAACAAGAGCTGGAGGAAGTTAAAGTCCCTTCCCCATTCATTTAAAAGGGAAATGCTAGGCTAATGAATTCAGCCAAAATTGCATGGATGTGCATCGTCCTCTGACTCTGCCATTGGTGGCCTATTCGGCCCTCCCAACAAGTACATGGTAATTTTAAAAACAGTAGAGCAGTAGAGTCATCTTGTTTAATAATTCACCATTAATCACAGTGTTCCTGGCATTACATTTATTTTCTTTTTCAGACGCCTAGGTGATTTTTTTCTTGTTCATGTTGCAATGAGTCTACTTGAACATGTTGGCTACATGTTAGCAAAACTCTATGGCCGATTATCCGGGTGACGGACAACAAGAGTGTGCAGCAAAGTTTATCTAGCCTACTGATAACTTTGGCAGAACCGGCCCGTTTGGGAGACCTGTGTATATATTTTGTCATATGACAAACTTGTGCTAGACATGGGTTTAGGGTGAAATTATGGATTCTTTCACAGCGTATTTGTGTATTTGAAAGCCTATTATCAGTCACCTGATATATCAGCCTCAATGATGTGTGGAAAGCGATCTGTGTCTGTACGTGGGCTATTCTACAGCATTTCGTTGGTAGGATAACAACAACCTTCCAAAATCAATATACATTTACCAGACACTTTTATCCAAAGCAACTTACAACTTGTCAACTACCAATTGTTCAGGGCCAGTCTCCCCTAAAGCAACTTAGGGTTAAGTGCTTTGCTCAAGGGTACAACAGTTGCACCTGAGATTCAAACCCACAACTTTTCAGGCTACTTGCACACTAGCCAGGTTCCTTAACCACTATGGTATTGTGTATTTGCATAGAGATGATTAATAGAGATATATAATAGCCCCTGGTTAAAACTGGAATGTGAAAGGACAGTGTTTGAAAAAAATTCTGCTACAAGACAGGGACCAGACAGGTGATTTTTTGTGGGAGCAGAATGGGACAGAAATACAACTGCATGCCGTGGCCTATAGGTAGCCAGTAGACGTCTCCTATGAATACATAACCACCTACATGCACAAGCGAGGGAGCTTGTGCAACATGCTAAACTTGTGCATGTGCAAAGGGGGCACCCACTAATGACCATGGGGAAAACGGTACCGAAAAATTATGCTGATGATGATGATCTTTTGAAAATGGTGATGAGGAAGTGCCTTGCTAATTGTCTGAAGCTAATCAGCCCAATCCTGACCCCCTGGAACATCACACTCGCTTTTCTCTGCAATCTTTGATCTGATTGGTTGTAGGCATATCCAATGCCTGCAGAGGCATTTTGATCTATGCTAATCCTGCCTCGTGGAAGTTGGAATTAATATGAAATTGGCCAGACTGAGATGCATAGCAGATCAGAATGTGCAGGAACCAGGCTATTACTTAAATGGAGTTAAATAGAATTTAATTGATTATTTTTAATGGACAGTTATTCATGGGGCTGAAGGTTTAAATCTTAACATTTATATTCACATTCATTATGGCATCATGGCTTTCAAAAAAGTTGATTTCTGATATCGTACATGAAGTATCGGAATGTGTTGCAATTTTTTCCATGGCTTGGGTGCATAGAGCATAAAGGCTACTTTACCAATTTCTGTTATTGCATTAAAGGGATGGAGGCCTGCAGTTGAGGGGCCATAGAGTGACAATTCTACTGGTTAATTTCTTTGACCAAGGTGTTTGCATCACAGAGGTCTTTCTAGGAAAAAATTCAATACATTGTTGCTATAATAATTTTAATGTTGTTATGGTTACTGGGGCTGTGTAAAAGAGTATTGAATAGTATTGGGTCAACTGAAATTTTTCTTTACATTTCAATTATTCTGTTTTCATACTTGTTGGAAGGCATAATTTTGATATCAAATAAATCAAATTGATTAATTGCACAGTCCTAGTACATCCATTTTAGTAAAAGACATGGGGATTAGACATGGGGATTAGAATGAGTTCCTTCATGCACAGTTCTAGCACAGCAATTGATGAAGCATGAAGTCTAAATATCCATTGTAAAAGGGTTTGTTTTTAAAGAATAAAAAGCTCACTCACTGTAAAGCACAACATGAAGTTCTTTCGAACACTGATCTCCATCCAGTGGGTTGATGAAGCATAGTGGCTTCACTGTCCACTTCCTCAGCTCCTTCACCGTCCAGTTGAGCTCTTTAACTCCTGTTTCCAAACCCACAGCCCCCACAGTGGACTCCCAGCCCATACCATTGATGGTTGTCAGGGCACTGCAGGTGGCCGAAGCACGTTCTCCATACTTCACCACGAGAGAAGAGGGACTGATTGCAGCAGGACAGCCAGCTATGGGAACACAGTGGGATTGTTAATGATTGATTACATCTCAAAGGTCTTAGATAGCTCTTACAAATAAAATGGATGCAAATGCAACTTACTGTACACAAGAATGTTAATGATGTCTGACTTGAGTTCAGTAGGAGAATCATCTCCTGGTCGCTGGAACTCAACAGCACACTGGTATTGTTCCCCATCATGAGCTATGAGGGCCTTGTACAGGAAAGTCACATTTATCTGTGGTGCCTCTAAGGTAATATCTATTGTTTCTGTGTTCAGCAGATTCTGTCCAATAAACCATTTCACAGTGACATTGCCAGCAGACATTTCAACAGATATTTTGATGTGGCATGATAAAGTATAATGTTTGCCATCAGCCATTGGTCCAGGGGATACTGCCACAATATCAATGCCTGAGGGGATGATAGAGAGAGAGAGAAACCTAAGTTTCTATGCAAGTATGCATGCGTGAGTCGCATGATAAAGCTTCCACCTTCCCAAACTTCGCCTTTGAAAATGAACTGAAATTATGACGCGTGTTTTTTGAGGTGGCCAGTGGATCTACACCGTCAGTCCATCCCTTTCCTGGTGCAGTTACAGCACATGCATTATGAGAATGGTGCCCGAAACTGATATTGAATGAAACCAAACTCACGCTGATTACCTTGTCAGTCAGCATACCTTTATGAAAACGATCACCGTTGGTTCCTATTCTTTGGTTTGCAAAGAAATGATTGGTGAGAATGTACAATGTTGCTATTATTTTTATTTTTTTTCAATGGGCAACTGTAGGGGGAGGTTAAAACAATCATGGAATCAAGGTTCCTGCAACTCCAGTGAAATATCTCAAGTGATTTAAATGACTTCCTATGTTCAGTGGAGCAGCGCTGGATCCTCATAATAAGGTGGAAAGTTGCTTTAGATGCAAGGCCAAATAGAAATGGCTGACCCCAGATGAAGATACTAATTTAGGAGAGTATAATTTTGCTGTTATGCCTAAAAAAGGCAGGAGAACGAAAGAATTTGGAACACCACTGTAAAGGTCAGTGAGATTCAGACGGAGACCCAAATGCAGATCAGTGCATGTGGTGAATTGTCAGGGTAGGGCATCAGGTTTCATGTTCTTGTGGCCAGGATGGTAGGACAGGGTGAAATTAAATTTCGGGAGAAGAATAAAGACCAGCGTGCTTGTCGGGGGTTCAGTCTCTTAGCCTGGCTGATATATTGCAGGTTCTTATGGTCAGTCCAGACAAGAAATGGTACCGGGGCGCCCTTCAACCAGTGCCTCCATTCCTCCAGTGCTAGCTTGACAGCTAGAAGCTCCCTGTTCCCCACGTCGTAATTCTGTTCAGCAGGGGAGAGGCGATGTGAAAAGAAGGCACATGGATGGATGAGATTGTCATGGGAGGACCGTTGAGAGAGCACCGCGCCGACACCCACCTTGGACGCGTCAACCTCCACGATGAATTGCTGGTCAGGATCAGGTTGGGTCAGGATTGGGGCAGAGGTAAACCGCTTCTTCAGCTCCCGGAAGGTGTTCTCTGCGAAGGGTGACCAGGCGAATTTGGTTTTAGGCGAGGTCAGGGCGGTAAGAGGGGCGGCCACGGTGCTGAAGTTGTGCACAAAGCGCCGGTAGAAATTGGCAAACCCCAGGAAGCTTTGTAGACTTCGGCGATTGACAGGAGTGGGCCAATCCAGGACAGCCTTGACTTTCTGTTGATCCATGTGGATGGACCCCGGGGAGATGATATATCCAAGGAAAGAAACCGTCTCCTGGTGGAATTCGCACTTCTCGGCCTTAACATAAAGCTGGTTATCGAGCAAGCGCTTCAGGACTGTACGGACGTGAGAGACGTGTTCGGACAGGGACTTGGAAAGGATTAAAATGTCATCAAGAAAACCAAAACAAAGTGATTTAGCATGTCTCTAAGAACATCATTGACAAGGGTCTGGAAAACGGCAGGGGCGTTAGTGAGTCCAAATGGCATGACCAGGTATTAGTGTGTCCGGAGGTGGTGTTAAAGGCCGTCTTCCACTCGCCCCCCTCACGTATGCGGACCAGGTGGTAAGCGTTCCGCAGGTCTAATTTCGTGAAAATGTTGGCACCTTGCAGGAGTTCAAAGGCTGAGGACATGAGGGGGAGAGGGTAGCGATTCTTGATGGTGACTTTATTAAGGCCACAATAGTCTATACAAGGCCGGAGCGATCCGTCCATCTTAGAGACAAAGAAAAAGCCCGCTCCGGCTGGGGACGAGGAAGGGCGAATAATTCCGGCCGCGACAGACTCTTTAATATATTTGTCCATCGTCTCCATCTCAGCGAGGGACAGGGAATATAATCGCCCCTTGGGGGGAGAAGCACCAGGGAGAAGATCGATAGCACAATCGTAGGGTCGGTGGGGAGGCAAGGACAAGGCACGAGATTTACTAAAAACAGGCTTTAGGTCCATGTAAACAGGTGGTACTCCCGACAGGTCAGGGAATTCATTGATACATACGGGAACGGACCTAACGGGGATCCGGGTTTGAGAAAGACAGAGAGATTGGCAGGAGGGAGACCATCCGACTACGCGCCTACAGAGCCTCATTACCCCAACCCGACGAGACCGCGAGGGTCTGAAAGTCTATGGCAAAGTCTGAGACAGGTCGGGACCCCTGGCGCATCTGGAGCAGCTTGCGGGCAGCTTCATGTCCATGCTTGGATCGGTCAAAAATACGCTTCATCTCGGAAGCGATGCCGTTCCCCACTCTCTGGCACGCCCTGACAGCTGGGTGATCACGTAAGCAATCCTAGCTCGGTCGCTGAGGAAGGACCCGGGTTGGAGGCTGAAAACCAGAGTGCACTGTGACAAAAAAGACCGGCAGGTGCCAGGTTCACCGGAATATCTCTCAGGTGGGGGCAGACGAGGTTCATGGAGAGGCGACGGCGAGCAGGCAGGCAAGGTGGGTGCGGAGGACAGGGGTACACTGAGAAAGCTGGAGTAACTGGACCTGGACTGCTAGGTCCCTGATGCTGGCGGCGACTGCGTCCAAGCGGGACTGTTGGTGGCCCAACAAGGCTCCATGTTGCTGGAGAATTGCCGGAAGCTGTTCTAGATCTGCTGGGTCCATTTCTGGTCTGATCGTACTGTAAAGGTCAGTGAGATTCAGACGGAGACCCAAATGCAGATCAGTGCAGATTTATTAAGAATGGTCAAAAATGATACGAAAAAGGGGGGAAAAGCTCAGAAGATCGGTAACAACAAAAATCCAACAAAGGTATCCAAAAAACTGGGTTCGGGGAAAAACACACAAAAGATCGATAATGTACAAAGTCAATCAGGGACGGGCAGCAGGGAATCACAAAAAAAAAACAAACATCCAGATCGTAAGCAGGCAGTTCAAATCCAAAAGTATCCAACAGGTACAAAAAGGCAAAAACTCAAAAGACTCAGAAGGCAAACTCGAGAAACAAAGACCAGGGTAAGCACGGGAAAACAGAGATCATAGGCAGGTAACGGACTAGGTAACAGACTTACAACACAAAGTACGCAGTCAGACAATCAGACAAGGAATATGGAGCAAACAAGGGTTTATATAGGGGGCAGAGACACTGGGGCAAACAGGAGACAGCTGACACTCATGACGGGGAAACAGGATCATGAGGTACAGGTGTGGAGCAGGGGAGGAGAAAGGGGCAGGACAGATAAACAAAACAGAAGCACATGGACACAAAAACAAACACAAGGGCTGCAGTACAATGATAGTCCAGTGGGGGAAGCAGGATAATGACAACCATAGAGAAAATCAAATGGTATCGTGAGTAACAAAAGTAATCTTATGATGCCATTCAGTTCAGTGTAAGCTGGTCTATGTTGTACAAAGTTCTCTCATTCTCCTACATACAGACAGCACTAGGCAACAGGTTGATTGGAATTACTCAGAACTATCACTTTAATTTTATTTTTTATGATGTTAATGATAAAGGTCTGTCCATGTCCAAGTTGATCTGCTACTGATGACTGTGGAGCTCCTACATTGTCCTGTATTGTCCTGCATTGCCTAGTTTGTGGTGTATTGCCACAAGAACACTGTGTGGCCAAGTACAGGAAATGCTGTTCTAGTAGAAGTAGGCCTACCTCTCTGGTCAAGCTTTAAGCATCCACACTGTCAAGCCACATTAAAAATGACTGTATGCAAATCTTGATTCCAGCAGTGAAATGGTGTAGGTACAATTCAACCATCATCAGTATTGAATTAGTTCACAATTTTAAGCATATCATTGATCTATTAGGCCTACGGTACTGCTCAGTGAAGTCATCAGATAACAACATTGCTGCGACTCAATAAGCAATAAGTAATCTGATGCCTTGACTTGAGTGGACGTAAGTTTCTATATGGTTGTCCCTTGGTAGTACTTCAAACAACATAACAGTCAAACATAACTGACAAGCCTGATGAAATTGAAAGTGAAATTAATACTTCAACAAAACCACAGACATTAGCAAGGTTTTTTCCTCTTATAATAGCTGAAAGTGAGGTAGCCTGTGCTGTCCTGTTTTAGAGCTGACTTACTGTTGGGTGGAAGAGTTGGTGTTGGGACCCCAGGTGTGCCTGCGGAAGCAGTGACGTTTGTTGTCATTGCTGATGTTGGTATTGTTGGCATAGCCTCTGTGAAAACACAAGACAAGATGTTCAGAATCTTATCTGGCAACAGTATATTGTGGAAGGAGAAAAGGGTGGTGAATTCACTTTTTATGATGATGTATAGCGGATCAGATGGTACTTTGAAAGGTGGTTCAGGTCGATGTTGTCTCAGACCTAGTTCTGCCTCACACCAGTACTGGATTTCATTGTCTTCGTGGGTTGGAAAAATCATGAGGGAAGCTGATACATTATGTGGACCTAACTCAGTGTCCGTGAATTGAGATTCATTCACAGTGATATTCTGTCTGTACCATCGTACAGTCAGGTGTTGAACTGGAGCAATATCATAGACATCACACAGAAGTTCATACGGTGTGCCATCACCCTCTACCTCTGTGTGGTTCACAAGAGTGATGGTTACATTTCCTGGAACCTCTGTAAAGGAAAAGTATTTAATTTTTTTACTGGATCCGATCAGGCAGAATAGTAAGCACATCTGACAGCAAGTCAGCAAAGAAATTCAGTGTTGAAAGTTTCAACAGATCAAATTATATTGAAATATATTTAAACATGTGACTTACTGTAGATTATTAATGATGGGCTGCCACTGCATTGATAATCAGTCTGACTCACAGTGCAGTTTGCTTCTATATCCCATTCCTGCAGGCTTTCTATACGAAAGTTCAATGAGTTGTTCACCTCTGATTTTTTGAAATTCAACCCAGGAGTTATATTCCATTGTAATGTGCTGTTTTTTTGTGATGTGCTGCAGCTCACTTCAAATGATCCTCCATATTCCACCATCAGTACAGGTGGGTGAAGGTGGAGATATCCAGAAGGGCACAGGTCACCGGCCACTGCTGTGAGAGAGAGTAGTTAGGTTTTACTGGTTTGAAAAAGCAAGCAATGATATAAGCATATAGCATGACTAGAATAAATCCTGTTATCTAAAAATGGCATAAATGTTAGTCTATGCATAACAATATGCTACCTGTGTTTGTTATCCATATTACCATTGTTGCTTCACATACCCAAGTGTTATTTCCAATATTATTATATATATTATAAATATTATTCCAAAACCAGAGGAACACATGTTTGAACAGTGCTGGAACTGTTGTGCGGCATAATTACATATTTATGAGTGATGATGAGAGGAACAGTTCACAAACAGACAAAGGGACAGACCTCTCACAAACTGTCTTATAGCATGTTCATTAATGCTGACTTATAGCATGTTCATTAATGCTGTCTTATAGCATGTTCATTAATGCTGACTTATAGCATGTTCATTAATGCTGACTTATAGCATGTTCATTAATGCTGACTTATAGCATGTTTAATAATGAATCTCTCAGCGCAATGAGATAAACGGTCTTATAGCATGGTTATTTGTGCATCTCTCAGTGACAGCACAATGACAGAACTGAGATGTTTGGTAGCTCAGTTTGCTTTCAAAATCCTGTGTTAACCACTTAGTCACCACACCCAGGCAATGTACTATATCTGAACTTGAATGTTACAACTGAACATTTTGGAATGCACTGCCTGCTTCAGCCCCTGATCAGTGCATTTCAACGATGTTGAATGCCATTGAACTACATCACAAAACTAGGCATAGCACATGGTGTGAAGGAAGGTGGGATATGTCTCAATACATATGTCTATCTGGCCCCAGGCCTACATCCTGTATCTGAACATTATATACCACTCCTTTCAATGAGTGCACAATATACTATGAATCTGTATAGCCCAAATTTAAGCATACTTCATATTCATATGAAAGTATACTTCATATTCAATGTTGATTTGTCTGATCAGCTTGTAAAAATAAAAACGAATCAAACTATGGCACTTGATAATTTCAAAATAAATACATAATAATTTCACAGGTTTCATTATATAAATATGATTATATTGTTAATTCAGCTAGTCAGCTATATAAACATATATATACATTACATTCTATTTTTGTCATTTGGGAACAGTAGCACATACTAAAACTCACCAGGACATCTTAAACAGCCATGCTTAAACAGCCATTTCATATTTCCCTCATGGGGTTTCTACAAAAGCAATGAGAGACTCACCACTGGTGAAGAGAAGAATGATGCAAGCACTTAGCACGTGCTGAAGAGACATGCTGAAGCTCAGGGTTCCCTCACTTATTGGCAGGCTAATTTAATTCTTAGCCCCAGGACTCTCAATTGTAGTCCAGCACAAATCTTGCCTTTTTTATTTAGATCTTCTTTTTTATTTATCAGTGATCACATAGTGAAAGAATGAGACGACTATACAGAGGAAATTGAACAGGAAGTTCTGTTTGCTTCAAATGGAACTACTGTATACAGACCAGGAAACCATCGCCAGTTGTTAAGTTTTCATCTTTAGTAATCAGTGTGACCTGAGAGGACAATGAAAGAGGATGTAACTTTCTAATGTAATGTCTTTAAGGCAGTTTAGCAGACAGTTCAAGAGAAAAAAAATCCAGACAAAGGGTAACAGGTGCACAGCTGAATTAACACACTAAAATAAAATGTTATACAGATGCTGAAATGATATAAACAGCTCATTGTGCATTTGGTTCCACTGCACATTTACTCCAGGTTTTAGGATTTGTCTCCCTAATGCAATATGATGCTTGTGTCATTTAGCAACTGGCTACCATCTACACAGGATGCCACAAAAATGCCTGTCTGCAATTCTGTTCTACTTCTCTGATAGCCAAACTGGCAGCTGGCCACTAAAGACTAACTTCAAAGGCTTTCAAATGGCATAACATGCAGAGTAGAGAAGGTCCTACCTGGACATTCAATGTGACCTGGTTTCAGGATTATGGATTGTAAAATGAAGACACGGGACGTTGTCCCTCTCTCCTCTCTCCTGGTAGCCCAAGTGATGCAGCTGAGAGCGTGGTGACACTGGTGCATCTGTATACTCCTTCCTGCCCAGTTCCAAGGTATTATTGCTGCACTGTTTGTCTGTGCTGTGCACTTCCGTGGCGTCTTTTGTATTACACAAGCCTGGGGGCACAACTATGAGCTTGATCGCTTGATGCTTTCTCACATCTCTCATTTTAGACTTTGTTGCAATCATGCATGGCTTAGAGTTGTTGGACACAAGTTAACGCTTTGTTCTGCCCAGAATAGTGTGTCTTATGGAGAGAGGGTCTTATGTTTCAGTCATAGTCTTGTGGTGATCAGCAAGGACTACCTAGACAGATTGTCTGGCTTTGTTGGATTATATTATATAGGAATTACACCCAAATGGACACCTCTGTGGGAGTGGGAGACACCTCTTGGCACAGCTTTGTCCTTAATCAGTCAGACTACAGGCTTAAACAGAAGGTTAGGGATCTAAAGATTCAGCACTCTCCCATATTTTGTAATATATTTTATATATCCATATTCAACTTCAAATTCGAATTGCAAATATTCCTGCATGCTTGCTGATGTAAATATGGTGTAAAAAGCATACCATGTACCAGAATTAGAATGTGGACATGAGCTTAGCTGAGCTAACCATAACCTAACCCTAGTCATTTATTTAACTGTCTCTAACTTCCTTTCCAGTATACCACAGAACACACATGACATGGAAACTTACTGCTGTGTTTGGGTTTACACTTAACCACAGCAACCTAGCAACAGCTCAACCCCCATATTAACACACACCTATTTCCACAAAAAGATTATTCTACTTCTCAATGTATTAATTAATTATGAATTTAGCTATGTTTTAAATGCTCCAATTGTGGCAGTATTGTATGTGTTCCCTGACCACAACTTAGAGATTAGAGGTCTTGTTAAGAAGAGTGAGTGTCAGTTGAAAACACTGTATTTTTAAAAAAAAAAAACAAACATCATTTCATATATACTTCCATGCTAGTGCTCCAGCAGGTTTAATTGATGCAGTGAATTATGTAATTATTGGTTCCAGAGTTTTAACAGTTTGGTGTGTCCGAACATAGTTACATAATCATTCATAACTCCTTCTGTAGCATTTAGATATTAAGTGTCCCCTCACTTTCTGTACAGATTTGGACTCATTTACCATGTTGTTATGTTGCAATGCTTCTCACTAATACGTGAGTTCTATTTCAGTCCTTACAGACTGCCAGAGGTAGTCAAAGACTAGTGGAATATCACATGCGCTCCCATACTGGTTGAGAACATATAAACCTATGTCATCGCGTGACCATCTTTTTCCCGTTCTCGCCTGTTCTTGAGATTTCTCCGATTGAATTACTGAGCCCTGTGCAGCCCTATGAAGTAACAACTTGCCCTCACAGGCTGTGTCTCAGTTAAATATATTTTGTCTCCTTCACGTGAGTATTGATTCGACTGCCCGTGTTTGATCCACTCAGTCCACTCAGTCATTGCTACATTTTGGCACTAGCTTAACTAGCTCGGTTACAAGGTAACCTGATATTTTCAGTTGTGTCCGTTGTCGTTGTTAATTTTCTGTTGTGCTGCTACCATAGCTCCACAATTCAACTGTGTGAGAATTATTTCTAGTGTTGGGTGTCTGTGTGTTGTTCGGCTCCACTCACAGCAACCACTAGCTCGCGATCGCTTGGCTAGACGCCTCTCCTGGCAGCATCTGTGTTCTTTTGATACGTAAGCAACGTTGACTACTGTGCTCCGAGCGCCTGTGTCTGATCGGCTCTGCTCCAATTTGAACAGGCACACCTATACTTCTGCAAGATTACAGCAGTGGTGCTATACCTGATAGCTTCTCATTGACTAAATATGACTGACCACGTCGTGGAGTCTGGTGTGTCTGGTGTCATGCCACCATGAATGTATTGGATAGCCAGAATTGCTGCCCCTCGTGTCTGGGTGTCAACCACTTGTGTGAGGCGCTGACCAATCCATGCTCAACCTGTAGCATGATGCCCTTGGAAATGCAGCACCTGCGTCTAGCCGGTCTGAATGCAAACACTGATGCACCTCCTCCCCCCTCAGGAATCAGTACCGATATAAGAAAAAGAAAGCTGCGGAGCCACTTAGTGGCAAAGCTAAGAAAAAAAGATCCTCCTCAGACATGGCTTGCAAGTTAGCTGAGCTTTCATCTAGCATTGCACATTTACAGGTCTGCCCGTCCAGCTCCTACTCACGGGTTGCAGGCCAGCGAGGGGCATGTTTCACCCTCAGCCCTGTCACAACGCAGCGCAGCCCCTTTCACTCAGCCAGATGCTGATGTCCTGTGTCTCAGGACTCAGGTCTTGGAGCTATGGGTGGTGTGGGCCTGGGGCCCTCCCATGGCTGCGACAGCCCCCCCCCCCTCTCTAAACCTAACTAATCCACTTACACATAGGGCTAGCTATCAAGCTATCGAGGGCTAAGTACTCAGACTTTAACAGTCATCTCATGGCTTGCACCTTTATACCCTCATTTTTGCTATACATTCTCATTATGGTGGGGGTATGGTGTTTTACCATGTTTAAAAATAAAAGAGGGGCACAAAAGAGAAGGGAAAATAAAAATAAAGATGAAGCCAACTCTTAACCCCCAAAGTTAGATTCTTTTTTAACTTTGCCTTCTCCTGTCCCTGAATTTGGTGATAGGACTAGTGATAAACATGCATTGCCCTGTGGTAGCTGGAGTAGCTGCAGTTAGCTGAAATGAGCAACCAAAATCAGGAGGGAGGAGAACGTGGAGCGGGGTTAGCTATGATGAGCAACCAAGATCAGGAGGGTGGGGAATGTGGAGAGTTAGCAGAGTTAGCTGAAGCTAATTTTCCAACAGATCGTGGTAATTAATTTGCCTGAAAACATTGCAGATGCTAATGTGAAGAGGTGTATCCTTCAAACTGGCCCATGTAAGCCTAAGGGTCCTTTTCCCATCACTGGCAATTGGAGCTTTTCAACCCATTACACATCTGTCACTAAAGCTGGCATTAAACTTTCACGAAGCTGGTTATGCTACTCGCCCAAGCTTGAAGTTAGAGATTGGAAACATTTCTCCTCCAAAATACAAGTGCACGAATCTACCCAGGTCCATCTTGATGCGTGCGTGGTGTATGAGCAGTGGAAACTCCATGGTACAATAGATGCTGATATGGAGAGGGATGTTCGCAATGCGGCTAACTTTTGGAGGCAAGTGTTAGATCGTTGTTTTGCTTCGGGGCCATGTGTGCAGTTGTTCCGCCACTGATTCCCAGAGTTGAGAACAGTTTATGCGCTCGGAATGCAGAAGTTGACCGCAATTTCGCCACTCATTAACATTGGTGGCTAATTCCGTGAAGCAAGTGTCAAAAATCCCGACATCCGGACACTTATATATGATGACATTATTTCTTGTTCTGGACAAAGGGCTGCAAAACCGCATTGTCGACCGAAATCAGAGACGGCAAAGTGCATTAATGCATGGTCTGTTTTAGCGCACATTCAACGTGTTCAAAGTTTTCCGAGCGTGAGAAAGTGAAAGCAAACCATCGCGCTACAGGTAATGCAGTAGATTAAGATGCAACAGAATAAGTGTTCGGTGACTGACAATAGACAAACTTTCTCGTGTGTCTCTGTGTGCCAGTCCCATTACTGCCTTTGCAAGTTTGTCTAACAACTGGACCGTTCATTGAATTGCCTATCAACTTGGCCGTGCCAACGTGCTCTTTGGTTGGCCTGCATATAGCCTATGGGATTATGGGAGCCTTATTTCGTAGGAAAATTGTTCCAGTACATAACATATCTTTATGTGTATGTGCAGTATTTGATACTCAGAAATAACTTATGCAGAATCTTACTTGATAACATACTTATAACAATTGTCAGGGCGTATACAGGTAATTGGGCTGTATTTAATATAATGTTGCAAGACAATTATGATTAATGATTAATTTTCGCTGTTTCCTGAGGGTTGGGCATAAAACGCAGGTCTGTTCACGCTTGCATGTCTTCAGCCTTTGGAGTAGGCTTGTAGCGCTACTCGGTGCAAACGTAATTCTCCTCCTTAAAACTCCCAAAACCCCATTCCCCCCTCTCTCCCATCGATCTGCCATCTGACTACATCTGACTACATTTACATTTAAGTTGTTGTTTATAGTTGTTAAGTTGTTGTTTATACTTGGACATGACAGGAGTGCGTCTACTGTGTTTCACCACATACAGTGCATCCGGAAAGTATTCACAGCGCTTCACTCTTTCCATATTTTGTTATGTTATTCCAAAATGGATTCAATACATTTTTTCCTCACAATTCTACACACAACACCCCATAATGACAACGTGGTTTTTGAGATTTTTGCAAATGTATTAAAAATAAAAAAAACTAAGAAACCACATGTACATAAGTATTCACAGCCTTTGCTCAATACTTTGTTGATGCACCTTTGGCATCAATTACAGCCTCAAGTATTTTTGAATATGAGGCCACAAGCTTGGCACACCTATCTTTGGGCAGTTTTGCCCATTCCTCTTTGCAGCACCTCTCAAGCTCCATCAAGTTGGATGGGAAGCGTCAGTGCACAGCCATTTTCAGATCTCTCCAGAGATGTTCAATCGGATTCTGGGGATTCTCGGATTCTGCTGGCTGGGCCACTCAAGGACACAGAGTTGTCCTGAAGCCACTCCTTTGATATCTTGGCTGTGTACTTAGGGTCTTTGTCCTGCTGAAAGATGAACCATCGCCCCAGTCTGAGGTCAAGAGCGCTCTGGAGCAAGTTTTCATCCAGGATGTCTCTGTACATTGCTGCATTCATCTTTCCCTCTATCCTGACTAGTCTCCCAGTTCCTGTCGCTGAAAAACATCCCCACAGCATGATGCTGCCACCACCATGCTTCACTGTAGGGATTGTATTGGCCTGGTGATGAGCGGTGCCTGGTTTCCTCCAAACATGACGCCTGCCATTCACGCCAAAGAGTTCAATCTTTGTCTCATCAGACCAGAGAATTTTGTTTCTCATGGTCTGAGAGTCCTTCAGGTGCCTTTTGGCCATTGAAATTGAAATTGTTCGTGGGCCTTGCCGACCCGTGGGCCTATGGCTTTGCTTGTACAAAACAGCGCCAACATCCCTGCCAGCGGCTGAAACTATTCTATTCCAACTGTTAGATATGAGGATAGAAGCTAATAAATTGCATGTTTGAAAACCGCCAAACTGGTCCCAAACCAGTCCAATTTTTGTTTACCGCCCAATCTGGCAAAACTGTTCCGAATAGCCTATGCTGTACATGTAAGTGAAAAGACAGTTTGCAAATTAGTTCGTGATTGCATAACCTTCCCTCGAGTTTAAAACATTTGTAACGTCTTTTTTGGCAACAGTGTTTTCCCATAGTAAAGTAGCAATGTTCTATAGATCTAACATTGTTAAGTGCATAGCCTACCTTAGCTAACATTTCTGTAAATAAAAGACAACTTCTCCGATGATCCATGTCTGCCTCCTATTCCAGGCTCTAGGCTACACCTGTCAGACTCAAGGCCTGTAGTGAAGGCACTCGTGTGCACCTCAGAAATTGCTTTTACAGTGTGTCTCTTGCATCATGCATCTCCAATGCAGCTTCACTAACTAGAATAAGTTTCCTGTTGTTACCAGTGTAGTACATACTAATTTGTATGGCACATTTGTATGGCACATTTATCCACAAGTGAATAGATAGGCAATTTGCATATTTTCAATGTAGTGTAAGTATTACACATTCATCTCCAAAGCAAGCAATCAACAAATTTAATCAAATCTGTGTTATTCTTTTTACAGGAAGCTGTTAAAAATAGCAGGATCAAAATCTTTCTTAATATTTTTAAACATTAAAGTTGTTTTTTTTAGTGTTATATTGTAATATTTTCACTGTATACATCTAAAGTTTTTTTTGTGAGGTTCCATTTTGAACAGTTAATATGGGTGTTGGTAGGTGTACACTACAGTAAGCTGTCTTCTCATTATACATCTGCAGATGTTTTGTGAGCACTTATGTGGACTAATAATGAGATATGTTTGCAGATAAATAGACTATAATATGGGTTAGCTCAAGAGCTCATAAACTGTCCATGAATGTACCCTGTATTATCAAAACAATGTTTACTCATAGTGTTTTCCATATATATAAAAATCACATCAAATAATAAAATGTCCACTTGGACCTTTTTTGGATATGTAAGCAAAGATTAGGTCTGCTACTGATGTCCATGCATTGAAAGTCCACACACCAAAACATCAAATGGTGATCAGTATGTCCATCTTGTCAGATCCGTGAGCACTTAGTGTCCTTGGTATTGACCTAACCTGACAGATTTAAGTGGGTTTGATCATCATAGCAACCTTCTTGAGAGAGTATGAGCCTCCATGAAACTCAGCCCAGTAGACTCCATCCTGGTAGCGACTGCGATAGTGACCCCCTCTGTACCACACTCCATTGAGGTTGGAGTGAGCACACATGTGGTACCACCAGCCCCCCTTCTGGTAGTGGGCACAGTTTCCTGTAAAACAGTTGAAGAAACACATTACTTAACAACTTAAACCATAACAAAAACATTTAGGGCCCTGTTTTCACTTTCAGCAGCTTCAGGCTTCATGGACATCATACAAATGTTCCTACTGTAATAACTTTGTTGTGACCTAATTTGTTGTTTTGCATGAATGAGCACTGCTAAGTATCCCTGTAGATGACAGAAGCAAGGTGTGCACACATTGTGTGCTCTCTTCTATATCCTCAAGCATCATTCGCCAATAAAATAGCTTTTCAGTTATGTACAACTTATATGCATCAGTATGCATTTGCTTATGTTTTACTGTACCGTCTTTTTAAAGTTTTTATCCATGTGTGCTCCATGGCCTTGGTAGTTTTAGCCGCTTGCTATACCAGCATGGACACTGTTAGGTCCATTTTTGGGGGAGGCTGAAGCTAAAATGTCCCCAAGCCCCAACGCTGGCCCCGTTCACTTAAAGTTCATGGAAATTTACATCTATTCATCTCGGTTAAACTGCTCGCAGAGCTTCCATCACACTGATACCATCTGCATATCATGTGGCAATGCACAATCTCACTAGTTGCCGTGATAATGAACTTTCAATACACCTTAAATTTCGTAACAGAATTTGCAGCTCTGCCTGTGTCAATACAGAAACATTTTTTGTTGCAATGAAACTTGTGAATGTAGCCTACACTACATTTGTTAATAGGCTACATTCTGCAGCTCTGCCTGCTTCCACACAGAGGCATTTTAAAAGCTTAGTTTTTATAGGTGATATACCACAGATAGTTTGTCCTACATGCACTGATGGACTGATGGACAGAAGAGAACTGAAGGGTGAGAACAAAGTAGGTTGCGGAATGTGGAAGAGATGGGAGAGAAAAGTCAGGGTGTTTCAAAGAGGGCAAGTAGAGACAATGAGTCAGATAGCAGGCCCTGATGAATGCTTTAGAACTAATAAGAAATATGTTAATGTAGTCTGTTTAAAGGAGAAATACGGTGTAAATCAATCCATAGCCCTGTTGTTCAAGGTCACTGAGTGCTCCCTGTAGGAAAAAGAATCCGATAATTTGATGCTACATAGACCAAATAATGAACCGGCAGCTAGCGGTCACTTAATGGGCCGTTAACTTCAGGAAAATGAAATGTGCCTCATTCAGTGTTTGCTGCCTACCGACTGAACTCAGTGATCTTAAACAACAGGGCTATGGACTGATTCACACCAGATTTCTCCTTTAATTTTTTACTGTATGAGCTTTGCATGCACATTCTCCAAGTCCCCCCTGTCTTTCAAAGCTAGTGATGTCCCTGTATACCAGGTTAGGCACATAAGTCATATTAGATTAAAATAATCACTTCTGAATAGACTTAGTTTCATTAACCTGAAAAAATACAAAATTCTTTTCACGCATAAAAAATGCAGATAGTTAACAGTAAAAATGCATTCACAGTAAGAATACTAGTGTACTAGAGAGTGTATCACCTGAATACGCATCTTTGTCACGGTCCAGTGTGGTGAAAGCTTTGTTACTGTGCCACGAGAGTGAGTCCCCAGCGTTGCCATTGTAGTTGCCCAGACGCAAACGGTACCAGTCACTCTCAGGCTCCAAACGAAAGTTGTCATACTCGGCAAACACATTTCGCCCCTGCCAGTCCTCCATGGCCACTCTCAGCTTGTAGGGGGCCTGAGCAGTGAGCCAGTAGAGGTGCTCCAGCCCCAGCCAGTACTCCCCATCCAGATTCCCAAAGCCTTGCTGGGCATTCGGGAAAGAACAGATAGGACTTAGTCATATTCAGGGCTTCAGCATGTGAACATAAAAAACACTTTTTAGGACCACAATCAACTGTACAATAATTAACTATACTGTACAGTGTCCAGGGAATTGGTCCTGCTAATACTGTTCCTTATTCCATTTGCCAGAATAATGTACATTTACCAGTCATCACAATATAACGGGACCTGGGTGTAACCACACCTTGTGTCAAATGGACCATGATGCTAGAGAAACAAGCCCACCTTGTACTGCTCCCATGTGCGGAAGAAGTTGACGGAGCCATCCTGCCTTCTCTGGATGACGGTCCAGCCGCCCTGGGCTCGGCTCTGCTCACACCAGGCCTGCATGAGGCGGTTGGTGCCCTGTGGCCGCAGTAGGTAGATGCCACTGGTGGTCTCGCCCGACTCTAGCACATGCTGGCAGTCCCGCCATGGCCCTGAACAAGAAGAGTGTTGGATATACTAAGGTGCATCATTTCTCACCATAGATTATTTACCTTGGGCTTGTCTTAGATCAGAGAATCCAGTAGGTAAGCGAAACTGCACCCATCTAGCACCATCTAGAGCACACTTGAAATGCAAAGCAGATTTCAAATTTCACCCAGGTTGCAACAGGCCCACTGGTCATAGACATTGGTCTCAAACTGCAATCTTGAAACCTGTTTGGACACTTTTAAAAGCAAATCTAAGACTCTCCCTGTGGTTTTACTTAATCCCTTCTGTACTTGCTTCAATCAGATGGCAGGCCTGTATCTGTGATTGTAATGTATTTATGTTTTAGCCTGATCCATATATGGTTTATTAGACTTAGTTATTTAGGCTTAGTCATTTTGCTTAAGTACTGTACTGTTTTGAGCTTTTGGTCCTCTCTCCTTTTTTCTTGTATTTACATTTATATTTATGCATTTAGAAGATGCTTTTATCCAGAGTGACTTACAAAGAAGATTATCAATCAAGCTACATTGCAGTGGAAACCATAGAAGATGTACCTCTAGTGAACAGGAGAGAAGTGAAGGGTGAGAGTGCAGCAGTGTAGTGCAGAAGAAGTGAAGGGTGAGAGTGCAGCAGTGTAGTGTAGTGCAGAAGAGGGGGAAGGAAGTGCTGTGTAAGTACATTTCAGGTGGTTAAGAGTGTTAGAACATGAGGTGTTACCAGGTCTTTAAGAGTTTCTGTGTATAACTGATATAATTAACTGCTGACTGCATAATTAAAGGGCATGTATTCAACTGCACAAAAAATGCAATGGATGCATGGCGGTCTATGGCAGGATAGATCATAACAGCATGATTTCCCAGTTTGTTTAAATGTTACATCTGAATGTATAACAATTCAAATTCCACAACAAACCATCTCTAGTCTGTGTTGCTTTGAGTGTTTATGCATTATCAGTAAACTTTTTAAAATTCCTTAAATAGCCTTCTAATAGGGACAGCTCATTCAGTCAACATTTGTTTCATTCATTCACTGATAATACCACTATGCATCTCATCAGTCCTTTTCAGTCTTAATAAAAATGTGTCACCTGGAAAACACATCTACATTCATCTATTAACTACTATAAACAATGATTGTGTCCAGCCAATACATAGGCAATACATTACTCAACACATGATTAAACCTTTAGGGAGTGCACAACTCTGCATAGTACAAAGTGCATATACATGGGCCTATGTGTGAAGGAACCCCTCAGAACTGTAGGGGAGTGAAACAATTGATAAGGACTGGAATCCCAGAATGCATTAAGGTCACATACTATAAACACACTTATCACTTAGTTTACCACATCTGTTTACTTCTAAGGAACATACCGTACATGCATTCCTCAACATAGCCATCAAGACCAAAGTCAAATGTCACCATGTAAATGTCACATCAGCATGACACATTCTGCACACAGAGGTCTACACACACACACACACACACACACACACACACACAAAAACCCACTGAGTACTGCTGCTTCACTGTAATTGTGATGAAACAGGTTGCATTAGCCCTATTTACAAGCCTCCCTGTAATTTTTTGGGTGAATTGCACAGGAGGTGCACTTTTTCATGGCTCAAGGTTAAAGAAGCTGCTTTTAGGAAGGTTGTCATTACCCTTTTGTGTGAGGGTGTTTGTGTATACACACACATACAAAAAAACACACACACACACACATACACACATGCACATGCACACAGAGTGAAAGACTTTGAGATATACACAATCTGTCTCTATCTCTTATTCTGTGTATATTTGTGTGTGCATGTGTGAACTCACAAACACTCTCACGCTGAGTCTCACACTGAGTCTTAGTGTTTCTGGAGCCCTAATGAGAACATCTGGCTCTGTTTACACTTGGCTCAGGCATTCCCAGAGAGATAAACGAACTCACACACACACACATACACACAAGCACTCAGGGTCACTGACTCTCCAGGCCTGTGCTGCTCATCATGGGAATGACTCTGACACAGTTACTGACTGATATATCTCATTAGTACACACACACTCCCACACCATACCTGTCAATCACTATATAGGGGTGGTGGGTGGGGGGGGGGGGGCATCTTACCTGGGGTCTTGGTGACAGGAAAACTAATAAATGGAGAGTCAGTGGAGGGGGTAGGTGAGGCTGTGGATGGTTCCTGCACGCCGAGAAGAGACTTGGAGTCTGGTGGCGGGGCACTCTGGTCCCTCTGGATGTCGTTAGTCCTCACCTTGGGTTTATCGCTGTCGTTCAACAGCTTACTAGACTGGAAATGTGAGGATGGTGTCTTTTCCTGTATAAAACATCCCCACAAATTTAATCTCTAATGGAAAAGAATCATTTATATAAGGTCATCTTTAATGGAATAGGTTTGCCTTTTGATCTCACTTGTTCTGTCTGTGAGGACTTGTCACAGAGTTGACACTGTTTTTCTAGATCTTTTATCAGATGACTCTGGTTGCTTATCAAAGAGGTTAGGGCCTCGTACTTCTTCTCCAGCTCTCTGTAGCTGCTGGTCACGTGCAGCACCTAAGGACATTTAAACAGGTCAAATCAATTGGATAGCCGAGGAACAGAAAACGATGTTTTGAACATTAAAACAGGCCCTATAAGGTCCTACTTCACAGACGCTGGTTACCTGAGAGGTGGCATTGAGGAGCAGGTTCTCCAATCTCCGCTGTTCCTGGGCCTGGTCCTTCTTCTGGATGATCTCTTCCAGTAGCTGGGCATAGAGCTGGGTGATGCGGGCATTCATGGTGCCACTTTCTCGCCGGAGCACCCGCACCTCGCTGGCCATGGCGCCCTCCTGTTCCAGCTGTGCCCGCACCCTCTCCAGCTGCTCCTGCTGGCGGCTCAGCTCCTGGCGCAGAGACGCCACCTCTGAGTGGTTGGTGAAACTGCCGACCGCGGACTCCCGGCTGACACACAGGGCGCCTTTTAGCTTCTGCTGGGGCACGATGAAGGTGTATGAGCAGCGGCCAGCCTTCTGAGCTGCGGCATCTTTCAGGGCGCGGTCAGCGCTGTGAGGTCCCTCCTTGCTCCCCTCAGTGTTGGGTATAAGTCCATCAAAAGCCACCAAGAGCAAGAGTGCAAAGCACATTGGATATTCCATGAGCTTGCCTTCTGTTCAATATGTTAAGGGGGGAAGATACCTCTTATTTTACATTACAGAACTGATCAGTGAAAATGGTATTCACAGGACAGTAGAATCAACAACACAACTTAACTCCTCTGAATGTGTTTAGATAATCCCAACCAGTTACTTTGCTGATTGAAAAAAAGAGTCCTTTTGCTTAGTTTTAACAGTTAGCTAATTAACAAGTCAACACAGACAACCAACAGTAAACATAATTCCAACAAAGTACATTTATTTGCCTTGTCTAATATAGCCACTTGCAAAAATACAAGAAAGGTTCACAAAATAAGCTTCGAAAATGCTGCCTGGTTTAATTGTGCAGGACTTATAAAAAAAAAAGAGCATTTCTGTTTTTAATTTTACTGATGGAAAAGCTACTGATACTACATACTGTAATTCTGTCAATTCCAAATACAAAAATTAGATATAATACAAATATATATTAATACATTCATGAAATACAAAAAATCAGTGTCTTACCAAAATATTTGATGCTGCAAATGAAGGGGTCTTCTCAGAGTTTCTTCTGTTGGAGTTTCCTTTTTTTCTTTCTAAATGATTTCTGCTTTCATTGGCTAAGTCTGATCTCCCAAATAGTCATTTCAGTTAACTGACTATATCCAAATCATGAACTGTTCAGTTAGAACAGTCAGAGGCATACATTTCAGTGTGACCCTTAGAAACCACACACTACAGGTTTACAGAGGCAAACACACACACACAGGGATTTTAAAGTAATCAGACTCCTCCTTGCTTGTAGTCCCTGTACACAAAGACCCACATAATTACAAACCACTCGGATGACACCACCTCCCAAACTCCGGGGTGTTTCCCTGCACTCCACTAACCTGCCAGCCCCCCATCAGACTGGACCAGACCCCCGTCTCCTCAATGTGCTTATCTGGGCTTTGTCTGAACTATCAGTCTAAAAAAGACTGCAAAAAGATAACAATTAATCAGATTATTTGAAATCTAATTTGAGAATTTCAGCTAAATAAAACTGTAGGCTGGGGTTTTGGGTGTCCTTAAAAAACAAGCAACAGATTTTATTGCTTTTTATTGCAGAGAACATCATCAAAGACCCCACACACCCTTCACACACTCTCTTCAACCTCCTCCTCTATGGCAGGCACTACAGAACCCTGTGCCCCAAAACAGAGACTTCCCACTGCCATCACTCTCCTGAACTGTGGATAAGTTACCACTTTAGCCATTCACCCACTCTCTTCAACCTCCTCCTCTATGGCAGGCACTACAGAACCCTGTGCCCCAAAACAGAGACTTCCCACTGCCATCACTCTCCTGAACTGTGGATAAGTTACCACTTTAGCCATTCACCCATTTACATTACACACTTTATCAATCTACATGCATCTTGCACACTACTTTTTGCACTATTTCTTATTTGTATATTGTATAGTATTATTTGTGCATTATGTTGATATGTGCCTATATGTATATATTTTTTGTCTACATTGTATAGCATGCACCTATAGTAGACCTTCTTTTTGCCTGCTGAATTTATATTACTACATGTATTAATTGTATAGGGAGTCAACACCTACCGAAGTCAAATTTCGTGTGTATGTAAGTATACTTGGTCAATAAAACTCTAAAATTCTGATTCTGAACTAAGAAGAAGAGGGCACCCGGAACTTTAGTTATATGTCCTCTTTCTGAAGGAACACGATCCCATTTCAATGTAACACATATTACATGCACGTGGCTCACGCGGAACAGCAGCAGTTGTAGAGGTTCACTAGCAGCGGAGTCGGACGAAATGCGGATAGAAACATATACGGAGGAAGAAATATACAGAATATTTTAAGTTTGTAATCAGCAGAGAAGGCATTCTGCAGACATCCGTCTCTCGGCTCATGTGACATGGGTAAAAATAAGGTGAGTATACAACTACCATAGCAATCCTGATAACCTATTGGTACGGAAGCCAACATTAGCTTTGCTCGTTTTGATGTTATTGTAAATAGTCTTACTTTATTTAGTTCAGTGTATATTTTTCACTATAACGTTGCTTACCATGTGTCGTTAATTTGTTGTAAAGTAACGGAAAGTTAAACTTTAGAACTGTAAATTCACGTTGTCATCGGTTGACAACTTAAAACCACTTTGCATGAATGTTTAGCTAATCTTTTGTCTGACATGCAACCCATACATACAGACCAAAAACCAGAAAACCTCACGCCACAAGGCGAATCAGTTGGCGGAGGAGACCTACGGATCAGTCCCACACAGCTTTGTCTTCCACCGGGGGAAAATCGGCAAGAATGTCGGACAGCTTGTGATGGACATGCGGCGTGTCATGCAGCCATACACAGCAGAGTCGTTGAAGGTCCGAAGTTTTGTAGCTTTATATTAATTATACATTAAGCTGCACATTGTGTAAGCCTCTTTTTCCATGAACCTATTTGTTACAACGTAATAGGTTAATATATTGAATGCCCATTGTTGTGTTTCAACAGAATATCATTGGTGTATTTCCAAGCTAACCCTAGGTCATGTCCTGTAGGTGCGAAAAAGGAATGTCCTGAAAGATTTCGCGACGGTGGCGGGGCCACTAGGAGTTACACACTTTGCCATCTTTACTAAAACAACGAGCAGTGTGAACTTGGTAAATTATCCCATCCTTAGTGCTTTATCTCTTCTGGTTTAACATCCATCTCTTTGCATGCTGTTGAGCCTATACCATTCTAGACCAATGTATGCATGGGTTGATTTAATATAGAATAAGATTTCAATTTTGTTAAATCTTTTATTTACTTTAAGAAGATGGAAAGTGATTACTTTGGATGTTTTCTCTTCTCTCCCTAGAGACTAGCTCGCATCCCCAAAGGTCCCACACTACATTTTCAAGTCAGCAAAGTAGGTTTCTTTTCCTTCATTCTTATGATTTCTAGCGTTACCTCGAGTTTGATGGATACAGAAAATGAATATTTTGAACTTGATATCACAATGATGTCTTTTCAAAGTAAACGCACTGATGTACCAAGGCCTTGTACAAACTCTAACACAAACTGTATTGTTTGTGTTCATGGACTGTTTGAGGGATGTGCTAAAATGTGTGTGTGTCTGTGTGTGTGTTCAGTATGCCCTCGTCAAGGATGTAGTGTCATCCCTGAAGAAGCACAGGATGCACGAGCAGCAGTTTACCCACCACCCACTGCTTGTGCTGAACAACTTTGGGGTGGAGGGCATGCATGTCAAACTGATGGCCACCATGTTCCAGAACATGTTCCCATCCATCAATGTGCACAAGGTATAGGCCTGATATGTCATTTGTTTTGCTGTGTATTTACCTCAATACCTCAAAGTTTGCTGTATGATTGTATAGTCTGCTGAGATTGTCAGTGATTGTCTTCAGTTGTCTGATTGACTGTAACCAGTGCATATGTTGTTCATGTGGTGATGTACAAGTTAGTTTGACACATTTATTTTTGCAGGTAAATCTAAACAACATTAAAAGATGTGTTCTTCTGAATTATGATCCAGCATCTCAGGAGATAGACTTTCGGCACTAGTAAGTTTACTTTTAAACATGTGTATAGGAAATAAGATCGTGTCAGGTTGCTGTGCTACGTATGCCAGTCTGTCACAGCAAGTAGGTTAGGAATACTAATGGGTGCAGATGATGACAAATTACTGGTTGAATGCACAGTGATTGTTTTCAAAGTAAACGCACTGATGCACCCGGGATGTAGAAACATCTGTTTGGTTGGCGGACTTCATCCTGCCACTAGGCAGAAAGAAACATTTTCCTTCAAGTTTCAAACAATTATTTGGCTGAGTTAAATGTGTTTTTAATAAGCTATCAAATAAGAAACTTGCTTTGGTTATAACAAACAATTTCACGTCATACAGTTTGATGTTGTATGTTGTATACTTTATTATAAGTATAAAATTTTCAAAAAGTTTCTTTGCAAAGTTCACAGAAATGAGTCCAAAAAGACTTTGATGTTTGAGTGTGTTTTTAGTTTGTATCCATTTGTGGTGGCTGTGTGTTCACACTGCCCCCTGGTCTGTTGTCTCTGCAGCAGCATCAAGGTGGTGCCGGTGGGCATGAGTAAAGGTGTCAAGAAGCTCATGCAGGAGAGGTTCCCCAACATGAGCAAGTTTGATGACATCAGTGAACTGCTCCTCAAGTGAGTGACCCCTGTAGGGCCAAGAATGTGCTGACTTTTACCAGGTTTGGTTTGGGCTCCCGATGCAGAGGATGACGATCTCTTTAAGCGAATGAACCGTGAGCTTTTTCAAAGTAAACGCGCTGATGCATCGTCAGCAGCAAATGGCACAAGTGATCTCCCGGGTTAGGTTGAACTGGACCTGGACTGACTGCCTGCCTGCTTGTGTTTGTAGGGGGGCGAACTTGTCGGAGAGTGAGGCAGAGCTGGACGGCGATCACAACATCACAGAGCTGCCTCAGGCCTATTCAGGCCGTGGGAACATGACTGCCCAGCAGAGCGCAGTCCGCCTGACAGAGGTGACAACTGTCAGCTTTTCTTTTCTCCAATTCTTTTTTGCCCTGTCTTTCTCCTAGTCCAATTAGCTGAGGAATGCCATTGCTTAGGCACCAGTCTATATAACCCAAAGGTGCTTTACATAATTTTATAGAGTCATGGACAATTATGATGGGCAGTTGCTATTCTCTTCAGCCCCCAATTGGATTATGTTGTATATTGTATGAACATTAATCGTAGTACTGTCTTGAGCCTCCAGCTTAGGTGTTGACATATGTGTGCAGTTTTCAAGTGAAGTCGTTCCAGGAGAGCAGTAATGCGAGAAATTATAATGAGCCTTTTTTTTTCTCTGGCTACAGATTGGCCCAAGAATGACGCTGCAGCTGGTGAAGATTGTAGAAGGCTTAGGGGAGGGCAACGTGATGTACCACTCCATTGGTATGGTTCTCAGTCACCTTGAACACCAACGGTCTAGCAGCCATTGATTAGTAGCTGGAACATGGTTGATGGTGTCTTGATGCTCTGTTCCTCTTTTCTGCTTCAGTGTCCAAGTCTGAGGAGGAGCTGCAGGAGATTCTGAAGAGGAGGGAGGCACGCCTGAAGGAGAAAGAGGAGCGCAGGAAGAAACAGGAGCAGAACGTCGCCCTGAAGAAAGAGCAGAGAGAAGAGAACAAGTAAGGGAGAGGGAGAACTCCTCACAAAGTCCTAGCCTGAGGCATCAAACACTTAGTTTCACTTTGTGCAAAGTGTGAAACCTATCCTTTGGGATACTTTTGCTTCCTGGTGGGATACTTTCTGCCTCAACCAATGTATGTTATGTGCCGGAATGTACCACTTGAGTTTTGCAACCACCCTCTGTTCTGATTGGTCTGCAAAGCCCAGAGTTGGTGAAAATACATGTACATAGAAGATATTGTAAATCCCAGTGCTGAATCGTATTGTTGCCATATTGACTGACAAAAACCAAAAACTAAAACATTTGCTGAGCCAAGTAAATGCCACAAAATTAAAAGCAAATGGTCTAGTTGTGGTGATCCTGTAGTTTTTGCTTGGTTCCAGAAAGAAGAGCCTGGAAGGCATAAAGAAGAAGCAGCAGAAGCAGGATGTTGGTGGATCTGACGACAGTGAGGTAGAAGACCCAGGGGCGCAGGATGACAAGACGGCCGCAGCACAAGAGTCGTCTGAGGACGAGGCTGAGTACTACAGACAGGCCGTTGGGGAGGATCCCGATGAAGGTGATGCCTGCCTACACGTCATGCGGTTCCACTCAGGGATTCATTTGCCTTGGCTTGGCTTGATGTTGATGTTTTTTTCTTTCTCCCCTTGATTTATATCAGATATGTTCCCAACTGGAAAGAGGAAGCGCAACCCCAGCAAGTCTCCGGGGCCATTCAAGAAGAGGAAAACATCAGCAGGAGGAGCCGCCCACCCTGGTGGTAGTGACAGGAAGAGGCCAGGCTCAAAGCCTCTCTCTAAGCCAGAATTTGGGGGGAAAGGTTTTGGAGGAAAGAAGATGGGGCAAGGAGGCAAGAGATTTGGGGGCAAAAAGGTTAGAGAGCAAGGTGGGAAGTTTGGGGGCAAGAGAATGGGTGGGGGCGGCAAAAGGTTTGGAGACAGAAATGCAGGAGAAGGCCGCAGAGACTTCAAGGGGCGTAACGCAAAAGGTGGCGGCTCCAAATTTAAAGGGTCAAAATCAAAGTCTCAGAGTTTCACCAAAGGGCCCAAAAAAGGAGGAGGGAGGCAAGGTGGCTTCAAACAAAAGAAAGGAAGAGGCTGATGGCCATGGACCTGTACCAGTAATCCCTGGATGACTGCAATGCCAGATCTGAACACTTGGTGGCCCTGTGGCTCTGCAGAGAACTCACTTTACATTAAGAAGTTTTGGATCTCAGTGAGATCAGTGTGTCTGTCTTCTATGCCTTGTAAAATATGTTTTGTCTGTAAACACATTGCTATTAAATGTGTAGATTTTAGTAAAAACTAAACTTTGAATTGTCAATCATCGTCAATCATGCTGTTTGTTTTACCTGTGGCGAGTGTTTCCTGCATGTTTTGATAACACTGTCTGAGGGGCTTGCCTAAAGGAAGGGGAGGGCCAAGCCAAGCACAAAACTTAACTCACTTTGCTCTTCATGCATAGCTGCCAACTGTGGTGCATCATGCAGATTGCCTAACGCACTGCAACAGAAAAACCTCATAGCACGTGCTCTTCCCGCTTCTCATTTTGGTGCAGTTTTTGGCTGCTTTATCAACGAAATCTTTGGTGGAAAGTGGATCTGTAAGTAACTGTCCTCCATTGTCAATCTACCTATACAAGCCTGGCCTAGTTTTTTTAAAATGCAACATAAACATTACATATGGATTTGGGCGTGAAAAAGTAATTCTATTCCTTGAATAGAGACTATGTTTCGTAGCTGATGTAAAAAAAGTCTACAGTACTGCTTCTGTGGTTATAGATTATTGTAGAGGCGTATACATTGTCAAGGTGTGATTCTGATGTGTTGGTTTGGACAGTCCGAGAAGGATCACAGGGTTGAATTTTAAATCGCAGCTGCAAGGTAATAATTAGAATTCTTTTTTGAGCATAATTTTACGGACAATAGTTTGGCATTTCGGCAACATCTTGAAGTACCGTGTTTTGAGGGTCACACTTGTGTTGCACTATGATGCTAACTTTTTTGGGTGTGCGATCATCAATTTCTTACAACAGTGTTGGATTATGAATGACTTCATTCAATGTAAAAGTAATCGTCTATACCAGGGGTTCTCAATCTTTTGCAAGCTTCTTGCAAAAAAAAAACTGGTTCATTGCAGTTGGGGCCCCGTCTCTTCCGCCCCACACAACCATGGTGGGGCTGATAACAGGGGGAAGAGATGGCTTACAGAGATGAGTTCCTGAAACTTGGTGAGTGGTGTGGATCTAACAACTTGGCACTGAATATCACCAAGACTAAGGAGCTCATCCTGGACTTTCGGCGGAACAGAGCTGCCCCTGCGCCCCTGTACATCAACGGAGAATGTGTGGAGCGAGTGGAGCCCTTCAAATTCCTCGGGGTCCACACCTCTGCAGACCTCTCCTGGTCAGCCAACACCTCAGCTCTGGTCAAAAAGGCCCAGCAGCGGCTACAGTTCCTGAGGGTGCTCAGGAGGGAGCAACTGCACACTAACCTGCTGGTGACCTACCGCTCCACCATTGAGAGTATGCTGACCTACGCTGTGTCAGTGTGGCAATTCAGCTGCATAGAGGCTGACCAACACCGCACAAAAAATCATTGGCTGCCCTCTGCCTTCAATTGCCACCATTTTCAACTCCCGCTGTCTCAGCAGGGCCAGGAACATCCTAAAGGTCAGCGTTTAACCTGTTGCCATCTGGCAGGTGTTTCAGGTCCAAAACAGCCAGAACAAATAGATTCAGGGACAGTTTCTATCCCAAAGCCATCACCATTTCTGAACTCACATATGCACTGAGGACTAAGATTTTGTATGTGGGTGACTTATTATCTCTCTGGGTACTCAGAGGCTTTACATAGGTGTTTTCCTTCTCTTTCATAGTAGTTTTGTACAGTAGTTTTTGTAAAGGACTTATTTATACTTTGTAATAGTTTTTACATAGAACATTTATACTTTGCGCTGTGTGCACTTTTAAAGGAGTTGCTTTAAATCTTATTATACTGTGATACATTTTAATTTTTATTCTATTCTACTAGGCCTAACAGTAGGCACGTCAACTGCATTTTACAGAAGTATGCAAATAGGCAATGTTAATGTGAGACCTGAGCCTGCTTTGCCTTGCAAAGATCCTCAATTCTTGGCTCAATGTTTGATAAACATAGCCTCGGGTCGTGCACGGTTACGGTATTTCGTTTTGAGTGCAGTCATTTTTGAAAATCCTGCCTCACGAATATGTCGACGCGAAAGGGACGAGAATCTTCAAGGCAACGTCACACAGTTGAGGGTATTACTGCATCAATGCTGCCCAGAATGACGAAAGAGAGCATGAGGTAAACTTTCAACACGCACGGTGAAAAGTGCAGAGGGGTAGTGAACGCTAGCAGTTAAAACAAAACAAAGTACTGGCTAGGGCTGAGATGGGGACAGTAAAAATACAGGTTTGGGTTTTTATGTATAGGGGGGCACAGGGGGTCGCGCCCCACCTGTTGAGAACCACTGGTTTATACTAATTCGTTCATAACTATCAGTAGGCCTGTGAAGGATGAACAATATTGTCAAGGGTTAGGCTGCGCTGCACTTATTTTCATATGCGCAGCGCATTCTGGCATGCACAGTAGCTGAGATGTAAACTGAGTAGATTTCATAACCCCTATAGTGCTATGTCTGCTGTAGTTACTAATAACGGTAACACTACAGTTTACCTTGGAATATATTTCAGCTAGAGCTTTTCTGATTGCTAACGGAAAACTTACTCTGATATTTTATGATTACAGATGTGCAACAGAAAGGATGAACAGCAACAACGAAACCTGCATAAGCTTTCAAATTAAGCTCCTGCCTCCTCTATTTGGAATAGAATTCGTCGTGGCCCTGGTGGGTAATGTGTTTGCGCTATGTCTACTCTTCATCAAAGAGAGGAAGAATTGGCATACCGGAGTGGTGTTCTCCTTCAATCTGGCTATAAGCGACGTTCTCTACGTCCTCACGCTGCCTCTTCTAATCGCCTACTACGCCAGCAAGCGGGAGTGGACTTTTGGGGTCGCAGCCTGCAAAATAGAACGCTTTCTTTTCTCGTGTAACCTGTACGGGAGCATCTTTTTCATCATGTGTATAAGCATAAACAGATGGGTGGCTATCGTCTATCCTTTCTTCACGCGCAACCACGTGCGGCCAAAACATGCCAAAATTGCTGGTGTTCTCGTTTGGGTGGTGGTAATTGCAATCTCTTCTCCCATCGCGATGTTCGCGGACACCTGTCCGAATCCTGTTCGCCCCGGAAAATACCTTTGCCAGGCCTACTGCGCCAACGATAAGATAACTGAAAAATCCCACCTCAAATACAAACTGGTTTTAGCTGTGCTGGGATGCATAGTCCCTTTATTAGTGACTTTTTCATCATATGCTAGTTTGATTTGGGTCATTTACAAAAATGCAAACATAACATTGTTGGAGAAGAGAAAAGTGGCATTGATGGTTATCTCTGTCCTTGTGCTGTATCTGATTTCTTTTGTCCCCTACCATATTCTACAGATATGTTTTTTATATATCAGGATGCACAACATTAAAAACTGTACAATTTATCATTTTTATCAAGTGAGTAAAGGTTTGGTGACACTGAATATGTGTATACACCCCCTGCTGTACATGGCAGTGTTTGACAGCATCAGGGTGGCATGTTGTGGAGAGAGTTCTGTCTCATCTGAATCTAATAGCCCTTAGCAAATTAAATGTTTCTGGTTACTCTGTTCTGTTTAAGTAAGACTTATGTAGGACACTGGTTAACACTTTGTGCCAATTTTATAGTGTGTCTTTGAGAAAAAGAATAAATCCCTTTATACTTCCTCATTGTTACTATTTGGACTAAACTTCAATTATGAACTGATCCCATCTACACCCACCACTGGAGGATAGATAGACATAGATAGGTAAATAAATAAAGTGCGTGCATGCCTGTTTGACTTGTGTGATTATAACTCATGCCACTGCAACAGTCTGAATTTGTGCAGTCCTTTACAGTGTATCCTTACTCTTATGTTATTTTATTTTGTTTTTATACAGCCTATGGCTGTTTATGCTGCGTGTTGACAAGAAATGAGAGACTTTAGTACAATGTGTATGTAAATAAACATGCTTTTAAAGCAGTTGTGCACTTTTTTCCCCGCCCGTCCTTTTGAGGGCGTTGTGATACACTAATCCATTTATACTTTTTTGTTGCTCGTGTGTTTTGAGCCGGCCCTTGCCTAGAACGAGCGCTAAAGATGCCTTCGATCGAATTTGACGAGTAAGTTAAACTTGAAGATTTAACTAATATACGACATTATTGTGACTGATTCCATATTGGACGAAATACTTAATGAGCATGTGTTTTTCACAGTTCGAAGCCAAGTTGGGCTGACCAAGTAGAAGAAGAAGGAGATGAGGGTAAGTTATCCATGCTATGAAACGTTAGCTGGCTAGCCAACATTAGCCATAAGAGTAATGCTAGTACACAGAGGAAATTAGGCCAAAATGCATAAAGCTATCCTCGTGTCCGTTTGTCTTTCAAAACGGACAACAAATAATTTAAATGAATACTTAATTGACGCGAAATGTGTTCGGCACACATATACTTGTCTGTGTGGACCAGGCAAAGCTCTTTAAAACACGCTGGACACGCTTGTCTGTGGATAACTTGCAAGCTAACCTTAAGCTAGGTTTGCATGTGATTGCACAGCTGGCTAAAGTAGCTTTAGCTGATGTCAAGACCTGTCGCGGAATAAAACACAGAACATGGTTAAACAATGTCTTTTTTTAACAACAGAGATACATAATAATGATGATAATCTACTATTGGTATAATTCAAACTCCAAAGATGTTTCATTGGTGGCAATCAATCCAAATGTGCTGTTGGGTGTGGTTCACTAAATAGATGCAATAAATAATAAATAAAGGTATTAACGTTAGTATAATGACATTGGTAAACGAAAGGCAAATTTTCATGAACCTTAAGTTGACGTTAGTTAGCCAGTGATGTGAGTATTGCTGTTTGTTTACAGGTACTCTACCATCACCAAAAGAGACCATCAAAGGAAATATAAAAACTGTCACCGAGTACAAGATTGACGAGGATGGAAAGAAGTTTAAGGTAACCAGGCTGTCATTCTCGAACTTGGGACCATTTCCTCCATTGATTACTGCAAAACACAGACAACTGGCTTTTGCAGCCAGCCGCGCATGAAGCTATGGTTGCCGAAATAGAAACATTAGCATTTTATTGTACAGTAAATGGGTGATTCCGTGTCAAATCGAGACACTTCGGACCTCATTGTCACAGATTTTCACGAAACCTGAGATGCCGATTTAGTCATATGAGGAAGAAATTAAGAACTGAATTTGCATGTTTCTAGCATCAATACTAAGGAAGCTTCAGATTAAGAAAGTTTGAATTAATTGGGGCAGGTACTGTACCTTTGACTTACTGTATCGCCTTTAAGTCACACAGAAATGGTCCTTATGTCATTTGAAAGCTCTTTTCTGGCTCTACTTCTGTGTCACTTCTGTGACAATGCAGTCCCAAAGTGTCCTGATTTGACATGGAATCACCCAAATGCATCCATATGTGTAAAATATGAACTGATCATTTTAAAACGAATCAGCTGTTCTGCATGAAAGCACTGTAAGTATTAACATTTTAAAAGATTCTTGGAGTAAGATTTTTGTCATTGCAGTGTGTGCAGTGCAGTTTTGGCAGATTAGATATTTTGTTGTCTCTTTTCCCCCTTAGATTGTCCGTACATTCAAGATTGAGACCAGGAAGGCCTCTAAAGCAGTTGCCCGGAGAAAGGCATGGTTTTCCTTGAATCAAATAATTTCTACATGTTTGTGAATGATAACTGGTAGTAATGATGATGTGTCATTTTCAGAACTGGAAAAAGTTTGGTAACTCTGAGTTTGATGCCCCTGGTCCCAACGTGGCCACTACAACAGTCAGTGATGATGTGTTCATGACTTTCATCTCCAGTAAAGAGGTAAGAAAAATTAAAGTATTCAATACAAGTAATGCTTTCAGCTCTTAGTATTTAGTCTGCACTAATGGTTTATTTCTAATTGACCTTCAAATTGTAGTTGCTGCAATCACTACATTGGTTAGTCACCCAGGGGTTTTCACCTTCAGTTATTTATGTATTTTAGTTAACACATTATCTTAGATTAGATGTTGTTTGTGATTTTCTGTATGAATGTGGTGGTGTTTTTTTTTTTTTTTTTTTCCGCAGGCTCCTTCTCGCATCCTCACATTGCATTTTTACACTTTTAACCAAATATAGAACTAGCTTAATATAAGCCTTACATCACTTTTAGTCTTTGTGACGGTGCTTCCTCAGTGTTTGTGAGGTCTGCAGCCCTGTGTCTCAGGAGCCCAGTAGAGTCAGTGTTGCAAGCAGGGTCCTGGTATGCTCTCAGTTTTCCCCTTCTGCTGCTTGGAACAGCACAGGGGAGATAACTGGATGTTCATTGTCACCTGCTTACTGGTTGTAAATGTTACAATGTACTTTAGTTGCTCAGGTCTTTCATACATGTTCAAAAGCAACTTCTTGTGGTCAAAAAGTGTGAGGTCCTGAAATGTATGTTGAGTGCAATAGGTCCAGGGGTTATAACTGAAGCAGGACGTGTTTAGTCCCTGTAAGTCCCATGTTGGCGTTTCTTTGTTTTTCTAACGTTAGTCATAGTTAGGGAAAGTGTGTTGACAGATGCCCACTTCTTGCAAGTGTTTGATCATATTCTGACTATGCTGACTAGAGGTGCTCATACGAGCAATAAATAAATAAATGTTCAACAGCATTTTCCCCATTGGTGTATGTGTTGATCTTGTGAGCCTGATTTTGCACAAATAGGCTGAGAAACAGACTGCATTACAGACACTAAATAACCATATGCATGTGACAAAATTTCCTTGTATTGTAATAAGTTTGACACAAATACTATAGTGATTGGGACAGGTTTTAGTGCATACCTGTAAGCTTCGCTTATTTTTGCCACAGGACCTGAATGCTCAAGACCAGGATGAGGACCCCATGAACAAGCTGAAGGGACAGAAGATCGTCTCTTGCCGAATCTGCAAGGGTGATCACTGGACCACCCGTTGTCCCTACAAGGACACCCTGGGTCCCATGCAGAAGGAGCTGGCCGAGCAGCTGGGCCTGTCCACAGGAGAGAAGGAGAAGGCTGCTGGTAAGGGCACTCAAAAAAATTCTCTGTGTATTTAAATTTGTGGGGGCTCAGATGTGACTTTTTGTGCACCATGACCAAGTTCACACGTCATTCTGGTTTTAGTATCTTGTCAGCAGCTTGTACTTTTGTACGGCAGGATGGAGATGCAGATCTGTAGTTTTGCTGTTTGAAACCATAGCAGCTTTGATCTTATCCCTTTTCATAGTCTGTTGCCATCCACCCCTCCCCTCTGCCTCATAAATGCAGATACCAGAATGTACATCTTGATATGCATGCACCAAAGATTCTAGAGCAGAGTGGAGCTCTGTACAATTTTTGGTGTGTGCTGCCACAAGATGTTTGGGAAGCACACGGCAAATTAGAAATCATCAATGATGCACTCTAATATGATTGGTTGCACTGCACTGCTTGTAATGCTGGGATGAACGACTTTGGAATGACTGAATGATGTTTTCACACCTTTCCTCCTGTGCTCCTTGCGTCCTCAAGCAGAGCCGGAGCCTGCCCAGCCGGCCCAGAGCAAGACTGGCAAGTATGTGCCCCCCAGCCTGAGGGACGGAGGCACGCGCAGGGGAGAGTCCATGCAGCCCAACCGCAGAGGTGTGTGTCCAGAACCACAGAGCACGCCTTTGATCTGATGTGTAGAATTGCTGGAGTACAATACATATGATCGTACAGAGGGGTCTTAAAGGCACCGGAAACTGGAGATGCTAGTCAGCATGTGAATGTACTTTATGCATTAATTTATGAAGGTTGTTGAAGTTATGACAAGCCACTGGTGCCACCATTAATTAATACACTTTCTGGTTTTGATCAAACACAAGATGTATGTTTGAACTACAATGAAGAAAATATAATTGGTAATGATTGCCAATGTGAATGACCATTCTGTTCCTTTGAATTCTAAGGTCTTGTGGCCGAGTTAGAAGTCTAGCCTCCTGCCTTATCTTAACTATTGTCAAGCCCAAGAGGATGTAAAGACAGTTACCACTTTATCCTTACAGTTGCTGGACTGATTGACAGTGGTGAGAGATAATTTGAATGTCTTTTGTCTCTCTTCCCTCAGCTGATGATAATGCAACCATCCGTGTGACTAATCTGTCTGAGGACACCAGGGAGACAGACTTGCAGGAGCTGTTCCGGCCCTTCGGCTCCATCTCTAGGATCTACCTGGCCAAGGACAAGAACACCGGACAGTCCAAAGTGAGTGGCACTGATACATGCTTTACTTCCAACTCTCCTTTTGACTTGCAGGCTGTTTTCAGTTCAGTTTATTTCTTTTATTTGGGCTCTTGGAACTGTATCTCATTCCACTTCCTTCCTTGTCTGTAGGGTTTTGCATTCATTAGTTTCCATCGCAGAGAGGACGCAGCGAGGGCCATCGCTGGGGTGTCTGGGTTTGGATATGACCATCTCATTCTCAATGTTGAATGGGCCAAGTGAGTTGTACCATCTTGATTGACAGTCTTTGCAGGTGCTTTTGAATTATGTCTTGATGTTTTATGTTCTTATTTATTTTTTCCTCTACAGGCCTTCAAACAACTGAAGGTGAAAGATCTAATTACAGATCAGAAATAAATTCCAGTAAGATTTCAGCAATTCTCCCAGCCAGATACCAGTTTATCTTAATAAAAAATTGAAATAAATGTCTGTTTGTTTTGACTGTTACAGCATGCTATGGCTTTTAAGCGCAACTCTGAATGTA
This sequence comes from Tenualosa thibaudeaui, assembly GCA_027481765.1. NCBI lineage: Eukaryota > Metazoa > Chordata > Actinopteri > Clupeiformes > Clupeidae > Tenualosa > Tenualosa thibaudeaui. The sequence goes on from JAIFZK010000016.1 coordinate 3,648,896, forward strand.
ATCTCGGAAGATGTAAAATAACATTCAATAGCAAAACAAGTTAAAAAGAAAGTTAATGGGCAAGTGTAAATCCTGACACCATACCACAGTGGAGACAGGTCAACTATGAAATGCCACTGAAAGATACATGTTGAGGAATTGAAAACTTCTGAAAGGAAGTTGCAGCCATGACATGGCAGTGAATTTGAAGCCACTATAAAAATAAGGGTACAAACTCATTGAGGTGGTGCTGTACTGCACAATAATAAAGTAAAAATTTCTAAGCATTTCCCTCCACATCTACAGGACCAGGTGACTGAGAATCCTAAATTGGGTCTGTCGTCTGTTGCTTGCATGTCAGTTAGCAAGTTACCACAGGATTTTTTTTTTCCTGGCCAGACAGGATGTGGACACTTGTTCCTCTAGTGCAACAAAAACTAATACCCGTTTTTTTGTAACCATGTGTTTCATTTATGGACTTGATGCCACCACTTTAAAGTGTGCAAACAGACCACAAATACAAAAATATTGCAGAAGTGAAAGTTCAGTAATACAAGCACTCATTGCAAAGTGGTCAAGTAAACATTAACTTCTACGAGCACCAAAACCATTAAGGGCCAAAAACATCTTCAATTGAAACATTTAATAAGAGCTTTTATTTGAAATATTTCAAACATACAAAACAAAAACAAACAAAAACTACATAGAGTTCATCACACTGGCATGGAGTGGCCAATTTGTAAATACACTTGTTTTTAAAAATCACATTTAAAAACGATAAAACATCACATAATGGCACTGCACAGATGGGCTGGGGAAGCCTGGAACAGTGAGGGGCAGGCTACATCCTCCAGCTGATTATGGTACAATTCCTGGTGAGACGCAGGGAAGGCTTCATTCAGAGATCTCCATTTTCTCCTGTTTCACAGGTTCTAGTGGGGACACAACACAAAGACATTAGTCACACAAAAATACACCCAAATATCTACATGATTATTTTTTTTCCATTCTTTTGGGGGGAAAAAAAAAAAAGTACAGGCCATGTCGAGTTGCTCGGGCTTGAAGATGAAGCAGACATGAGTCAAAAATTTCACCTGTTGCATTCTCCTTTATCCTCTCGAGGACACATTTCTTGATCTCCAGGCCAATGGCTTTGGATAGTGGCGGAGGCACAGCATTTCCAACCTGTAAAGGACAGATTGAGATCAGGCCAGTCTAAGATTTAGAACTTTCAGTTGGTAAAGGCTCGTCATGTATGTGTTATTTTGGTCGGCCTACCTGTCTGTGTTTGTCGAGAACATTCCCAAAAAAACGGTAGGTGTCTGGGAACCCTTGCGAACGGGCGCATTCTCGAACGCTCACCACACGGTGCTGCTCTGGATGCAGGACACGACCCTGGGGTTGAAATACAAAATATAAACTTCACCCAAAACGGATGGCGTGTTGCATCAACCTAGCTGTATAGCACAACTCCTCTCAAGTTATATTTAAAAGTGTAGCCATACCCTTTCCAGGCAAAACTTGCCACATTTTGCTATTGTTTTTCACTAATCATTTCATGCAGCATGTGCCACACAAAGAGTGCAGCTGCTCTCTAAAGAGTCTGTGTCATGCCAGGCAGCAGGCACCAAAAACGAAGCCAGCGGTGGACAAAGCATTCTCTCTGGTGCCCACCTGCTTGCCCATGGGCTCAGGGTTGGTGACTGTGGTGCTGAAGAATCCGTCCCACTCCAGTCTGCCATAGAGCCCAGCCCAGTGGTTGTGGCGGTTGCCCGTGTGGGGCAAGCACCAGGGGATCAGGGTGTTGAACTGTCTGTCGGCTGGATCGCATGGCTTTCCTGATACACAGAAAGACAAGGAGGGGAAAAATGGCAGACTGATCAGTTCAGTCAGCTTGAGCCAGTGCACTAGATGCTAGGTGAAATAGATCGATAAATACACTACAATATACATTTCCTCCCAATTGCCAATTGTCTTTAAAGCTGACTCTGCCCTTCGTACGCACCACTGGGTCAGGTGTTTAGATCTGACCAATACTGAGATGCACTATACATATGAAGCCAAAAAGCACAAGTGTGTGTGTGCGCGCGCGCATCAGGTTCTAGATTTGTGCAGAGGTGATGGAAAGAGTGCAAATTCTTCACCTACACCAAACACTTTGATCTTGCTGCAGAAATTCGGTTTAACCACAATTGTGTTGCTATTCTGCTTGCAGTTGTTGCAATGTTCACCTCAGTCTCAACTTCAACTCCGAGCCCTCCCCCTCTTACCTCCAGCGCAGCTGCAGACACCCCTCAGCGCGCCTGTGCTGCTCCTGCCGTTCTTCTTGTCAGAGTGCGTGTAGCGCAGCTTCTTGGTGGTGGTCCCATCGCTTAACCGCACCTCGATGTTGGGCAGGTCCCTCCAGTCAGAGCCGGGCGCCAGGGGGATGTGACGCATGCGGGCAGCCACAAGCGCACTCATGTCCTATTGACACACACACACCTCATTAGCAACCCTTCCCTTTCCATGTGCATCTTTAACCCCATCTAGTGGTGACAAGTGAAATGTTACCCTGGCCATAAAAATTGGCCCAATATTTAGCTACTAACCCCACCCCCCCCAGAGGAACCCTGTGCAGTTGCATATGCCCCTTACCTTGCATATGTGGTCCCTGAGGATGGGCTGGTACTGGGAGCCTCGTATATGCCTCTGGAACCAGGACTGTGGCTCGCCATTGTAGGAGATCTCCAGGGCTGAGGCGCCGTTACGGATCTCTGGGAGATCAGACATGGTGTCCCGCACAGTGATTGTGCGGTACACACCGCCGTTACCCCTGGGGAGGAAGGGGAATGATGCTCAAGTGCTCTTGAAATACTAATTAGGGCTGCAGCAATTCAAACAATTTGCTTTGAACTCTCAAATGAACTGGCAAACATTTTCTTAAACAAATGGGAAATGCCTTGGGGGGGGGGCACTTGAATACAATCAGCACAATTTGCTAAATACTAAATAGTTTTAGCATTCTGAAAGGTATTTGAGGACATTATGGGCTTTAGGACACTTCAAACACTCTACCAGTAAGAATCAAGTCTGCAATGTAGATTACATGTTACATTCTCAATTGCATTATGCATCTCAACAGATTACAAGCAAGGCAAGTTACAACTCACCTGGTGACGTTGCTCACATACTTCTTCTCATCAACAACCACATTGAGGGAGCAGGCACGTGGGGCAAACACGTGCAGAGGCTCAGGGTAGCGAGGAAGCTTCTCTCCTGGGGCGGCTGCCAGAATGATGGCCCTGCGCCTCGTCTGGGCCACTCCGTACTGCCCTGCCTGGATGCGCAAGGAGCAAAAGAACACTTCAGACACATGCAATCACATCCAAATGTTTCACGCCCAACATTTCACCCACTAGCAGGGCCATTATTTTATCTTGAGAATTAAGAAGACTAGCCAAAGATTGAGGCACACCATCTAATGGACATGCAATAAACCAGATATTGCAGATAAATCTAGATCCAAGTTTTCCAGCTATAGTCCCAACTAGTGTCGTCTTAATTTTAGTTTTAGTCTAGTCTTTGCGTCAAGCCGTCTTTTGGTTTTAATTAGTCATTAGTAGCAAAATACATTTTACATTATCTGATGTTTTGCTGTACGTAGGGCAAAGTCTCAATTTCTGATCAATTTCTTCCATAACACCACATTTAACCCAATGGTCCCTACTGAAATACTGTACTGAAAGCAAATCTGCATGTGCCCTGGCCATCACCAAAAAAAAAAAACTTTCATTTTGAAAAGGAGACAATGCAGACATTTCAAGACCGGATTACTCGATCGATCATGAGATATTTCACCAAGATGAATGGGCATGAGATGGATGCAGAGCCGTATTAATAGCATACTAGTATTTTCTTGTAAATTCAAAGCTAATTTTCATTCAACCCGTTTGTCACAGCAATTAGCAAATTACACCATTGTTAAGATCAGCTTCACGCAACATGTGCATGGTATCCTGTGTGACGAAAACTTACACAGCGTAATCTGTGACCCGTAATCACAGTGTGGCCGTGGGTCTTAAGGGTCAGCATAAAGGTCCTACACCCCACTAGCCATGTGTCTGGCCCCACAGTTTGAGAAACACTGCCTTAGAGACTCAAGATGTACATTGATTCCAGACACAGAAGAATGAATTCAAACATATATAAACACATAGCATATATGGCTAACATATTTAACACATTCCATTTTCCACTCCTATGCCATGAAAGGGTTTCAAAAAGGTTGCTTCATCTTTTTCTCCCGAAGACCAAGCCCGGCTGGCCAGCCATCTGCTAACCCACCACAGCTGTATCAGTTATCAAGAAAAAGTATTCTGAAAACAGTCTATGAGCTGTATCTTGTAGCTAAATAATGTTGCGACAGGGGGGATTGACTTGATCTTGTCTCGTTTCAGTCAACGAAAGAGACATTTTGTAAACCACATTTAGTCTAATTTTTATTCGTCAAAAATTACATTATGTATTGAATTGTAGTCATCGTCACATGACCAGAATTTACATTGCACACTCATTTCTGTAAAGTGATAAAGGTTCGTTGATGACTATTTTTGTTGACAAAAGCAACTCTAAGGCTCAGACTTATTTTTAGTAGCAAAACCACTCCAAAAACTGTACAGAAGACATGGGGTCATGAAGTCACACTACAATCACAAATCTAAATATGCCAACACAAGCCACTGAACAAGGTATGCACTTACCTGCAGTACTCCAAATGTGCACTGGTAGCCCATCCTCACAAGGCAGCGCAGCGTCAGCTTTAGGACCATGGACCGCTTGAAGGACACAAAGTTCCTCACATTCTCAAGCAGGAAGAATTTGGGCCGGTAGTAATCACAGTAACTGCAAGATGGAGCATAAACACCACTCTGAATGAAGCAGCTATTGAAGACTTTAAAATAAAGATGAACATTTAAAAAGTGGAAGACATTTAAAAAGGAGAACAAAACCCATTACAAGGTCAGGTAAATGGATGGACAGACAGACAGACAGACACACACACACACACACACCTCAGGTAGGACACCACTAGGGAGTTCTTGAACTTGGAGTAAGTGCGCGAGTTGAAGCGGTTCATGCCGCTGAAGCCTTGGCATGGAGGCCCACCGCACAGCATTTCCACGTCACCCTTCTGAGGCAGCTTCTGACCCAGAGAGTTCGTCTTCTCTCCAGCCATGACCAGCTTGAGTAGCACGTTGCAGTCCTCTGTGAACACTGTGGTGCCCGGGTTGTTGAGGCGGAAGGCCTGGGCTGCTGGGTCCCACATCTCAATGGCCCACTCAGTCTCAGAGATGCCTGCAGAGAGGCAGGGACTTGCATAAGCCCACATTCACAGTGCAGGTTTTGAATATTAGCCATTTGTTGTTGATGAAACCATCATTAACTGGGGAGGGGGGGGTAATTATTGCCCATCATTTCCAATAAATTTTAAATGCTCTCAACTTGCCCAGGTTTCCCCAAGCTTATGGTAGAATGGTAAAGTTTATGGGCATGTTCAAAAGAAGGAGACTGACAAAAAGGCCCTGTGCATTTTAAAAGGAGGTCTCTTAGCGCCCTTTCAGACCACAGGTTCTCACCGGCCTGGTGGAATCCCTCAGACAGACCCCCACAGCCGGAGAACACGTCCAGCGTGCGCAGCTTGGGAACCTTCTGTTGCTGTGGCTCTGGCTCTGCAGAATCCTGGGCGACCACAGCCTTCCCTTTGCCCTTCCCTGGAGAGACGCAGAGGAAAACCCCAAATGCTTTGAAAGGTTAAAGACCCCTCTTAAATCAACACAAAATCAGGTGGAGCGGTTTCTTTGGCGACACGGCAGAGAAGGGAATTCCTACCTTTGCCCTTGCCTTTCCCCTTGCCCTTGTTAATAACAGAGCGAGCATGGTTGGGTGGATCTTCAAAATTTTTACTCTTTGCATTGTAGGCCTGCCAATACAATAGCCATGTTGAAATTAATATTTGAATAAACACACTCTACATAGCACTGTTTAGAGTAAGTATCTTATACAAAAATCTGAAAAAATCTGTAACGTATAAACAAAACCAACCAATACATAGACCCAAAATTAAACAGGCGTCACCTCCATGAAGTAGAAGCGGTCAGGGCCTCCACTGGAGTAGTCCTGCAGGCTCTCCACCAGGTCCTCGCCATACTCCACCCGACAGCGGCCCTGCACCTCTGACATGTCCACAGTGACCTCCTCATCGCTCCAGTAGAGCCGGTTGATGTCCGTGTGGTAACCTGCCTTGGCCCCCTTGTGAGTATTCTCTGGCCTGGGAAAACAGATTTCACATTGAAATGAACCAAGTGCATTGTGCAACTAGTCCTTTAAAAAATTAATAATTTCACATTAATTTATCCCATCAAACACACTCTAATTTTAATTCATTAAATTCCTTAGGAGCATCATTGTTAGATCTCCCAAGTTGGATACTACAAGATGCGCTTGATCTCTGGGCAGCTTGTGTTTATTGAAATGGTTCTAAGGCAAAAAATCTCTGGCTGTGGATGGAGCCAAACTGACCTGTAGAACTTGTAGAGGCGCAGCTTAACTTCAGCACTGTTGGACTTATTGTTGCTGCGCTTGTTGCAGAAGATCTCCTTGATGCGGCCCACGCGGAACGGCTCTGGAGCATCCAGGTTGGAGCCCTTGATGTAGTCGGAGGACTTCCTGTAGTACTCGGGATACAGCTCCTCGTCCACGTCGTCCTTCCTGTGAGAGCGCTTCACTGGGCTCGCCGCCTTCACACTGAGGAAAGAACAGAGGCCAGATGCCATCAGATACCTTTGCAGCAAACACATAAAGGACTAAGTACAAGATAAGTCAATTGTAATGCAGAAAAGGATATCCACATCACCACAAAATGCTACACATTTGTATTATCCATAATGTGCCAGTTTAGCACAAACACTCACTTCAAATTATCGAAAACCTTGTACTCCACAACATGCAGATCACAATTCACAGCCAGCACAAAAATGTCAATGTAAACAAGAAAGCAAATAAAACGCACTCACCTAAAATCAAAGGACTCAGGTAGCAGGTAGACGCTGTCTCCCACTCTGTACTGGTCTCCTTTCAGGCAGGCCAAGGCATAGAAGGTCTTGGAGTCGTTGTCCTGATCCTCCAGGGGCTCAAAGGCACGAGGGGTCTCCTGTTCCACACGTTCAGCGCTCCGTGTGCAGCTGACACAGAACCTGCATGCAGACAGACAATAGCATATACCTGCATTCAGAAGGTCTGAAAAAGGTGACAAACTATGGCATGTGGCCCGTGGCCTGCAAGGGTCCAAACTGTTCTCAACAGATTAGCCTACAGAGCAAATGTCAGTAAATGCTTGTAACAAGGTTTCTGAAGGTTTCAACAACTTCAATTTCAATCATAATGGTCATAAAAAGGTCTTAAAGTCTTAAATTGAAGACAAAGGCTACACTCTTTCCAGCACAAAATTTGCATTCATTTTTATTTATTTGCATTTTAATACAGCATGGAAAAAAAAAAAAAAATAAAGCCCAAATTATAGCCACACTTGGGGCACATGGCATGGTCTACACAAAATCGGCGGATTTTGCCAAAAAGCAACTAGTTTGCACATATAATATCCATGTAGGATCATACAAGTTTCAAAATGTGTCTAGAACCAGCTAAGTGAGGAGACCAGTTCCACAGACACTCACTTGTACTTGCAGTCCTCTGACAGGGTCACCTTCGGTGGCGTCTCAAAGCGGGCAAAGTCAGGCTCGTACCACAGCTGGTAGAAGAAGCTCATGCCGTCATCCTCGATGAACTTTTCCTCTTCATCCACACCACCCTGCGTACAGCAACCATTCACAAGGTCACGTCAAAACCAGCACCCAGCATCCACTGCCCCCCCGCCCCCCCAAAGGCAGACTTGCGCCATGCAGTACGAGAACTCACTTGCTTTAAATGGAGATTTCTTAACCATTACAAGCGCAGAGGAATAGAGGAGTGAGGAAAGAGGGCCTACCTCCATAAACCAGTTTTCAGTGGGGGCCTTGTAGACCACGTTGACCTTGCCGTGGATGTAGCTCAGGTTCATGTCCTCACACTCATCCACCAGGAAGAGCTCCAGGGGATCCGACGTCTCGCCCAGAACCGTCTCTGTACCACGGGAGAACCAGTGAGCGTGGAACATCTTCTCGTCCTCCTCCCACATGGCTGTAATTCTGGAAGAATTAAGCAAAAACGCACCTTATTCTCCACCCCAGCATGTAACAGTAACACAAGTGTGTGTGTGTGTATATATATATATATATATTTTTTTTTTTTTTTTTTTTAATTAATAAAAAACTATGGCTGGAGATTGAACTCTACTTAGCCTATGGCAAATTTTTCCAGCTTCTACTCACTTCAGTGCAGGCTCATCATTAAAGACTTATGAGGTAAACATGCAACACTGAAATTGTGTGGCTGGTACAAGGGGTATAAAAGACGTCATGGCCTGAGGTCATACCTGGCCAGGTACAGGGGCCAGGATGGGTCATCGGGACTGACGGACACGCAGTCTCCAACCTCCAGCACCTCATCATCCACACACACCTTCATGTAGTATTTCTTCTTGCCCTCAACCTGCCAAAACACACACGCACGCACAACACACTCAGCACTGTATTTCTTTTGGGCAATGGGATATTTGAGTTGGTAGAGAGCATATGCTCTTACTTTGACTGGCTCCCCAACCCAGGACTTCTTGCTCTGGCTCTTCTTTTTCTTCTTGGCCTGAGACATGCTCTTGGACATGGGCTTGACTGGGGGCAGAACATCCTCTTCCTCCATGTTCTCATCCTCCTCCGCCTCCTTCACTGCAAGATTGGGACATCTACACACAAGAAAAAAAAACAAAAACAAAAAAAAAACATTTAAACCACACATAGAATGTGTGTGTTGGAAGCTAGCTTTCCTAGGCAGAAAAATCAGTCCAGCTGGAGACAAGATGCTGGGGGAGGGAGTGGATGTCATTCCATTACTCACTTTGCAAACATGCCTCATTGCCCAGCCTGATCTCATTAGCACTCAGAGCAGGGACTGATCTCACAGCCAGGGCCCCCCCACACACACACACACACACACACACACACACACACGCTCACCTTCTCTTCTGGCAGGCCTGCTTGCTGCGGCCACTGCCACCAAACTTAAGCATGTCCTTGCAGGCAGAGCACTTTCCACAGTCTGGGGACTGGCACACCTGCATGGAAGCATGAAGCATTTTAAGGAATCGGTTCTGTGCAACTCCAGGGTGCTCTGCAGCAAAAATTTGGGGAAAGTTGCAAGGCAACTATAGCCTACTTGCATGTACCAGCCAACATGGCAATTACAGGGAGCAGGAATTGACATTGACGTGCAGCCAGAATAAATTTTTTATTCTGGCTGCACGTAAACCATTTATTATTTTTTACATTTATTATTTATCCAGACACTTTTTTTTTAATTCAGGGAAGTGTTTCACTCTTCACCAATGACACAGACCACTTAGTGTGCAAGTCGTGTGTGCATACAGCAGGTTAACTTATGAGAACAGACCGTAACGTCGACTGACAGCTGCTGCTGGCCCTGTTGCAGATTCACGTACCAATAGAACAATAATGAGCCGCCAGTTCTGCCGATAGCTCTGGAGCTCTGTATACTGCTCAAATTTAGGCCATGGACAACACTCAATGAGCCAAACCCGGGTCAAACATCAGGCTGGTGTGTGCACATATGTACTGTGTCACAAGACACTGTACATGGGTGGTAGTCTGAAAACCCGCATGTGGCCCTCGCATGGAGAAACGCACCTCGCAGACACCACAGCGCTGCCTCTTCATGCCACCGCCCTCCTTGTTGTTCTGGTCGATCTGGTCTGAAAAGAAGGTGTCGAAGATCTGGTAGACCAGCTTAGTGGTGGTGGCTTTGGTGGGGCCCTTGCTGTCCTTCTCGATCTTTGTGGGATGGCGGATGGCCTGCCTCCTGGCCGCTCGCCTGGAGAAGAGAAAAACAGGTTTCAGTGTCCACGCAGAGTCGCACGGCATCCAATGAAAACAGACATTTACTTGGAGGAACAGGGAGCCATGCGGGTTCAGATGACATCACCAGGCCACAATGGAACACCAGAGCCTTTGCAGTAATGGTGACGTGAAACCAACACAACAAAACATCTTGGCCACAAACATAAACAGGGGAAGGGAACGAAACAAAAAGGGGGGCCAAGCACCTTTTGGAAAAGAGAATCACCCTCTGGAACAAGTTCAAATATTTGTCAAATTCATGGACTGTGAATTTCAGTTTGGTCAATAAATATGGGATATGCATGTGGGGACTCCAAAGGATGAGTAACAGACTGAGGATAACTATTGCGCACCCCATTATTCACTGAAAATATCACTCAGACATAGCCAATAGACAATTCCCCAGTGCTTAAGGCCCTGTATGTGATCTCTGAGGACACTGCAGACTTTTAGAAGTTTATTTGCTGCACTTCAAAATACCACACCACAAACAAAAATAGAAATAAACAAACAGAAACAAACAAACTCTTATGTTCAACAAGCCTGTATGCAGTCACTTTTTTAAAAAAGAAAAACAAAAAATAAATAAAAAAAAGCCACCATGAATTGACTGGCCACAACAATGCACCCACTCATGTGTGGGCACTTGATCATGCTGGAGGGAGAATGGACTTGAACAAAAGGAGAGGTACCTACCAGTGCAACAGCATGCTGCGTTAAAGAACATTAGAGGGGTGGTTAGAGACACGAGGGGAGGGGGTTGTTAAATAAGTAAATAAATTAATACATAAAAGCACAGCTCAAGAAGCAGCAGGAGAAAAACAAAATGGCCCAGGCTAACCAGCAGCTCGTTACATAAATAAAATGCTAACACAGCCCAGATGCATTAACCACATCAAACTGTGGGGACATTAAACTTCTGCTGAACCAACAGGGGTGAGGCAGAGGGAATCCAAAGTGGTGCAATTTGGAGTGGCTTAAATATGTAGGCTTTTAATATGGGACACTGAGGAGAGGATTTCAGAGCTTGAAACCTTTTAGCGAGGCACAGATAGTTTCTCCCCATCAAGTCCAGTACGAGTCACACGTTTTGATCGAATGAGGGATGAATTTCACCATAACCCCAGACAGAAGCGATTACCTTCGTTACCTCTGCCTTCGTCAGCAACAGCAGACAGTTTCCAGGGACTGGGACCGTGTGGGGGTGGGGGGGGACAAATGTGCTTGGGGTGGCATCATGCTCTCTGTGCATCTGCCTATACAACCTGGCTGGGAAGGGGGGGCATATTTGAACACTGCAGACCCACCTTTTGCCCAGGGTGACTCCGGCCAGCTTGATGAGGTCCCTCATGCAGGGCGTGACAATGATGGGCTGCTCATCCGAGTCACCAGCCTCATCGTAGCTCTCCACCTGCTCAACCACAAACTGGGCATGCCGCAGGAGCGTGTCCTCTGTGAAGCGGTTGAAGTTAAGGCCAGCAGGGGGCACTGTGGTCTGGAGGTGGTGGGGTACACAACCAAGCAACAAATGTTAAGACATGCAAGCAGGGTAGGTGCGAGTTAGACCTATTAAGTATGCAGTGTTGCTTAACTGAACAACTAGACTCATTCCCATTCAAGTTTCTCAAGCTACACACATGCATGGGAGAAGTCTCACTCACACACCTACCTCTATTTTGTTGAGAAGGTCTTCATAAGTGGCATCTTGGTTCTTCTGCAGGAACTCCACTACAATCTTGCTCATGTAGATTTTCTCCTGCATGAGTGCAAAGATGGGCGAGTATTCCTCGCTGGGGTCCATGAGGATGTAGTCAGCAAAGGCTGGGGGACAACGGCACAACGTCAGACAAGACCTCAAAGCCAAGACAGGAGGACTGAGACTAGGACTAGACTGCACAAAGCTAAGCTTTGCTTCATAATGCTCGAATTTGAAAAACATGCAAAATTTAGGATCGGCTGCCTAACAACCGCTGCAGGTGTTCACTGGTAAATCTAGTTTGAAACAAGTCTGCAACCATTCCATAAGTTACTGAAGGACAATACTACCTGTAGTGAATCCAATAAGTGCTTTCTCTCCACCATCAAAGCCTGTGATCCACCAAGCATTAATGGGTCCAAGCTTCTTAGCAGGTACACCGCCTTGGAAAAGGAAGGAAACTCCTTACACACACACTGATGTCTTGTGCAGCTTTGAAAGACACTGGCAGCAAATGTAAGACTAAGAGGATACAGAGAAGCAGCAGCAGATCTTACCATCCATGCAAGGATTGTCATCATAGATGGGCTTGACGGAACAGCTGAAGTAAAGCTCCACATTCTTCTCAATGAGGCCAGAGTCAAAAGGACACAGGTGACCACGTTTGTCATACACACTGGAGACAAAACAAACATCATAAACATGATGTTTCCAACAGAGCAGCAGCCAACATGACCACAACACAACAGTAAACATGTCCACTTTAGTTCACCTGAAGTTAGTGATTTTATGCTGAGGCAGCTCTTCATAGCTCTCAAATCCATCCTCATTCGAGTCAAAGAGGGAGAGGCGCTCATCCGTCAGCATCTCCGGTTCATCGAGCTGTCAACACACAGGTGGACACCCCCAGTCTTACTCCACCAAACAGATACAAGTGGATAGACATACCAGGATCGACATATAACTAACCACTACTGCTGCTGCTTATTTCCCATTTGAAATACTTTAATGAATTTACTAGTCATAAATACCATTAGTTGAGGGCAATGGCCTAATGTTTGCCTTTGTGAAATGCAGACATGTGAGGAGCAACACTCACAGCATCATCAGGGTCTCCCTGGAAGAACTTGAGGTCAGCGTCATCCAGGTACTGCCTGCAGTCAGGACACTTGGGTGGGGGTGTCTTATTAAATAAATAAAAAAAGGCAAGGAAGAATTAAACCAACAAGAAGTCAGCTGCTCATACAGTAAGCCCCATACATACACATAAACAAGCAATGTGGCAGGACATCTTTTTCCCAGGATATCTAGTTATAGATGTTACAGGCTGATGGGATAAGTCATAGGAGATATTTAGAGAGGGAAAGCCAATATCACCTTGGCTGGAGCCACAGGTTTGGCTGCAGTGGTTGACTCCCTAGTGACTGGCCTGTGGAGACAGGGAGGCCAGTACAGTCAAGATCAGAACACTGTTACAAAGCAAACAAAGCATTCAAAGAGTACTTTGCACTCACTTGTCTTCAGTTTCCAGTTTAAGGCGCTTCTCTTCATGGACCTGCAAAAAAAGTTCATTATTAATAACATTCATGCTTCCACTTCCTCTTTAATACTTTCCAAGTCCCAGAGGGGAGTGAAAACGAATTCATTTACCTCCTCAGAGTCACCTTCCGGACTCTTCTCCTCCGCAACACCATTTGCAGCAGAATCTCCATTCTCCATCTCATCTGACTTTCTCTTGGGACTGGGATGAAGACAGGAGAATTACTTCCATGTCCAGTCATACAGTCAAAGAAAGATATGCAATATTAATCTCAAAAGCAACACTGAGAAATAGAAACTCACACTCTGGAGAACATGGATAAAATAGTTGGCTGCTTCCCAGAGTTTCGTGTGACTCTTGACCCAGTTGGAGACTCTGGAAAGAGGGGAAAAATGAAATAAAAAATAAATAAAAAAAAAAAAATTGTCATGAACCACCCAGCATGCTATTCCAACTGGCACAGGGCTCAAATCTTCATAGGAGCGAATTCTACCCGACAGCCAAAGAAATGCTCTCATCCTTTAAGGCAAATGAAAATCAACAGCACATTGCAAAAGTTAGATGTGGCAGGCAGCCAGGAAGTTAGTGAAACTTCTGATCTAATAGGCTCAGTTAAATTGAAGATTGACAATCTTGCGCAGCCTTACACAAAGACTTGCACAAACACATGACATCACATAATTCAGAAGTGCACCAACCAAAAACTATGAATGAAGGGGGGGGGGGCAGTGGGGGCATGACTCACTCTTGGGTTCAGAGTCAGCCTTGCTCCGACGGCCTCTGCCCTTGGGAGCGCTCGGAGACTTCAAGGATTCTCCCTCCTCTTGGGCATCCATGGCAGCTTCCACTTGCCCATTGTCTTTGTGGTTGCTGTTGCCATTCTCTGAAAAGCCATTGGTCTGTCCATTCGTTTCCACACAGTCTCCTTGACTACCTTTGTCCAAACAGACCACCTGCTTCAACACTGCTTTGACAGCCGAAATGTAGCCATCCTGTTGAGAGAAGAGTAAGAGTCAGTTAAATCAACAGACCTAGCCTGGGCACACTGGTCTGATTCTTTAAGCTTGGTGTGACAGGCTAAAAGATTAAAAAAATAAAAAGAAACCCTGAAAAAAATGCTGCCAATTCTAGCGTTATCAATACCAAGTAGACTTAGTAACCACAGACACTAGGAGGGACAGCAGCTTTTGCAGTGAATCATGCACTCTTCCCCATGGCAAACACAGCAAAGCCTGTAGTGAGATGAAGCACTTCTACATGTACAGGGTTACATTTTAAGTCTACGACTACTTTGCAAGTGTTGCCTTCTAACTGCTTGGATTTTTTTTTTATTGCAACCCTCTACAGGCTATATTAAATGGATGCATTTCTGTAGCAAGTGATGACTTACAACAGACAGCTCCTTGCTCTTCAGCTGGGACTCAAGGCTTTTCAGTTGGTCCTGAGTGTCAGTGAGCAGAAACTCCTGCAGTAACCTGAGCTTCTCTTTAACACACTCCTAAGAGAAAAACAAGCATCAGTCATCCAAAACAAACCTCATCATTACACCAACGCCAAAGACAATAGCATACAATATAAAAATGAGCTTAAATATACAAGTCAAATCAGTGCCCTCTGCAAATCATGCCAATAACAAAAATAAAAGGATTTTTATCAGTTAGTTTTATTTATTAGTTTTAATTGCAGAGATGTTAGAAATTCCCTCACTTGCCTCATCTGACATGTTATCCCCATCTTTATCCAATACCTGTAGCCTGTGATGTGAAGGGAAAAACAGCATACACACTTTTATTGCACGTCAATGTGTTGAATTGATGTGTTCAACTTTACACTTCCCATGTAATGTGAACCGAGGCAGCTCTGATGTCGTAACGCTCGATTATCTAGGGCAGAGTTAGAGTGAATGAGCTCTACTCAAGACACTCGCCACAAAACTACGGAGAGTTGAAAAGGTAATCAACACTGGGTTGTAAACCGTTTAGTTTAACAGATGCAAACTCACTTCTGTCAAACTGTTAACGTTAACCTGTGGTACATGCTTGGCTAGGATGCTGCAGCGTACGTTAGATGGTGTGAAGCCAATATCCAAGAAAGCGACCTAGCCATCTTATACGGTGCACTGCTCTCCCGTTAATAGCTACTGTTAACAAAACATCAGATAGAGTAGAGTGTAACATTAACGCGACTTCAACATTTGCACGTTAGGCAGCTACACAGCAGTTCAGACACAGCACGCCATCTAGCCAGCTACCTCGTTAGCCAACATTGGAGGATTCATCATGTTTGGCTTGAACATATTTGGCGCCAAATTCAGACTGTGACCTAACCAGAAACCAAAACATGGAATGGCGCTAATGATGGTCAACATCATACACTACCGCGATATACTAAGAGGAAATCATACAAGATCACAAACGACAAAATACACGGTTAGCATCACAGCCAAATCAGTTGAAGTAGTATGTAGCTTTAGCTGAAAAACAACTTAGTGACACAAGGGCTATTATGTTTCAAGCAGCAGGATCGCTATGATGGAGTACCAATTTCGACAATGTACAACAAAATAACTTGCTAACGAGATACTTTACCATCTAAATGTCAATGACATCTTTACAAGGAGAATAAATGTAGCTATGGCTAGCACAAAACATACCGTTCCCTGACATCCTCTGGTAGATGCAATGAGGTCTTGGTAGGCATTTCAAGTTGAAGGAGAACTACTAAAACAATAAAATAAGAGTAGGTTAAAACCAGAGAATAAAACACGCTGTTAAAACCAGGATGGCAACAACTGCAAATATCACTGCGGAGGGGGTAAGATAGGCTTTTATGGTTTCGCAGCTGCAACGCGCGGGCCTCTTTTCGCGCGGAAACCCGGGTACGATGGACGGTACCACTTCCTTGTCGCATAGGGGTGGTATATGTCAAACTCTATTTATTTTTTTTCATTTAATAATTCATCCTTAGTGTACCAAGATCATTCGCGAACAAAGACACCACATAGAATCGTATTAGAAAAAGTTTATGGGATTTTATTTCGATATTTTTTGCGGACAGAGCATACTATTAACCATCAACTGCCTTTGTTATCAAAGATTTTGAAACCCAGGAAAACAGACAGAGGATTTCACCAAGTCCTCACACACGAGGGGTGTACGGCGATTTTGATGGAAGAAAAATAATGTTCTTAGACTTTCTGAATGAGTGCAGAGAGGAAACGTTTAGACAACGCTTTACAATTAGAAAACATATTTTCGCCATTATATTACTTTGAAATAGACCAGCGTACTTATTCTTGGTTTAGCTGTTTGCCCCCACAGATTTTCTCACCTATTATGCTAATTTTTGAGAAAGTAAATTATCTTTGTTGTCAACTCCCCATAGCAATTAATTAGATGATGGTGTGCGCTTACATTTCAGATTTAAACCTGTAGGTCTTCAACTTTATCTCTTCAACTGGAGGACGACGGTTGATGCAGTAAAATGTTAATTCCTGTACAATCCCTTGCTATCTTCTTCCAAATGAGAACCTTTCATATGATGCTTGTTGTGAAGGGTTACATCCCAACATCTTAAACTACCACATTAGGCTGAAAACTTCAGAATAAATGTGGTTCACCCTGTTCATAGTGACACCTAAATAAACGACTCAGCGTGGCAACGTCAACAGGTTTAACTGAGTTCTTGCGGCACTGTGAGGTGATTTGATATTTGTATTTTTTAATGTTTTGGCCGACTGCAGCTTCCTTCAATCAGCAGGGAAGTGCATGTTTATGAAGTGGAGAGAAACACGTGCACTTGAAAAGGCTTTACAATAGCCTGATCTGATTCATATGTATATCCCTAAGCTCAGAGAGCATGGCCCTTCCAAACATCTACGCTGTCAATAAGGTGTAGTCTAGGTAGCGTTAAGTAATTAGTTACTCACTTTGACCACAAGATGGCGCTCTTTGATTATATTTCAAAACTGAGTCAGACAACTGTGGAGTATAACTGTTTTACGTCCTCTCTTCCTCTTGTTCCTCATGTGTGTTTGTGAGTACATGCCCTAGCTCTACAGACGGCACAGCTGTTCCTGCATGGCTTTAGTCTGTGGCAGGTTGCTGAGGGACTGATGTCACTTCCTGCCGAACAAATCTTGGCCGCATTCCCAGAAGCACTGTCTCCCAGGGCCTTTCCAGTCAGTGTTCCCACCCAGGAATCCTGGACATCTGACAGCAACCAGGCCAGACTCCCAAGGCCCTCTCCCTCTCTTTCTCCTTGGCCCTGAATCTCTCCTTAGGCCAAGAACTCCCAAGACCTGTGGTCATCCAGCTCCACTCAGCCTCCAAAAACACGCCTTTCCCACACTGCCACTCCTATTCATCACCCCATCAGAGTCCCGTTTCCTTCTACCCTACCCACACACTTGCCCCTACACATCTGCACTCCTACGCTCCTCAGTGTCTGGCAAGGGAATGGCTGTTTGTCAGCAGTCAAGGCCTAGAGGGACTGGGCCAAGATTGCTTTGCATACAGCATTTCATGCTGCTGCAAGTTCAGTCTTTTGCATTCTTTCTACTTCAATAAAATATTTTTATTGCATGAAAACAATGGTCTACTATGGGTCTACTAGTTGTGTAAATAAAACTGTTCACTTTATCTCCACCATCCCTTGTATGACAAATAAAGGCAAAGCAAATGAATAGGACACTGCATGTTTTTTTACTTTCATTTATTTTATAAAAAAAAGGAACAAAAAAAGTTTATGTACCTCTATTAGTGTTTAAAATTGTACCAGGTCAACACAGGTAGCGTGCTACTACAGACATACGGCTATTGCACAAGACGTATACACATACTTACATACTGTACATATAGGTACAAACATACATATTCATATATTTATAATAAAAATAATACATTGGTTCCACAGGGTTAGGCAACTGTTTTCATTGAATGAAGTGAGGGACAGATGGGTGTGAATTTGTAGATTTAAAAAAAAAGAAAAAAAAGAAAAACAAAACAGCGCAAAAGACAGGTTTTTAAGGGAGCTGCCAAAGTGCTTTCTCTGTTCCTGACTGACTGTGGATTTAATTTTTTTTTTTCATGTCGAGCCTTCGCACCATATATGTTCAGTGGTTTTGTGTTCATGCTATCTATTGTATGTTTCAGGGGAGCTAAGGATGAGGTCAGTCGTCCTGAACAACAGGAACTGCCCTGGGAAGCACAGGACTTCCTGCGTCTACAGGAGCTGAGGGGATTTTCTGAGGACATGGTGGATGGGACACCGGATTTGGAGCAGTAGAGTAGGGATGTAGGGAACCTCTACAGGAGAAGCCTGTAGCCTCATCTTCAGCCCTCAGAGTTCATCAATTTTAAATGGACATCATGTTGTTTCTTGTATGACTTTTGACTTTTAAGACTTCACAGTTTGTGTGTGAGCGCAAAAACCCATCTTTATGGATTTCAATGTCAGCCAAACACTCAATTTAACAGGATCATCAATCTGTAATACTGTCAATAGGTGGAGCAGAACAGCTCCAAACACTTCATGCTTACATTCAACTCTGTTTACCGAGATGGTACAACGATGACAAAAACAAAAACAAAACAAAAAAGAGGCACGCGCTGCCGCTGCGATGCTACAACATTGTCAAGGCAACAGTCCAGTGGTCAGAGAGCTGGACAGCTGTCATGAAATGAAATTTATCAGTGCCAGCTCACTTGAGGAAATGTACTTCACTTCCTCTCAGGAAACATTTGGGAGAGGAAGAACCCAGTAAAAGAGACAGACGGACAGAGAGAGAGCAAGGGAGAGCACAGAGGAGGGAAAAAGGAGTTAATGGTGAAATTGTACATGTCATACATGTTAGTTTGTTTTTTTTTTCCCCCCATTACAAAGGTTAGAAATTTCATGCAATACATGGGAAGCAGAGTACTTTTGTAATGGATAGTAAATTAGAACTATGCACATGTATATAAGTGGATATATAGCAATGTTGTTTTTCTGAGGGCACTCATGAAGGTTTGGTCTCATATGGTGAGTAGCTCCGAGTTGAGCTGAGCCCATCGTTTCCGTGACATCTTTCACTCTTTTATTTATTCACAACCTCTGAGGATGAGCACTCACCAGGGAAAGAAAAACAATCAAATAAAACTACCACACTTGCAGGTCTACAAAGTGCAATATTTCTTTTTTGAAGCTTTGCGTTTGTCATTGCCTAGCAATGTGGAGACTCTCGATGGCTCTGGTGTCTCTGCATGTTTTTTTTTTTGGCCATGAAACAAAACAAAACAAAACAAAAAAAAACATTAATGTAAGACTTACATTAGCCCGTAACACCTCAGGCTGTCACTGAAAGAGACCGAGAATGGTCTGTAACATTGAACAATAAGAAAATACAAGCAGGTAGACCCTTTTTTTGCTTCAGGAATGGCTAATGCTATAGTCCTACCATGTGTCCGGTCGAAATAGGGAATGCTTTGACTGGTGGCGAACTCACACCGGTGTGAAAGTTCTGTCTGTGGGAGGCGACCCCATCATAGTCCAGGTTCTGGACGGCCTTTCGTGTGAACCCCCCTCCCCTCCCCACCACTTATACACCCACCCACTCTCAGCAGTCTTATCATCTCATCGATGACCTTTCTCCACAATGTCTCCTTGACTCACATACACACACACACACACATGCTCTCTCTCTTTTTCTCTCACACACAAACACACACGCACAAACTCATACTCAGGCCTCAGTGGGGTGGGAGAGACAGAGTCAAACGCAGGTGGTGCACTCCTGCATGATGGGCATGGACTGGTGTTCGTGTTTGTTGGTGCAGTGGTCCAGCGAGCTGGAGCTCTTGAGTGGCACGCAGTGTTCGGTGGAGCGCAGCAGGCCCCAGCAGCAGAGCACCCGCAGGAACTCCTTGCGCATGTCCTTACTGCGCAGCGTGTAGATGACGGGGTTGAGCGCCGAGTTGAGCGTGGCGAAGCCGAAGAAGATGTCCGCCTTCTGCAGGATGGGGCACGACGACATGGGGCAGGACGTGTCCAGCAGGAGAATGGTGAAGGCGGGCAGCCAGAAGACGATGAAGACACCCAGCACGATGGTGACCGTCTTGAGGAGCGAGTAGGCCTGCGAGTTGGCGGCCGTCTCCTGGTGGCTGTGGCGCACGATCAGGTAGATGCGCACGTAGAGGATGACGATGGACAGCAGGATGATGCTGAAGATGGCCACCACAAAGAGGATGTAGCGCTTGGAGTTGAGCGGCAGCACGGCCGAGCACTCGTCCAGATCGTTGATGCAGTTCCAGCCAAGGATGGGCAGGCCGCCCAGCAGGATGGACGTGACCCAGCAGGCAGAGATAAGCAGGAACATACGGCACGTCTTGTTGGAGCCGTACACCTTGACCTTGGTGATGGCGATGTAGCGCTCGATGGCGATGGCCAACAGGCTGAAGACGGAGGCAGCTAGCGCAATGAAGGCCGTGCCCTCGCGGATGAACCACTGCACAGGCACCAGCTGGAACGTCCATGGGCCCGACAGGCAGATGTTGGCAATGTACGCCGAGCCAGCCAGCAGGTCGGAGAAGGCCAAGTTGCCGATGAAGAAGAACATGGCCGAGTGGAACTTCTTGTTGCGGAAGACTGCCACCAGCACCAGCAGGTTCTCCAGGATGATGATACTGCAGATGACCACGAAGAAGATGCTGAGCAAGCTGAGGCCATTCTTATTCTTATTCTTTCGGTCATCCAGCTCGCTCTGGTTCATGTGTTTGGCCACCAGGTAGTGCACCTGGATCAGGGTCTTGTTGTAGTACTGCGAATACTTGCTCTTCATGGCGACGGCGTGGCAGACCACATTGGCGTGTCCGACACTAGTCATTTACACGTGGCCTGGTTCGGGTTAGATGCCTCAGAGCCAGTGGTCATGCTTTCACCCAGGGAAGGGTGAAGTGTAGCAGGGGTGTTTAGGGGAGGACCTGGGCGGGGGGCGTTGGGTGGTGATGGATGAAAGGAGACTATCCCTCCTGACGGCACGTCTTTAAAGGCCCAGAAAGTTCTAGCGGGTCACCTGCAGGTAAACAAAAAGAGGACACAGGTAAGAAGGCATGAAACTACATTGCATCACACTGTAGTAAATCCCCATGAATGACAGCATCCGGACGTTCAGTCAGTAAATGCAAATGTGGGACAATTAAAGTACGTTCACACATGTATGCACGCACAGTACAGGTACAAATCAACATAAGAGCACAACCAAAGCACTAAAACCAAAACCATTAAAACATCCGTTTACAGGAAACGCATAATTTCCCACTCATGCTGCCTGAGGACTTGTCTCTCCCTGCAAACTCTTGCCTCTGATGAGTCAAGCACACAGTAAACTCCCTGCTGGCTTCATACGGCAGAGGAGTAGGAGGTTGCACTGTTCTCACAGGCCCCTGTCTGGAGCCATGTTGAGTAAGAGCGTTTCAGCAGAGAGTTGGAATTCACCTAGCAAGCCCTGACTTTATTCATAGTGGCTCAGCCACACTTTTTTTAGATACAGTGAAATCTAAAAACTAGACAGAAAAGTCCAGGACGTAAACCTACACAACCTCAGCCCACAGAACAGACTATCTTCTTGCTCATCTTGAGTAATGTTTTTAATAGGGAGTCATCAACAGTGACATAAAATAAATAAATTAAAATAAATAGACTAATAATCTTTCTAACTCTTCTCATCAAATTATGCAGACTACCGGGCAGGCCACTCCTTACTCCTTGTCCACTCTTCTAGTCCTGGTTGAATATAGGCCTAATTTTCTCACCCTGTGTCCATTGTGTGTGTTATGTGCCCAAGACAAAAAAAGAAGAAACTCTTTGGTGTTTGTAAATGAAAGACTGGCCATATTTGTTTATTTAAACAATGTTGCTCACAGAGCACAGCAGAGTGAAGTCGCTACATCTGAGAAACTGCCACGGGCAAATATAAACAATCCTTGTCCTTTTCCAAGATCAAGGCCTGTAGCTTTAAGAAATATTTGCATAAGGTTATAGATGAGGGTTGCTACTGAACTATCTGTAACTGTCCGTACATGTCAGCATGTCTCAATTTGGTTTTCACAGAATCTTCGTTTTTCTCCGTCAGCTGAAAGGCTACCAGACCCTGGGGGGGTGGTTGGTGGGTCAGGCATTGTCTTTTCTTCCCGGCCTGCCTGCTCCCGTGTTTAACTCAAGGTCTCTTTGATAATGAACTGGTTACTCACTTCCTGACCTCCTCATTAGAGCCAGAGAAAAGAAACACAGGAAATTCAAAGCTGCTGTTGTCACATCAGACTATATGAACTGGGGAAAAAAATCCTCTTCAAAAACACAGATAGTGTAGCCAAACTCAGTGCACTGATGTTCTTCTGCAGGTCATCTGAACACTACAAGTGAACTCAGAATGAAGACCCATAATTGGCCAAGTTTGTAAAACTTTTGTTCGAATCTGACAGAATCAAGTGCTTAAACTATGTCAATGTGGACTAAAATTATGTCACACTGTAGGCTTCCACTCTTGCGTCCACTCGATTTTCACACAACTCACGGTCACTCTTTGTCGAAACACACAGTATTTCAGTAAATCCACTTCCACTTCTCATAAAGGTCTCCACGTCTGACTGACTGAATGACATGTTGCATGTTTAGTCACTGGCCTGATTGTCTTTGGCTTAGGCAGCTGAGTTTTACTGATCACGCCCATCCATCTATCCATTCATCCATCTCTCTCTCTCTCTCTCTCTCTCCACTGTCTCCTCCCCTCCCACTCTCCTACTCATCACCCTCTGCACTGCTCTGTCATCCACACAAGGCAGGTCTTGGCTGCAAAGCTGTGAAAAGCTCCTGACAGCACTGGGCAAATCCCGAGCCGTCCGGGAGACGGACGAGTGCGCGCACCCATGTGGAATGGCATCTGGAGACAAAGGCAGGAATCTCAGACATCTGCATGACACACACATACACACACACACACACACACACTCTCTCTCTCTCTGTCTCTCTCTCAGCCACACACACACAAACACTTAGTACAGATACTATTCTTCTTATTCTACACACAAATCAACAAATAAATTGACACTAAAAATATACCTCTTTGCACAGGCACATACACACACACACTCATACCAACAGACACACACACAAACACACACACACCTTACAAAGACATGCAGTCGCACACACTGACAGGTCCCAGACACAGCTGCTTCTCCTGTGCCAAAAACAACCTGCAGACTATTTCCTCACATGGGGACAAAGAACAATGGCCTCCTTCACCACCGAGCACTGCCCTTCAACCTGCATCAGCCTCAGTCACATACACACACACACACACACAGCGAGCACCGAGCAGAGAAGAGCAGAGAGCTAGAGGAAAAGTGACAAAGACGGGGAGGCTGAGAGCATGAGAGCGAGACTGAAAGCAAAAGCGTGGGGGGCTACCTAAGCAATCTCTGCTGCCGCTGCCTCAATTTGTAACAAACCACACGAAAGACAAGCTAACCATTAACTGAGGCAAAGGCAGCATTACCGCCCCCGTCAGACAGTGACAGGTGCAGAGTGGAACAGGCCTCGACTGTCCCTGGAAAACAAAGCCAGCGTAAAAGAGCATCATTCTCGAAAGCTTAATATTTTACTTCTGGTGAAGTCTGCGTACAAAGAAACAGCAAGAGTTTGTTTCCACCAATCAATCAGACCCCCCTTGTACATTGTTGGTGACAGAAAGTCAGCAAGTATGAATTTCAACGTTTGCAGGAAGTTGCTAAACAACATAACTGATTTTGTCTGTCTGACATGTCAGCCTTTGAAGGGAAGTGTGAGAAAGCAACAAGCGTGCCGAAAGCAAGGTTAGAAGTCTGGCAAGAGAATCAAGATAAGACAGGCACGTGACTGAGCCAGAATGGGCTAGAATGAGCTGGATAGTGGCATACACAGCATTTGGATACTATCAGTGACTACAACAGGGTGTCCTTATTGAGTGGCATGGCCTGCGCTTTGACCATGTATATTACACTGGTGTAGTCGCTGAGGCTCTAGGACTGAGTTCATGGTATCTGATGGTATGGTTCTCACTCTGTGTTTCAGTTCCGCTCGCTGAGACGCGCCGTCACCACGGAGACCTCGGCATCTTTCATCGAGGGATTTGACAGTACGTGAAACTTGACAGGCTGGTTTTGCATGGATAGCAATCTCAAGAGCATTCCTGCTCCCCTGTACACACACACACACACACACACACACACATACTTATTCACACACACATGCACTCACCATCCAGACACGAGCATAGACAATGACATAAAGCATACCTCTGTTTAGGGACTGTGTTTTGAAAAGCATCAAACATCAACTGTGGTTCAGCCAATTGGACTTTACCATGCAGGCAAAGACAAGGATGGGCTGTGAGATGTCAAACATGGGAAAAGCAAGAAGAAAGCAAGAGAAACTTCCTCTCTTATCACTCTGACAGTTGCTATTGCTTGTGTCTGTGGTTAAGGTACTACCTCTGTCTACAAATACACACACACACGCACTCACAGAGTAGCACACTGGATGTGTGATGGGGAGATACCAGGTTGCGATTAAGAAGTGTGAACAAGGGGCTGGTGGTTGCGGGTCAAGACGGGAAAGGAAAATGTGTGCTCATGCGGAGTGTGCTGCCAGCCTATTTTTAAGGCCAAAGGAAGTGCCCTTGCTGACAGAACCAACATCCTCCTCAGCTCTCAAAGCCCACCAAAGAGACCAAAGAGTTACAGAGAGGGAAGCGAGAGAGGGAGAGAAAGAGGAGTAAAAAAAGATGAGGAAGAAAGACAGAGGGGGGAAGAAGCCAAAAACAAGACAGAGAGGTAGAGGAAGCAGACGGAAGCAGCAAATGAAAACTAAAGACAGCATGGGGGATGATGGGGGCTGGGGGGGGTTCAACAGGTGCCATCGCTGCGGCAGCAGGAAACTGTGCAATACAGAACTACAAAAACACTGTGCAATGCTTCTTTTTTTGTTCACGCAAGCACAATCCATAAGGCAAGCTGCTTGAGAGAATGTGTGTGACTAGGTGCTGTACATCATGACAGCTGCAGATGACTATTGATGACTCTGGCAAAGCATGATTAAGTGTGAGAGGATCTGGCCTGGTCTTATTTGTGCAACTGGAAGGCAGTCACATAAGATGCACATGTTGTTTTTGTCTCAGTCAACTGCTATTCTCGGTGCGACTCTATGTGATGCAATTAACACCCCCTCCCCCAATGCCACCTTGTTCTTGTTTTCTTTCCATCTCTTCAGAGGAGAGAGAGTTTCCTTCTTTTTTAAGCTTCTCAAGCTATCTTTAGGTCTTTTCATTCTAAAGATAGTGTTGATAGCTATGGTGTTTCTATGATCAAGTGTGACGTGTTGGTTGCTATGGTTGGCAAGGCTATGTGGTTGTGGCTGTGTGGTCGAATTGTGTTTCTGCTTTGTTGCACGGGTGCAGTCTGGTTGCGGATGAAGTGGTGGTCTTGTAGATGAGATGGTGCTGTGAATGAGGTGGTGAGACTAGTGGTGTGGGTATTATAGACAGTGTAGTAGGAGACTAAACCATCTAAACGATCTTTGGTGTATGAGGTGGTGTTGCTGTGTACAGATTGATGGGACCTCTGATAATACATTTTTAAATGCAAGCAAAAGGCCGCCCTTACAATGAATTAAGAAAAACAATAATGTCATCTTACCCTGTGTCGCACTTAAACAAGGGACGCTAAAACCCCACTAACCCCCCAACATCAGACAGAGTCCTGCCCCTTGCTCCCTGAGTGACATCAGCAACAAAGGCCACAGGTGTTGTTTGTGTTTCCCGGCAACAGCTGATAAGTCCCAATTAGTGCTCCTCGGGGCCAGCCTGGCAAGCAGGGTTCCACTCAACACCTGTTACCTGGCTCAAGTCACAGGTCTGCAGGCTGTACCACACACACACAACCCTTTCTTCTCTCACACACCCTCTGATCTATATTATTATTATTATATCACTCTACTTAATATGAAAGCCAACATCTAAACACTGACATGAAAACTTACTGACAATATTGGGGAGGGTTCACTTTCAGTGTGACTAAGAATTATGAAAAAGATGACAGCCAATCAGTAGCCTATTCAATTTAATTTCATGAACATAGCCATAATGCTGGTCAGTGTGAATGCTCATATTCTTGTCGCTACAGTTGTCTTTCTAGCCATCAGTGCAGCTGTGGACGCCCCCTAAAAGTAAGAGAACTGCTTTTCTCTCTCATCGGTCTCTTTTGCCCATCTCCTCCTGTCATGATCCACTCATGTGTCTCACAACATTCCACAGGCCATCTATTTTCAGTCTGTCTGCATTGACATGAACTCCATCAGCAGTATCGACATGATAACCACTCCCCCCACACACATACAGATATGACACACACACACATGCATGCACACACACTCCAATGGATGGATGCCCTTCCACTTTCCGGCTTTTAGATTGGTGAGAAAGGGGTTGTGGGGTGCTGGGAGATGCCCTCTGCATTTGCTTTTATCTGTGATTGGGTGTCCTCTGCTCCATTTCTGGGATAATGGGTGTTAGCACAGGCCAGTAAGTGCTCCTCCTCACCCCCCCACCAACACACACACACACACACACACACACACACCCTTAGTGGGAATATGTCCCAGTCTCTTCCCCTCTCTCTCTCTGCAGTGGATGAGCTGGTAGCCAGTAGAGATCAGTGAGGAAAAAGAGTGTGTGAGAAAGACATTGCACAGGAAAGACAAAGGCGACGGTGCGTGTACTGCAGTTGCCACTGAAACCTGTGTTTTCAGAGAAAAGCGTGATATGCATCGCCTCCGAAACCAGACGTAAAAATACCACACTGCTGCAAGGTGTAGCTACCAACAGCACTGCTTTACCAGCAGTAAAGCGCCTCTCTTGGTTATATGGTCGCTACTGTTTAAAGTAGAGTTGAGCAGAAGTCTGTGCCTGCAGTGAGAGCTGGTCTGAGGGCCGGAGTTGAGAGGGCTTCGTTCAGCTTACTTGTGCCATGCCTTGCTGAAGTGGAGCTGTGGCATCACATTCGTGCCCACATCACAAGGGTTACTCTGCCAGTCTAGCACCTTCACTTGGCGCCACAGCTTGCCCCTTCTTTTTCTGCTCAACTACCTCCCAACAGTCCTTCTGTGAAGCAGACAAAGCCACAGAGCACAGAGCAGACAGACAAGCAGTTTGCTTTGTTTCTTCTCATATCCTCTCTTCCTCTCTCTTCTCTCACGCTCGCACATACTTACTTCTAGATAGCGGTCTAGATGGCCTGGCGCCCAACACCCCAAGCTGAGAAGTGGCGGCGAAGAGTTGTGATTTCTCTGCTCGGACTGGGCACGGTCAATTTCAATTGCCTCATTGCACCTCGAGGGGATATGTAGCGTCCTTGCCTGTGTGTGTCTCTAGGTGTATGTGTGTGTGTGTGTGTGTATGTGTGTGTGTGTGCATGTGTGTATGTGTGTGTGTGTGTGTGTGTGTGTGTGCGTGACGTGTCAAGCCCAGCAGCAGATGTTCACATCCACTCACCCTCATCTGACAAGTCATTAGGCAGGAGGACAGGAGGGAGGGAAGGAGGGAGACAAGGAAGGTGAGGTAGACAGCAAGAGAGAGGGAGGGATGGAGAGGGAGAGAGAGGGAGAGGGAATGAGGGAGAGATAAAGAGGGAGTAGAGTGGAGTAGAGAAGGAAAGGAGATAGAGAGAAAGGGACAGAACAGAAGGGCAAGGGAGGGTGAGTTAGAAGGAGTGAGAAAGAAGCAGAAAGAGAGAGAGTGAGAGCAAGTGGGAGGGAGGGAGGTTGAGAGAGACAGAGAAGGCAGGTCACAGCTCGTCTTGTCTGCCCCAGCTGCTTCACACTGAGCTGCTAATGCTGGACCTGTCACTGGTGCTCAGGGGGACAACATAACCTGCTCTCTGCTCTCTACTCCTCTCTCTCTCTCTCTCTCTCTCTCTCCATCTGTCTATCATTCTCATTCTTTCATTTTCACTCTCATTTTATAGACTGACTCTCTCTTGTTCTGAATCTCTTTCCTCTCTGATTCACTCATCTTGCCTTTCACACGTCACAGCCACACTCTCACACTCTCATGATTTCATCAATCACATAGCCCATCTGTCGCACACACACACACAAACCAAACCCCCTCCACAGAGCACTCTAAGGCCACCTCGTTTACCACACATCCAGCAAGCTAGAGCACCAGGGATTTTGCTAACAATGCTAGAAAATTCCAAACACTGCTTAGCAACTAGCGCAAACAACACAATAAAATTCATGACATGAACATTTAAACGTGTCAGTTGGATCACAGGAAAAGTTTGTAAATATTTGTTTTTTCTACAAATACAAGCTAGACCATGTCTGTCACAAATGCTACCTGACAGTTTTCTAAATTCTTCGGTTTTATTGTTGAATTTACATTCCATTCCAAAAGTCTCAGTTCAGCCCTGGTTAGGCCCTGCTCTGTACTGCGTTGGCCTGAGGTCGTTTGAGCCTCAGCCCCGGGTCAGCCCCGATCATGGAAAAAGGACCCCATAGTGCAAACTTTCCAGGCTGTGGCGCGCGAAAAGAAGGGTGTGTGTGTGTGTGTGTGTGTGTGTGGAGGGGGGGTGGACAGGCACTGAGCGAGGCGATATGATTCCAGCCAGGATCCCAGAGGGACTGGGACTGAGTGAGGTGATCTGACGTGTGGAAGAGAGCGGCCGCAGCACTGCACCAGGCGTCACCTCACCAGAAGTCACACAGAGAAACAGAAGGCGTGAGAGAGGCCTGCTGATACTCCGGCTGCTGCTTACTGCTGGCTGCCTGGGGTTTTGGGAACTCCGGTCTTGGAGTGGTTGCTACAGAGGTCATCTCCTTCTCATGGTGATGATGGTCATGGTACCAAAGGTCAGGCAAGGGATCGTAGTGGTGCAGGGGACCGCTATGCACACCTCTGACAGCCTCTATGCTCTAAGCAAGCAAGAGGAAGTACCTGCATATAATCCATGTTTTTGTTCTTAAGCTTTAATAGTCTGATGATAATGTGCTGAACTAAAAACAGTTCAACATTAATACCCTCCAAAATACCCTCTGCTGTGCGACAGAGAACTGGTGCAGAGTCTTGCTGTTGGTAATATGTGCAGAGTTGCAGGTCTGCATCACATCACACTGGTGTCCTGGCTGTCTGGTGGAGACTCCACTCCAGGAGGGGTGTCACAACCAGATGGCCCTCCTCCTTCCCTCCCTCCCTCCCTCCCTCCCCCGCCTGCCCCTCACTGGGGTTATCTCAGGTTTTGACAGGGTCCTGCTGATAGCGATGTTCAAGCTGGTACAAAAACACACTTACAGGCATGACAACCTTCCAACAAACATGGAACCACCTGAGTTAGAAACACACACACCTAAACTTAATACTGTAGTCTAATTTCCTGTGTGTTCTCCACACCATGCATAAACCGCAGGGCAGTGTTTTTTTTTTTGTTTTTTTTTTAAGAAAAATACACACATCCAGCTGTGCCACAGCAAGCCTATTCCTTCCAGCACACACTGACTCACAGGAGCTATCCACTTTATCTGACCAATCCATCTTTGCTGTGGCTGTTGGGTGAGCATTTGCATATTGTTAAGCCCATCTCTGTACCACACTGCATTACACACACACGCACATACACACACTGTCTGATTCTATGTACAAGAACTGGGACCTCCCAGTGAAACTTTATGTGCAGGAAAGAAAAAAAAGGTGCAATATTTTTTGCTTCTTGATCTTTGCTTATGCTTCTTGATCTTCCCACTCAGGGGAAGAAGGGAAAAGGTTTGTCAGCGCACCTCACTGGCTCAATAGAGTGAGTGAGTTTCTACATCATGGTGTACCCACACAAGCAATCTTCCATGTGTGCTTTCTTATCAAAAACAAACTGCAAAAAAACACCTGTACAAGAACAAACAACAAAACTGAAAATTATGTTTTTAAACCATATCGTCTGGATAATTGTTGCTATATCTGCAAGTAACCAGCATTTTGCACATATTCCACCACTGAAGAAAAATGTATGTGACAGTAAAGGCCACAGGAGAGGACAAGGAACTGGGGAAATTCAGAAAGCAGAGGAGTGGAAAGGTTAGTGCTGAAGTGTCTGCATCTATGTTCAAGGGTACAAAAGATAATCTGAAAGGAGCTCACAGTGTGGTTTCTGTGGCGTGCAGCTTTGTTTTTATATGTTCTTCTTGTGTCAGCTTCAAAAAGGGGCATATGCTTTGTAGACCAACGTGGCAGGTTGCTTACCACCACAAGTGGGGTGACAGCAATGAAAGAGATCATTTATGATCTCAAGACACTTCGAAAAGAAAAAGAAAAAAAATGACAATCATCATTATCAACATTAAATATCTGTCTGCAAGTGCTGTGGCTAGTCATAGGCCATGGGCGAAAGTAGAGCCTGGGATGAAAAAACAACATGGAAAGATGGCTAACCCTGTGTTTAGTGACATGGGTGAGCTGAACAGATGAAATGTTATTTTAGTGGGGACTTTAATCACTGATTTGCAGGGCAGAGGGGGGAGGGAGCCAAGTACAGCTCTCCGTTATGCTAATTTCTGGTATTTGGAAATTCATTATCATTTCAGCACGAGCCAGTTTGAGGGGGGAAGGGAAGTGGTTGGCGTTTACTCTTTTTTGCTTCCTTGTAATTATGAAAATGTAAGCCTCTCTCCACTCCCAACTTCCCAACTAGTGGTGAACTGCGTGGTGGTGGGCACATTTGGGGGGGGGGGCTGGCCAGCCGGCTGTCCGTCCGTCTCAGCGGTGGCACTTTGCGCCGTCTGTCCCCTCCGCATGACCGTCTGTCTGCCTTGTTAGCAAGTGTCTGCCTGTTTTTTTCACAGCCCCACTCGTTAGCTGGTGGGTTTTGGAGAGTTGGGAGCACAGAGGAGGAGGAGCAGGAAGAGGAGGGAAGGGAGGAAAAAGAGTGGTTGGGGGAAGGGTTCCCCCCAGAAATAGGACCCATAAAATAACGATAATAATAAAAACAGGGCCAACGCAGAGCCCCGAGAAGTAACGACCCACCTGTGATCGACAGCTCACCCAATGTGCCCCACAGGAGGGTAGGAGGTGGGGGCAAAAGCTAACAAGAAGGTGACAGGTAGGTGAATGCGGGGACTCCTGGGTCTGATCTTTGAAAGCTACTGTAATACATTCACCCCTCCAGTGTTCATGTCAACCACCCCCCAAGCATGCAGTTTCTAATTAGCCTAAACAATTCTCTATCTCTCTCTCTCCCCTACCCCCTTCCATCTCATGCTTGACAATTCAGTGTGGTCTCTTCCTCATTCCCTTTTATTCTGCAATTTTGTATTTACGCGATCTTCCCTCTCTACACGACTGCCCCACCACCACCCCAACCGTTCCCCACCCCCAACCCTCTCACCACACACATGTAAAACTCACCACACAGATCAAAGTGAAAAACTCCACAAAGAGGTGATTAAAAACTCATCGGGTGGGATTAATTTTGGAGCGTTCAGGGACAATGTGTTCTTCGCTGCTCTTTATGCTAAGCCCTCCTGACAAGTTTTTCTTTTCCTCCGCTCCCCGCAGAAGGGCTCAAGGAGGGGGACTCGACCCGAAGCCCTAGCACCCACACTTAAACCCACTCCTTATTAGGACCTAACAGACTCTGCTACGATAGTTTGTTCCCATTAAAGCTTAACAGCCCTATTCAAGGGACAATCCATCCCCTCCAGTTTCCACAGACAATGCAGAAGTCGAAGGGAAGAATCATTCAGTGTTCCATGGGAGACCTAAAGAAAAATGGCGGAAAGGGGTATTTGTAAAGAAACCTGGCAACCTTGCAGTGCCAGGAACATTTATTAAAAAGGTAATCCAAATGAAGGGGGAAAAAACTGGCAGGTTTAGATGGATTTCCAAGAACCATGAGGGAGCTCTGGTTGCCTGCCTAACACTAGTTTTGACACGCAGGCAGCCGTGAGGGAGGAACTGTGTGAGATCCGGCTGCTCTTGTGTCCCAAATCAGGACAGAGACAGAACAGAGATCACCAGCTGGATAAGAAACACAGAGGCCACCTCAGATTTCAGCCATTCTTGTGTTCTCTCTCTCTTGTTCTCAATGCACCCTTTTTGGTCTCGCTCTCTCTGTCTCTCTCTCTCGCCAGGCCGGCCAACCTCTTGTCGACACAGGAGGTGGGGGATATCCTCTGTGCGGCATCTCTGAATGTGCGTTGTGATCCCCTTTTGTCCCACTGCTGAGCTCCAATAACACGCCGTTTCACCACGAGCTGAGCCGAGCTGAGCTGCACCCCACCCTTGCCCTCGCTTTCTCACTCATTCTGTTGCTCTACCACAGGATCCTCTGCTCAGAGGTTATGTATCAATGCATGTGTCTGTGTATGAGTGAATGTGCAAGAGTGTAAGAGTGAGTCTGTGTGTGTGTGTGTGTGCATGAGTGTGAAAGAAAGTGAGTTTATGGGTGTGTGAGCATGTGACTTTGTGTACAGTACAATCACAGTATCAATTTGTGTGTGTAAGAGTCTGTACAACAAACACGCTAACGCCAGGACAGGATCGCAAATCCCTGGTGATGTCTGCACAGTGTATGTAACACAGAGAGCAGTCACAGGAGATGGGAGTGGAAGATAAAACAAACTGTAAGAACAAAAAGACAAAATGGTATAAAGAGGAAGAGGGTGACAGAAAAAAAAAAGAAAAGAGGGAGGAAACTGCAGTGGACTACTGAACACAACAAAGAAGTATATGATCTATAAGGGCATATAGGCACACAAAACAATCATGATTACATGGTGCCCTTGATAAGCAGATGTCTTCAGGTTCCAAATTACAGTCCCACCTCACGCCCCAAGAAAAAGAAGGAAAAAAATAAGCTCTAGAGGCAGTGGGGAGCTGTGAAGCTGGACGGATAATGGCCTCCATCCCCACGCTCATCCCTCATAGGCTTATAGAAAGACACCTAATCTTGTGCCTCACCATCTTATTCTCTTTCACTTACACACACTAATTTGCTCATTTTCACACACACACATGCACACACACGCATGCACACACACACACACACACACGCAATCACAAAGGCCCATATGCAAGTCTGTCTGGACCCAAAGACTTCCAGCTGAAAGTGTGAAGTGCTTCCATTCTCTCTGAAATTGGTGTTATTTCACGTAAGCCAAGGCCTAGGTCTGCAGCAAAGAGAATGGAGAATGGAGGAGGCATATCTACACAATAAACCCTCTGTGCTTCTTAAGTCTGCCACGGCTGCTTTTCCCATCTCCTCACATAAAAATGCAGGATATGCACACTATTTACACTCCTCCACTGGGTTTCCGTTGGCAGCCTGTCAAACGCAACAGAAGAAATATGAAAGCCTATACAAAATTAGATTAAAATGTCTGAACTGGTGTTTTAAGGGCGCTTAATGGGTCTGCTTCTGTGCATAACGACCCCTGATGACCGGTCAATGGAGGCGAAACACTTGAGTGAGCAGGAACAGTAAAGGGCTCATCCCTATACATAAACATATAAACTCCAGCTCCCCTACACTCTCTCAGCATGTCAGCAGAGCTCTTCCCAACTCTCCCCAGACCTCCCGGACACATGAGAACATCAAATCCTCCTGAGGCAGTGGAAGGGATATAATTCATCATACCACACATGGAGGGGAGCGTCCGATCTATAGGGTCACTTTCCCAGGAGCTTCGACAGAAAGGAGAATAGAGAGACCGGTCAATATAGTTATGGAAACCCAAACAGATCCATTTCATTCTGCTTAAGTTCAGTACAGTTCTTTTGTAACACAGACCCATACAGTACACACACTCACAGACACACACACACATACACACACACACACACACACACACACACACACACACACACACGAGTCAGTGGAATATCAATAATCCATCACGGAGGTTCTTTTCATCTGAGCGGGTGAGGTGGTGGAGAATGCTCTGTGTTTTTTTGGGGACATAGCTGCTGATGTACAGCAGGAGATTTGATTCGGAGAGACAGGATGCACTTAGTCTGCCATGAAATGAAGGGAAGCAAAGAGACAATCACATTAGCCCAAAATCACATCACTGGTGCAGCTGTTTTCAAGTCGGGCATGTTTGCGTGTGGAGCTTGTGTGCATATCGTGTGTTATGTTGCCACATTGCATGTGGGCAGCATGCTCAGGCCTGTGCAGCCAGTCAGCCACGTGTTTGTGTGAGTGGATATTCTCTCCCAGTATCTTATCAGCTGTCATGGGACACCTCAGTGACCTGTTTACACGTGCTAATACATTAGAGAGCCGAGTAGTCACAAGTCTCTATTAAGCCAATTCAAATTTACAGGCGTTGCCTTTAACGGGAAAACAATAAGCCCTCAAATCCCAGATCCCATTTATTCATTAGAAAAACTACATTGAACGAAATGAACAGGTACATTTTTATTCATTTAAAAAAGAATAAAATAATGATAATAAAAAATATCCCTGAAATGATAACTTGAGAAGTTTAATTTCTATTAAATTGACACAAGAAAGACAAATTTAAGACACCAGCCTGGTCAAAGACCTTCTTGTTTAGCCCAGACATCAGAGTGCTTCAAACAAGGGAGGAAATCTAATTGCACTTGTGAAATCAGTCAACATGCAAGGAGGACAGTGAGCACTTTCTCCTTCCAGTAAAGTCCTCTCATCTCAGGCCAGTGAGTGAGGGTGTAGCCTACATGTCCAGACAATCCCTCCCCCCACCCCAACCACCCTAACATTCACTTCCAATCAGCGAAGCAAGAGGCTTTTGTCTTTTTCTTTTGCTTGGGTCTCCTACTGAGTTTTTCCGAGATGGTGGAGCACCCAGACATCTGGCCATTTTCATGCTAAACGGCTGGAGCCCGAGCAGGATCTCCTCCATCTTAGCTCTGGGCCCTTTAGACATTCATGAATCCGCATTACCATGAGGATGAAGGCCATGGACTTATCAGTGAGACAGAAAGAGAAAGAAAGAGAGAGAGAGATAGAGAGAGAAAGAGATAGAGAGAGTGAGTCCCGAGTCCCAAGTCCTGAGTCTCGAGTCCCACGGTGGCTAATCAGGCTTGACACTGCTCAGAGATCCTGCTTGAGCTTCCACTTCCTAACGACTGCATGATCCCACCACCCCATCCTCCACACACACACACACACACACATATCTTAACCCCCACCCCCCAAACTCCTCATACCACCACTGCCTCTCTGTATGGGGATAGGGGTGGAAGCATCCAAAGTGACTTGGAGGGCTCATCCAGCTGCACAAACAAAGCCATGGCAGGATAACAATGCAGACTTGAAGAAAAGAAAGAAGAAGAAGAATAAGGGAAAGAGTAGACAAATGGGGTGAGGTGTGGTGGAGAAGGGCACTGCTGGTATGCAGCTGTGGTGGACGTGTAGTCCACAGTTTCTACCTGCTCTGACTGGGGTACATAGAGAGAGTGCAGCTCCGTGCTGCCGTCCGGAGCAAAGAGCAGGGGAGGCCAACCGCAAACACGACCGCTTTGATTAACGCCGCGGCACAGCACGACGCACTGCCCAATCCGGTCAGGCATACTCCCAAGGCCCTCATCCCCACCCAACCCAACCGAATCACATCTCACCACGCTACACCACAATCCCCTAGAACTACTCTAAAAACTCTCCTATTTCGTTTCAGATGCAAAGTCGAGATTTTCTCTGGCCAAACATCCGTGGCCGGCTTACAACAAAAACTTGTCATCAAACACCCACACGTCTTATCTGGCTA
Organism: Tenualosa thibaudeaui; assembly: GCA_027481765.1. Lineage (NCBI taxonomy): Eukaryota > Metazoa > Chordata > Actinopteri > Clupeiformes > Clupeidae > Tenualosa > Tenualosa thibaudeaui. The sequence goes on from JAIFZK010000016.1 coordinate 3,684,963, forward strand.
CGTGAAAGAATTTTCAATTACTCACAGACAGAGAGAGAGAGGCAGAACAAGAGAGAGAGAGACAGAAAGAAAGACTAAGAAAGAGAGCTAAAAAAGCCTTTAAGCTTATCCTCAGTCATGAATCGCAGATATGTTTTCCTCTCTTTGTTGAACATCCCCATAAAACATTACGTCTGACCACATCTTTGCTGCCAAGCTGCTGTGCCTCCTTACATGTGGCCTGGGCAGAGAACCTGAGTCGGATGACTGCTGCCCAAAATGAGTGCTCCTCTCTGTCAGTTACTTATTAAATTTGTACCTGGGTGCGGAGGAAAGGATCGGCCTGGGGGACGGGGAGGTGGGGGGACAAGAGGAACAGTACCTTTTAAAGCCATTTGAGTTGGCTGTGTGGCCCTTAAATCGTGTGTGTCCTAAAATGGCCAGTTTTCCCCCCACCTCCACCGCTAACTGTCAGTTCGCTAAATATTTATAAAATTTGCCTGGGGAGCAGCAGCAGTGTGTGACAGATAAAGTAGCTAGAGAAAGAGAAAAAAAAGGAGTAAGAGAAAGGAAGGGAGGATAGGGGGGAGGGGGGCAAGAGAAAAAAAAAGAGAGTAAAAGAGAGAGAGAGAGAGAAATTGTCCTGAGTAAGAGTACAGTCTGTTCTTTGTGTGTGTATGTTTGTCTGACTGCATTCTACTGACAGCATATCAGGGCTTGGCCTATATGGAAGTAGGCCTAAGCATCTGTTGCCACAACATGTGCATTTGCCCCATACATGTGCTCAACAGACTAGGTTTGTGTGTGCGCACATGTTGATATACTTCCCCAACACACAACACACACACACACTTCCTCTGACACACAACTACACACACCCTCACACACTCCATAACCGAGTCACTGTGGCCCATTGGCACTGTACCCCTCAGCTCTGGAGCACACCCCGCTCTTGGCTCAGAGACAGCCAAGCTGCAAGTCAGAGGTTGTGAGTTGGAACTTGCTCTCAAGCAGCTCCTCAAACAGAAGGCGTTTATTTAGCTCCAGCTGCCACACCCAGAGAAAGTGTTTTTCAGGCATGGAGAGGTGGGTGGTGGTGAGGCCAAGAGACAGAAAGGGAGAGAGAGAAAGAGACAGAGAGAAGGACGGAGAGACGGAAAAGAGAGAGAGAGAGAGAGGGAGGGAGAGGGAGAAGGGGGGAATCACAGCCTGGAGTCCTGTTGCCTCTGGTACCACATGGCACCATTAATATCTCTGTGAAAGCCAAAAAGAAGGGGGTGGGGGGGGGATCAACCAGAGGCCATACGCTTGCAGAGATGGCACATATTGATTTGTGTAGCCGGAGAGAGGAAGGGAGCAGGGGAGTAGGGTGAACTGAACGGGAACCAGTGGTCTCCCATTACATCTAGGCTAGTTAACTCTGCAAATCCCATCAGCATCCGATTCGGCGCAGTCAGTTACAGTCCCCATGCTCAGGCCTCTTTGTTCCATGTGAATCTTTTATGTGGCCTAACATGGAGGGGGGAGGAGAGGGGTGGACAACGCAACAAACACTCCAGATCCGGCCTTCCCATAGGATCAGCTCTGTTTCTCAGACTGGCCTCAGGAGGCTTTTCACTGTAGCCGAAACCCAACACACACACACACACACACACGTCCACTCTCCAAAGAAACTGCCCTGCCCCGCCCAGCTTTTTTGACATGGTCTCACCCTTCGTCCCCCTGTATGCACGCGCACACAGACACACACACAAACACACATACACACACAACCTCCCCCTGATCATGTGACCCAGCCCCCAAAAATCCCACACTTCAAGTTCCCACCGCTGGCTACATCACGCATTTATTTATCCTTCCGTTACTTATACATCTGTTTATTTATTCGCTTGTTTATTTAAGGAGGCTTCCCATGCACCCTTCACAGCTCTTCTCTCAAACGTGTCCAGTTACATATGTGACCCAGCAAGGAATCTTCCGGTTCTTAAGGGGGGGGGGGATTTCTCAGTTGGCTTTGTCATTACTTAAGGCTAGATTATTGGCTACTGGATTCATTAGCCAAATTCTCACCCCAGCAACAGAACAAGTTGCTGAATGTAAACTTGCATTCTGTGATATGTGGAAGCCATACTCACTCAAATCATAATCAACAGTGGGGAACCCACAGTTAATACTACATCAGGGCTTGTGTGATCTGAATTGCACTGCTGCACTGGCCAGTGCTCACTGAATAGATGTTAACAATAACTCACCACTGTCACCTCTTAATGAGGTCCTGGTCAATACAGAGTAATTCAAGGTTAATTGGTCAGCAATGCATTATGGGTACTTTAGTCTTAGTCTCTGCTTGGCCACACAGCTGGGCTATCGTTGGTGGGGTCCGCGTCAAAGCATGTGTGAAGAGAGCTGGCAGCAGCGGCGTGGTGGGTTTTGTTCTGGTTTAATGAAGCGTCGGGTCACATGGCCCGAGAACCAGACAGTGGGCTGCCCGTATCAGGTTCCTATCTGCAGAGCCCAACTCCTCAGAGGAATGGGAAAGTCCTGTGTATACCAGAGAACACAACACCACCCCACCGATCAGCACTACCTCATTGCTTTCACACATCCCATCTCTCTGCCCCCCCCCCCAACACATACTCACACACTCACTCACACACAACAAACAGGCCTAGACGACACCTCATGCTCCTCTCGCTGTCAACGCCAGCATCAGTAGACCTGCCAACAGTCTCATTCAACACCTGATATTCCTGCTGTCCTGCATTTGTCCACTCTTCCTCTCCACACCCATGAAAACTGATGTTATCATTGCCGCATCGTTTGCTAGTCTTTATGTAGCATTCATCCATCCCCCCGCCATACACTTTCTTTGTTTTGTCTGAAGGGCCTTTCTGGAGGGATGACTCTATTCTAAGCTAAAGGGAGTGGCTCAATGATTTCCACACATATGTGTGAGACTGGATCAGGGCCTTATGTAAATTACAAAAAAATCACAGACTATATTGACTCATATGCAGAGTCCCCAGACCATACAGCCAGCAAGCTGCTTGACAGACCTCTCCTCTCTATTGCTCTCTTGCACACCAATTCTGTTGGCTGTGTCATTCCTGTCCTCCCTAGAATTAAATGATGTTGTGTCTTTTCTTAGTGTAAGTGTGTCAAGAGTGAGCTGACACCACTGCTGTGACCCAAAATCTGCTGCTTTACAATGTAGCATATGTTGCTGGCAAGCAAAATTGAAAGTAGGAACAGAGGTGAAAGGACTGCACATAGCAGAAGTGACCTCAATTTGTGCATTATCAGTCCACTGTCACATACATTGCGATGCCACATTACCACGTTAAAACAAAAAAAATCAACATATTAATCTGCAAAAGTGTATTCGTAAGTAAGTCGTACTGGGGATATATATTGTATCAATGTCTGAGAGTAGGGGTAGATTCGATCAAGAAACAGTCTTCTTGTGCATGGAGTTTATCCACGCGTTTTCCAGTGACCACTGAACAGATACTGGCAACAGCAATGCGAGTCTTTTGTCTGATTAATACATCCTTAAAGAACAATGCAACCTTTACAGAGACGGATGAGCGGGTCTACACCATTGGGGGAGGGAGATAAGGGGGGCGGGTGTAATTGCGGCTCTTGCAACGGCCAAAAACCATAGCGCAGCACCCCACGAAGCACTAACCAAAGCTGCTGCCCAGCGCTTCCCCGTGGGTAAATGACAAACTAGTGACTAGCCTAGCCTAGCTATGTTTTCACTCAGCCAAGAATCGATGACGGCTACGAAGGTTGATGGTTAACAGAGCGCACGTTACACATTAAGGTACCCACTGAATGCGAAACATCTGTCTTTATTGTTACTTTAATAATTCATCCATATTAGCAATTGGGAACTGAGAGGCTAACTGTGTTAACTGATATCATGATAAGGTCACCAGAATAAGCATCTGGACTTCACTGATGACTGATAAACATCAGAGATACGGTTATCTGCTGACTTCTGTGGCTGACGTCCTTCGAAGGCGTGTAAATAGTGAGTTACACGGGAAATGTCATAATTCCCTCTAGTAAGGCAATGCAATAAAACAAGTTACAAACGTGATAAAACATTAGATTCGCAAACTGGTCACCACTAATATTAACGTTAACGTTAGCTACCGACTGACTAACGTTACACGCAATAACCTTTCAAGGCTTAATGGGCACGAACGTTAACCAGCTCAGTTACTTTGCAGTTTGTCAATTCAGTTAGTGACTTTACGTAGGTTGAGTTACTTTAATTATATATATATATAATTAAAAACGTTCAAAATGTTTACAACGATAAAGTTGAATGTGGAAGCACACTTACCCCATGTGCGATACAAGACATCAAAACGAAACGTGTTAACTGTGTGTAACTTGACTCGAATCCTCTACACGTAAGTTATTTCCAGGTTGAACACGAGCTAACGTTGCCTAAAATTTCAGTTAACTTTAGCGAACAGTCCGCACAAGGTACTATCAAGTTAATCACAACTTTCCCCGAGCTGCTGCGATGGAGATGTCCATTGTTGAATCCATAACGTTAGCTGGACCGAGTCTGCTATTGTTAATCCAAACACAATTCAGAGGAAAGGGCTGGATCTGTGGGGCACAGAGCATAAAGCTCGGCACTTTCTCTTTTGTTGCGGTACTCTGCGGTACTCTCGGTACTTTGTTGCGGCTCTGATTGTCCTCCACCACGGACCTCCACAGGCTATCTGAGACGTCAGGGCGGTGCGAGCAGTGTGGGGCGTCTGCAGGACTACACAAGCCCCACAAACTTTGCACACACCACTATTGACTCATGAAACTGATTTTTTTCACAACAGGGATGTGATGAAGCTCGGGTGCCTCGCCAAACGCATTCTGTATTTTCTGTAAATGTAGGCAACAGCCAACGATACCGATTAAAAGCACAATTTTTATTGTAGGCGATGTTATTTTCTCTCTCCATTCAGGGTACAAATGAACTCCAGATGTTTTTCTTAGTTTTTTTGTTCCACCTCCTTACTTCCTCTCTAACTCTCCCTGGTTGAGGGCTGTGCTTCTCATGCCTCTCAATTCAGCTCCCCTAGGGCTGTCCGACTCGGCGGCGAACTGGTTCCTTTGGGGGTTTCTTCAACGAAAGGGCACAGCTGTTTAACGAATTGACACACTTGGGGCATCTCTAAGCTTCAACTGTGTCTTCTGATCTTATTCATAAAATATCATTATTAGAATAGAATTATTTGTCAAAATATTTGTCCTCAGATTACAGCCTCTCTAGGCTCAGACCACATTAATGTAAACTAGGCCTAGGGTACTTCTAGATTTGAGTGTATTAGCCTACCTTAAATTGATGGGTTATCAACATGTTACATCATGCCCCAGACACAATTTGTGGCTACATGCTGGTGGCGTCAAGGCCAATTACTACAGTTTTTTCTGATTGTTTTGGCAGAAAAACATTTGGCTATTTTGCAAAACTCTACACACAAATCACAAAACAAATTAATATAACACAAAACAAATGTAATTAATGTAATTTATATTAAATTAATATTAAAAAATAATATAAAATTAATATAAAAGTTACAGTACAAAGGGGCGGGGCAAGGAGGAAGAGAGGTTAGAGTACCAAGTTAGAGTACAAGATGCTCATTGGGCTTTGTGTTTTGCAAACTTTGTGAATAGATTTGCTGTTATTAGTTTCAGAAACTTTGCTAAAAGAATCACACTTTGTGTTTAAGCATTCAGAAAAAATAGTGCCACCATTTTGTCTATCACACTCTGCGTTGTCAAGATCAAATTAGAGTTAGATTGTACTTAGATTGGCCTGAGAATGTTGGAGACCAGGGCTCTGTCATATTGCATTCTCCCAGGCTAATGAACTTCATATGCCAGGCATGTTGATACAGTATCACGCACACATAAACACACACACACACACACAGCTGTAACATTAAGGGGCTTGTTAATACAAGACGAGACATTCTTACCCAGCAGGGGTCATGCTGTTTAGTTTCTCTTTCTCTCTCATAAACTTTCAGCAAATAATGAGGATGCAATGACTGAATCCCAATTCCCCCTAAGCCCTGAACCCTCAAAGCCATTACTGGCATGAATCAACCATCATAAAGCCAGTTCAGGCCATAGTGTCACATTAAAACTATTACATTACATTTGTGCTCTTTCCCACATCCGTCTCTTTCACAGATGGTATGAAAAGCAGTATCTAGCTGTTCTATTGACAATATTGTCATGCACATAACACAGGAGGCTTAGGGAGTGGATCAGTGTGTGATGATAAGTACATATCCTGACTTGTGAGGCTAACCAAAAAAAATCTTTCCCTCTTCACTCAGCCTGGAGGGGGATGAGGGTCTGGGGGGAGGGGGGGGAGGTCAGGAACCTTGACCTCACTTCCTTTCGCAGCCACTCACAGGCATTGCATTGTCTGTGAGAATATGTGACAGGCCCTATGGGACACCCCCACATCTGGCTGTTGTTATGACCACCTCTGCCACCCACCCACTCCTCACATGCACACACCTCCCATTCCAATTCCCTTTCTCCAGAGGAAGGCTGCTGTTTGTACTAGGGGTTCACCTCTCAGGAACCCTTGGTGAGTATTTATGCCTGATGCCGTCATACCCCAATGGTGTGTGTGTAGTGTCTCTCTGAAGCTCATCTTGTCCGTTAAAGTGGTTGAAATGGTTTCCTCTGACAGGTTTACCCAAGTTCCTGTTTTAGCTTTGTAAATTCATTTTCACTATCATGCCAACTCAGCCAACATTGCATCAAATAAATACTGTCAGTAAGTTTTCAATTTAAGATTGGGAAAGTCTTTGTCAGGAAAAGACCACATCAGCCTCTGTAAACAACTTGGCTATATGTGTTGTATATGTGTGATCTATCATCAGACTCAACCAGTGGCTATTGCAGATTTAACCATATGGTAAGCTATCAGAAGTATGCCAAACCAAAGTTACCCCTCTTGGTATTATGATTGGCTGTCATATATGATTAAAGGCCTCAATTTGTGAAATATATGAACTCCTCGCAAAAAAAGATATTTGAAGCAAAACTGTTCTAAAAGTGGTATGGATATGGGTAGGCTATACAACAAAAGTGAGCCATGGCCTAATAAACTCAAAACCTATATTTACAAACAGAGCCGCAAAGAAACTTTCCAGTCTGCGGCTTTAATACATACTTCCCCTTGTTCAGTTGGAAAGTTGAACCATTTGGAAATCACAGTTCACCTCACAAAAACGACCATAGAAGAAGAGACCCAAGTACCTTGTTTATTCTGCTGTGAATGCTCACAAGGAGGCTTTTGTTTTTCTCCCATCTCCTCTTCTCAGACAGTCAATCGCAGGCCTTGTTTGCTTAACTGGTCCCTAAGACAATAGGTCCTTTCCATTGTGGGACCGATTTCAGATGAGAAGATGAGAGGGAAGAACCCCAGCACAGTTTCCTGAGACTGAGGAGGATGGAGCGTCCAGCATGGCCATGCTCTATTCCCCTTTTTTGACCAAGTCTAGGCCACAGGGCAGCGGGTGTATTTTTAGCGTATCTCTAGAATCTTTGAGACACTGCATGGTCATGTGGTCCGCAGTCTGCTGATCCAATCGGAGGGGAAGGCAAAACACAGTCTTGTGATGTAAACCATTCACTTTTATTATCAGCGGGTGCTCTCAAAAGCTTTTTTGTCTTACTTACTTTTGTGATACTTTTTCTGGCTGTTGAAGTGATGTGTAATGTGATTGTTTGAGACATCCCACTGATCAGTTCTGCACATTCTCCCTCACAGCCAAACATGTGAGAAACAAGAAAACAATAAATAAATATTTGATTGAAAGAGATGGTTGGAGTTGTTACCCTCTCTCAGCAGAAACCCTGACATAGAAACATAGACACCACTTGCAGAGTGATGTCTGCATTTGGTAGATTTTTAAAAAATCAAGATCATGACTGCATCACAGGCAAAAGAGTGCCCTGATTGCCATGGCTTGTGATGCCTGTGTTGTCTTCACACAGGCCTATGATGTTGACAGGACTTTGTTGTTGTTGTTCAGAAATAGATTCTACACAGCTCCCCCATGCCACATGCACTCACATCAGCCCTGTTTACCAATACTAACCTGGAGCAATGTGTTCAATCAATAGCAACCTGCTGCGGCACTGACAGGGGGCAAGAGTCAATGAATGATTTCTCTCTCTCTCTCTCTCTCTCTCTCACACACACACACACACACACACACACATGCACTAAGCACACACATACTCCTACTTTCTTTCTCACTTACTCACTCACTCACTCTCTGTCTCTATCTCTCCTACACACATACACCCATCTTATTCCCTCATTTCCTACCGCTCTCCCCCCTTGTCCCCCCCTTTAACCCATTACAGACAGTGTAAACATTGTTGCCTGGAGTCAGGCTGGCTAAGCTCTGTTCTCTTCAGCTCATCCATTAGTGTCTTAAGTGTTGGTCGTGCCACATGGCTGTGGTATTCACAGCGTATGAGCTAAAGCTGGTCACCCAACACCTCTAAGTCTAAGTCCCTTCAGTTTAACACCTCCCCCGGCTTTGTGTTTCTGCCTTTACTCTCCATTTCCTATCTGCTACACATAGATTGTTTTGTGGCTTTGGTCTTTATCAGTAGGTGATGAAATTGCGATATTTCTTCCAGGCTGAATGAAGAAGTGAGCTCTAGTTTGAATGTGGATGGGAGTTGGTATCTCACAGACAATGCCGATTTGGTGTGAAGCACTTAAACAATATTAGATCTCCACCTCTCCTCTGTTTAGAAGTTCCTCACAGGGATATAGAGTTACCTTATTATTATAGGTAGGACAAAAACAAAGTTTGTTCCCATGGTCCAGCGTGTGTGTGCATATGTGTCTGTGCATGCTTTTGTGTTGATTAGTGTGTGTATGTATTTCTATGGGTGTCGCCTTTCATTCCCAGTGCTAGTAAGGGTACATCATCCATCCTCTTTTGTGTGTGGAAACAGAGGCCATGCAGTGGAGGGTAGAGCTCACCCCCCAACCCCCTCACCCCCCACCCCCCATCACTCCTCAGAATGGGGAAGGACCAGAGGGACCGGAGGGCCATGAGTTCGCCAGCTTCCTGGGGATTAGTCCAGTGTTTGCGAAGACTAGCCCAAGTACTCTTATCAAAACACAGTCTAATCCCATTATTCATTATTGCATCCAGCCTCATTATTTTTATTACAGGCAGGGAAAAATGGCAGAAATGCAATTTCTGTTTTAAAGGGACACTATGGGCAAGATTTTATGCTGTTTTTTTAAGATTGTTAATTTACCAGCTTCATAGTGAGAGTATTAGCCTTTTAATAAAACCAGACCCTCGTTCTACACTTTCATTTCATACAGAGGGTCTGGACATTCCGTATTGAGGTTCGATCAAGTGCATGGCCAGGCTAAGAGAGTATTGGAATCAGAATGTAAGTTTTAATATTTTCAGTCATTACATTACTACATTACATGTTTACTACATTCAGTCATTGCATTACTACATTACATGTTTGTAGTTTATGTTGTTATGTTTGAGCTAGACCTGAGTCAACTATCTATCCACACGTGACACGTGTCATTGTTTCAATGTTTTCATTATTACTCCAGTGGCCAAATGAATCATTATGAATGAAGGCTCTCTCGGCTCTCCCTATGGCCTCTTCACGAATTTACAACACTTGCAAGATGTTGGTGTCGCCTTGCCCCAGAACAAAACCCTTACATATGAGCCTTATGAAATCATGTTTATGAAATCAGCCTTATGAAATCATGTTTATAGCCTTGTCAGTAAACATAACAGACAGGACATTGGTGTAAGTTACAAAAAAAAAAAAAACTGGTGACAGTACGGGGAGCTTCATAGTTAAAAAATCCTAGACTTTCCTGCAGTCCCTTTCATGTTGTACATTTTTTCCAATTGTTCTATATAAACAGGCATAATTACATGAAAAGGGTAGATCAGGACTGATTTTCAGGCAAAATGGCATCTTCAGCAGAATGAGGAACATCAAAAAGAGAAGATGGCATTATTCATGTGTAGAGGAACCTTGGAGGTCAGGGGTAAAATGTGTTGTTTTGACCTGAGCCATATGGCAGTGATCAGCCTTGCCCCTTCTTCTGTTGCTCTGAAACCCAACCCTGACATTTCCGTGACATTAATTGCCTGACCTGGGTAAGATCAACCACTACTACACAGACTCAGGCCTCTCTATCTCTTTCTCTCTCTCCCTCTACCTCTCTGTCTTTTGTTGTCCCTTACTTTCTCACTGTCGCCTACTCTCTCTCTCTCTCTCTCTCTCTCTCTCTCTCTCTCTCTATATATATATATATATATATATATATATATATATATATATATATATATCACACACACACACACAAAACACACTACAGGTATTGTACAGCAAGGCTTTCAAATTTCACTGTACACAGACATCTGCATTACTTGTAGACTGAGGAACGTTACACAAATTTGGTTTTCATATAAATCTTTAAAACCTAAATGTACACACTTACACATCAATTTACACTCTAGTTTTGAACACATTAATTTCCATCAATTTATTTCTCTTAAACAGCTGTGTTTAGCTCCAGTCAAGAATCACCGTCCTTCACAGCCACGAGGATGCAGATGTTCTTGTGTTTCACTAAATGCTCAGCTGAGCTTGCTTAGGTCTGTCCACATTCTCACTCAGTGCCCTCTCAGGTAAGATGTTGCTCTCAGTGTGCACAACAGTCAGGTGCCCTGGAGCTCTAGGGCAGTCCTTCAAGCGCAGTCAAGCAGAGTCAAGCCAGTAGATTTAGAAGGGGAGAGAAGAGAGGAGCCCAAGCCACTGATATAGAGAGGCGAAGGACGGCCGCTGCCAGGAATGGAGGAAGCCAAGGTGATGTGGAGATATGAGGGGGCATAGAGGAAAGAGATGGATGGTTGGACGGCAGGCTTTTGCGGTGAAGGGGAAACGCAGTGAAGTTGGTCAGCAGAGGGTGAAACAGGCTTTTCGGGACTAGGTCAAGCATGCAAGCCACTGGAATCTGCAGAGATGAAACAACATGCTGCCAGTCAGGCAGCTCAGGCGGGAAGGCGATCTGTGTCTCATTAGGCAAGTGAGCTGTGCATCTGTGTATCTGCTTGTGTGTGTGTGTGAAAGAGAGAGAGTGTGTGCATCTCAGTGCAAGGTGTGTGGCGCAGAGTAAGTATCACTGTTTGTTTTTCAGCTTGAAATGTGCGTCACATCCTGGCATTTTCTCCTTGCTCTAATTGATTGCCAGTGACCACTGAAGGTAAATCTGCTGACGCTGACATCAGAGTTTGAGGGGTCATCTGACAAGAAGGATAAAGGTCAGAAACTTTAATCCTGACATGGTAAGCCTGCTCACCGTCCCCCCAAATCCTAAATCCTAACCCTAACCCTCCCTTCTCAACATCCTTTACACAAGCATGTTTTTAAACATCCTGAAAAGGTTAACATGACGTGATGACACATTTTTATCAGCACAACTGTGCTTGCTGGAAACCAGAAAAGCAGAGAGGGTACAGGGGGACTTAGACCAAATCTGCTACTCTTAAGTCCAGAAGAAGTCAATATGTCATGAAAAGAAAGAAAATATTTTGTATGGAAATGCTAGTAGCACTCACACCAAAAGCTCTCAAAGAGTAAATAGGCTGACATATTCAGTCAGTGATTCAGACAGTGATATTATTTCACATAGGATGACAGACATTCCCCTATTCTGTCAACTACCGTAGTACCAAACTGTGCTGTGTATCAGTAAATCCATATTTATTTCAGGCTTAAGCAGTAGACATATGTTTTTATCCTGGTGGCAACGTGTCATTATCTAGACATATCAGATCAGATACTCTGATAAACTATTGTTTTGTGGTCTAACGGTAGACTCATGAAGCAAGCACCACTGTCAGCATATATAGTGTCTTATGCTGCACAAATGTCCAAGATTTGTCACTGATGAGTCAGGGCATCCTGCCCAGAGTCAAGTCAGTCATGATGATTGAAACAACTGCCCTCCACACAGCTTCCTCTTCAGCTTATAGAAAGAGAGCAAGGGTTGTGCAAAGCACAGACATGTTTGTGAAGAATGTCAGTCTGCTGAATGCTGCTGTTGGAACCTCTTTCACCTTGAGAGAGAGCATCCTGTTCTGCCGATCCCATGCTGAGCACCCAACGAGGAGGGTTATTTGTCTGAGGAGACACCAGAGTCTCTTTCTGCATGCTCACATCCTTTGTATTTTTTTTCTTTTTTCTTTTTTTTCGAAGGTCACTTCCACCTTTCGTCCCACACAGACTCCACTTTTTTCTCTGAGTCTGTCCTGCTCATCTGATATTTTTGTTTGGGGTCCCTTGTCATCTTATCCTGATCTCTGTGGCCTACCCAATGTTTTGGCACAGGCTCCACAGTGTGTTGTTCAAGTTTCTCCTCCACAGGGCTGGGGCTTCCCTGAGGGATGCGGCCACAGCGTCGGTGCTGCTCTGGGCTGCGCCGATCGGCCCTGGGAGCCGTGGCCAAGTTTGGCCATGTTGATTCAGCTGCGGCGCAACTTCATTATGACCTCACTCGGCCACTCAGCCAATCGCAATGGAAAGTAACGCCGGGCCAGGTCCAATCAAACGCAATAACAGCCGTGATTAAAGGACAGAACGGACAAGAGGGCTGTGTGTCAAAAAGGAAGCTGTGACTAAACGCTCCACTTCCAAGACCTACCTCACCCTCGCTGCCGAGAAAAACAAAACCCTTCGAAAAAAATGTACTTGGAAAACAGCAATCTGCACAGGCTCCGAGCAGACGTTGTTAAAGGGAGATGATGACGAATGACTGAGCTGGCGTGTGGCCCCTTTTTGGCCCTGTCCTTTCAATAATTTGAGTGGAGCCACAATGTCAAATAGAGTTGTTTGCCCTGAACACAAGAGTCCACGAGCGGAGGTTTTCACATGGTAATGAGAACAGGCACTCACTATAAAGGGGGCCGGGCTGCTTGAATGGTTGCACGCAGAGATTTTGTCGACGAGTGAAAAACTCTCTGAACTCTCTGTGAAAAACCTCTGCTGAAGCACGAGAGCAGAGCAGGAGATTACCAAATCTCTAGTCAGATGGCAAGGGGGTTTTGTTGACACATAGGACAGAGTTCACTGTCAAAAAAAGGGGGTGTGTGCCCAGCAATGGTCCTCCATGGAATCATGGGAATTTCCCCCACTTGGCTGGCTCATGGGTGGGAGATGAGAAAGGAGTGGGACTGACATCAAATTATGTCCTGTCATCTGTAAGCCTGCACAGACTTAAGAGATTCAAATCTCCTGCCTGAAATGGTCAGATGCTTTAAATGTATATGTCAGTGTTCAACCGGGAGTTCTCTCTCTCTCTCTCTCTCTCTCTCTCTCTCTCTCGCTCTTTCTCACTTTCTCATGCTCTCTCTCGCTCTGTCCCTGTGTTTATGCTCTTGTGTGAGAGAGACCTTAGTTGTGTGTGTTTGATAAATTGTGTGTCTTTGTGTTTGCATAGAGTGTCTACAGAACAGCCTCAGATGTCAGTGTGTGTGTTACAGAGTTAAGCTGTGTTGTTTAGTGTCACTGTGACTATACAGACAGTGTTCAGACTCACTATGATGCTACCTTTCTTGTGTGGGTTTGTGTGTGTGTCTGTGTGTGTGTAGTGGGCCTATGTCTGTGTATTCCTATGTATTTATTAAACTATGTTTGCATGGTGGTTTTGTGTATGACAGTATCTGTCCCATTTCCTGGTGGAGACTGGAAGTGTTTCGTGACTGTGGACCAAATAGTTATTCTGGCCCCCTTCCAGAGTTTATCTTAAAAGTCTGTTCAGCCACATTGCAACTCTCTTGAAGAATGCTCCATAAAAATGAAGGAAATCATGACTCCATGGCACTCAAGCTGGCCTGAGTTAACAGCTTGCATAAGCTTGGCTCATATAGGCTGATCTCTGATCACAGTAACAAAAAGCAGATTTTTCCATATGACACGTTCAGAAATTCACATTGCGTATGCATCACCCTCAAACAATTCAGAACAGCTCTATTTTGTCTTCAATGGTTCTACCCTGGATTTGAACTTTTGCAAGCTTTACAAATATGTTCCTAAAAGCTTTTTCTTTTGAATATTAAGATGTTAACACATTTTCAGTTGATAAAAGGCAAAGATGCAACAACATTGATACATCACCCATGCATTAAGTCTGACCTAGTGTCACAAGTTTGTCACAATATTTGTGTAAGTCCCCTTTTTCTCATCAGTTAGGAGTTACCAAACAAACTGCTGTTGTCGAGTCACTCACACGCAACACTCGGCCTCACCCAGTCTGATGGACAGCCAAAAGCACACTATTGTCATTTAAGCACTCCCTGCCAAGTCAAGGCAGTGCTGCTCCATCTCAATTCAAACGATTAAGATGATGCCATTTAACCCTCTTTTTATAAGTGTCACAAATTGTGCAAAGAATATGAATCTGCCAGACATAACTTGGAGGTGTCACATGTGTGGTTGGGGTGTGTTTAGAGGGGGTTAGGTTTTGGTTGGAGGTTCAGACTGTGTGTGTGTGCGTGCGTGTAACCTAATGCAGGGTCGGGGGAAGAGGCGCGTGCTCTTCACCTCTAGCCCCTGGTGCATCTGGAAGTCAATTGATTTCACGGCCGGCGTGAAATATGGCTCCTTCACGGACTCAGTCCCTGCCTGATCGCGCCTCTGGGCCCCCCCCCCCACCCACACACCCCTAAAAAAGGGGGAGGCTGCAGATTCCAGGAAAGTTGGAGTGTAGTGCTTGGCTCCGTAAATCACACCGTCCCCCTTAACCAGTCCCGGTGACATAAGGGCAGAAGACAGACAGAGAGAGACAGAAAGAGAGAGAGAGAGAGAGAAACCCACTTTTTCCCTTCTTCCCTCCCTCACTCCCTCTCTCCCTTCCACAGTGCCCCCCACCCAGACTCCCCCAAGTCCATGCATTATAGTCATGGGAAGGGAAGATGAAGGCATTTTTTTCTCTTTTTTCTCCCTTTCTTTTTTCTTGTCCTTTCACCCCCCAAAAAAGAAAGAAAGACCAGCCCCAGGTGCCTCCTCCTCATTGCTGCAGCTGCAGTCAGACTGTCTGTAAAGCCCTTTACGGCCCTGGCTATCCCGGCACACTGGTGTCAATGTCATGCCACTTCAAACAGGGCCCGGTATTCTTTTTTCCCCATTAGTACCAGTTCATAGCCGTGGTACTGGAAGCATTTTTACTGCTGGCAATCAGACATGGAGCTATTGGGCCTTTGCTGTGTCTCTGAACAGCGCCCAACCCACTGCTGGGAAGAAGCGAAGGTGAGAAAGGCTCTCAGACAACAAGACAGCTCAGAGATGTCACGGTTATGCGCAGACAGCCATTTAAACCTCCGGGCAAAAAAACCGTGTGTGTGTTGAGGAGGGATGGGGTGAAGCTGGAGAGGGGGGGTGGTGGTTTGGTGGTTGGGGAGAGGGGGACAGGAGCACTCTGGGAATGAATGTGTGTGTGTGTTCATTTTTGTGTGTAACTGTACATGTTTGTGTTTATATATGAGAGTGTGGGGGGTGACAGTGAATATTTGGATTGTAATGCATATGTGTGTATTTGTGAGTGTTTGTGTTTGTGTGTGTGTATGTGTCTTTGCGTGTGTGTGGTGTGTTTCTGTTTGTGTTTGTGTGTGTGTGTGTGTGTGTGTGTGTGTGTCTTTCTATGTGTGTAATGTGTTTCTGTGTGTGTGTAAGCCTGGCTGAGAAACTGTTCTTCATTTTTCCCTGAGGAATCCAAGGATCTGATTAATCGGCTTCGGCTTTTGCTCAAGGCTGCCCAAGTTGATGAGCGCCCTTTCCAAAGACCCAACCCATCCCATTTAGACAAACCTGTCCACACATGTACATTAAAGCTGGTAGAGGTGATTACCACAGGGAGTGAGTGTGTGACACACTCATGAAAAGGCCTGCCCCACAAGATGTGTGTACGCGCGTGTGTGTGTGTTTATGTGTGTGTAGTTTGTGTGTGTGCGTTGGTGTATTTGTTTTGTGTTTGTGTGTGAGTTAATGTGTGCCAAGGCCTGTCCCCACATGTGTATGTGTTTGTGTGTGTGAGCATGTGAGATGCACATGAAAATGCCTGCTCCACAGGACGTGTGTGAGTGTGTGTGTATACATGTGTGTGTAGTATACGTGTGTGTAGTTTGCATGTGTAGTGTGTGTGTGTGTGTGTTTATGTGTGTGTAGTTTGTGTGTGTGCATTGGTGTATTTGTTTTGTGTTTGTGTGTGAGTGAGTGTGTGACACACTCATGCCAAGGCCTGTCCCCACATGTGTGTGTTTGTGTGTGTGAGCATGTGAGATGCGCATGAAAATGCCTGCTCCACAGGACGTGTGTGAGTGTGTGTAGTATACGTGTGTGTAGTTTGCATGTGTAGTGTGTATGTGTGTGTGTGTGTGTGTGTGTGTGTTTGTGTGTGTATAGTTTGTGTGTGTGCGTTGGTGTATTTGTTTTGTGTTTGTGTGTGAGTGAGTGTGTGACACACTCTCTCTCACACACACACACACACATACACACACACACACACAAAGGCCTGTCCCCACACGTGTGCGTGTTTGTGTGTGTGTGTGTGTGTGTGTGAGCGTGTGACACGTGCATGAAAAGTCCTGCTCCACAGGACGTGTGTGAGTGTGTGTGTGTATACATGTGTGTGTAGTATACATGTGTGTAGTTTGCATGTGTAGTTTGTGTGTGTGTGTGTGTAGTTTGTGTGTGTGTGCTCACTCGGGCTTCACAAGTGGCCCAGTAAACACGAAACATCCGTAAACATTTTGAGGCCCACCACTTCAACTCTCAGCCTCAGATGGATGGATTGGTTGGGGGGTGGGGGTATTACAGAGGAGGGTGAGGGCTGTGTGTGCGTTGGGGCGGAGGAGGGGGGGGGGGTTAGATGCTTGAGGAGCTGCAGCCGGTTCTAACTGTAACTTTTTTTTAGTTGACCCAAGTGGGCTGAAGATCTGGACGTTCTTGTGTGTTCTTCTGTGTACACATGCACACACACACACACACACACACACACATCTCTCTCTCTTTCACAAAAACACACACATACACACAGGCACACACACACACACACACACACAAACACACACATCTCTCTCTCTTTCACAAAAACACACACATACACACAAAATAAACACACACACACCTCTCTCTTTCTTTCTCTCTCACACACACACATACACAAAAGCAATGCACATGCACACACAAATAAACACACACACACGCACACACACACTCTCACTCTCAGTCAGCATCCCTGAGCTCTTCTGAGGCTGCAACCATGAGCAAACACGACCCCCACTCTCCTGGCCTAATGGGAACCAGACTCACCCCGGCACCAAACTCCCTGGGCTGCCCTCACGCACACACACACACACATATGCACACATACGCACACAAACACACACACACACACATATACACACATGCACACACACGCTACCATCAATGCTCTCCAGCTGAGGGATGCAGTCCAATTATTCCAAACAGACCTGAAAGTATTCTCACTCGCCCCACGCTTTCCCACGTGGTGGGGAGTCACAGAGCCCCACCTCGCCTGCCTTCCCCGCTGACCTTTGTGACCTTTGGGCAGCCAGACTTGTGAGGAGTCCAAACTCCCCACTGACAGCAGAACTGTGTCTTCTCTCCTCTCTAAACAGCCAGTTTTCCTCCTGCACCCCCGCCCCCCCCTCCTCCTTCTCACCTTATTCTCTGTCCTTCTCTCTCTTTCCGTCTCATTTTCTGCCTCTCTCTCTCTCTCTCTCTCTCTATCATCTTGTACTTTCTAGGATTCATACAATCCTCAGTCTTACTCAGACTTACATACACTCACACTCACACAAACACACACACACACACACAAGAAGCTGCCATTGTTTTGTCTGTTGTTTTGGTTCTCCTTAATTCAATGTTGTGAAATCACATTAAGAAGATAATGCAATGATTCTGATAAGGGGTGCTGAGGCAGGGTTTAACATGAGCGTACTGTTCTGTCCAGTCGGAGGAAAGATCTCTCCGAACGTCCTCATTATCCTGTGCTCGTACAGTGTGGGCAGATGACGCACTGTTGTGAAATCAAATAAAGACGATAATGACTTTAATCCTGTCGGGGAGCAGAAACAGACTTAAGAGTCCCAACCCTCCCCAACCGTTACTTGTTGCCGTGCAACTAACTAAGTGAATATCTTTTCCATTTCCCAATGCTGGTTCCAGCTGTACAGCCTCTATCGTACGGCTCCGTGGCAATGAGTCCAGCAGACTATCTTAAGGTTACTCAGTAAGTGCTGCTCTTTGTGGGCCAGAGAGCGGGGGAGAAGAGAGCTGAATGTCCTTATTGTTTTGGAGTTTATGGCTTATCTGTGCCCAGCGTCCCCAGACTTGATGTGACCGTTGATTTGAATGCACTGTTTGACCACAAGCTGAAT
Organism: Tenualosa thibaudeaui; assembly: GCA_027481765.1. Taxonomy (NCBI): domain Eukaryota; kingdom Metazoa; phylum Chordata; class Actinopteri; order Clupeiformes; family Clupeidae; genus Tenualosa; species Tenualosa thibaudeaui. Next base: position 3,703,475 of record JAIFZK010000016.1, read on the forward strand.
AGCACCACTAAGAGGAGAGAGGAGAAGGGGGGGTCCTTCAGACACTGTGGGTCTCCACATTGGTGGCATTATCAGTGGCGCGGGCGAATAAAAGGGGTTCTTTCCCTATCGGCATAGTCAGCCGTCAGTCCAAACGCCACATTGCTCAGTTCAGTGTGTGTTCTCCATGACCTTCTGGTATATTGGCTCCAATCCAATTGAGTCTCTGCTGCCTTTCCACATGGTCTGTGTGTGTGTGTGTGTGTGTGTGTGTGTGTGTGTGCGTGCGTGCGTTTGTGTGTGCATGTGCGTGTGTGCATGCGTGTGTGTGTGTGCGCGCTTTGTCTGTACATGTGTAGGCATGTGTGTATTTCTCTAACGTGTGTGTGTGTGAGTCCACCGTGTTTATGTATGTGTGTGTGTGTTTGGGTGCATGTATCCGTGTGACTGTAAAATTCCTTGTGTGTGTGTGTATCTGTGAGACAGTCTGTTTAGGTGTGCGCAGGTGCGTGTGAGTCTGTGTAAGTGTGCGTGTGTGTGTGCATGTGAGAAGACTTCCCTCAGCAGTGTATCAGATTGGCTCTTGGCTGGTAATGAGGTGTTGTATGAGAGTGTGGCGGATTCATTTTTGGAAGATAGAAACGGCTTGTTCGCCAAAAGAGATCGGCACGTATCCACATGCATAAGCACTCCTCACATATACACACACACACACACGCACACACACACATACACACACACAAACATTCCCATTGTCTCTTATCTATGCATCTGACACAGCTGGGCAGGGATCCATGGATTTCCCAGCTGGCTGTGTCCCTCATGGGCCCAGCTCCCTTCTCCTCCCCCTCCTTTCTGTCTCTACAGGACTAATTTCCTCATACGAGGAGAGCTCTGCTTTTCACATTGCTGTTGTGTGTGTGTGTGTGTTTGAGTGTGTGTGTGTGCATGTGTGTGTTTGAGTGTGTGTGTTGAGTGTGTGTGTGTGTGTGTGTGTATTATTCCTGCCCCAGTACTGGTCCTCTGGCAGTGCCTGGGCTCTTTGTGTTGGGCTGTGGGCGAGAGTGCCGGGAGTGGCCACGCCCCGCGCCCCACCAAAAAAAGTCAAGAGTGTTTTTGCAGCCTCAGCGGAAAGACTGAGAAAACCTGGCTGGCAACGGTGAAGTGTCAGAATAGTCCTAGAGGAAAGAGGTCAGGTGTGTGTTTGTGTGTGTGTGTGTGTGTGTGTGTGTGTGTGTGTGTGTTTGTGTGCGTGCGGGGGAGAGAGAGAGAGCGTGTGTAAGAAAGAGAGGACTGAGAGAGCAAGAGAGACCCCTAGACAGACAGTGTGCGAGTCTGGGTTTGAGTGTACTATGGCACACATAATTACTCCATGATTTTGCCTGATAGTCAAACTCATAGTCATTATGACAAAAAAATTATCACTAGAACAAAATCAGTTCACTTTATCATAATACCTCCAAGGCAGATAACAGAATAACATAACTTCTTCAAAAACACACTTTTTTTTTAAACCTCAGCATTGTAACTGTTTAGTAATACTCTCATAAACCCTAGTCAAACCACAGCTGCCTCCTCTGCAACGATTCTCAGTTTTCTTCTCATGGTTGAAATGAGTGCACACAGTGACAGTTGTGACAGTTTGTCTGTGTGGCGGCCTCTGTTATATAGTCTGACATCTGTTTAAACCATACTCTTCACCTGCAAGGTAGGGAAGCTGGGGAAAAGTGAAACCGAGGATAATGTCTTCACTGTTTGCTTTTCTCGAAAAACGATTCCATTCAAATAGCCAACAGTAAATCCCACCTGATGAAATAAAGATCACTTTTTCCACTGTGTGTATGGGGGTTTGTGTGTGTGTGTCTCTCTGTGTGTGTGTCTGTGTGCGTGTGTGTGCATGTGCATCCATAATACTGTAATGGTATAACTGAGTGGTTTTATGACTGTGCATGGATGAGTCAGCATAAGTATCAGTTTAGGTGTAAATGTTTGATGTATGTATGTGTATATATATATGGGTGATGTGTGTCTGTGTGTGAGAGAGAGATATGAGAGAGGGACAGAGACAGAGAGAAAGAGAAAGCAAGCGAGTTTCAGCCAGAACAGTGGAGGCGTTGTTGGAGTGGCCTATGCACGAAGCACAACGTGACAGACATGATAAAGAGACCACCGCTCACCACTGTGGGCCTCGCACAGATGAGTCTCCAGCAGATAGGTGTGGCTGCACCAGGCCTGACACAAGGCAGCTGGAGGTGAAAGGAGGCTGCAGAGAGAGAGAGCGGGAGAGAGAGAAGAAGGGAAGAGGAGGAGGGTGTGCGGGTCTGGCCCAGTGTTGCTCCAGAGTCCCCCTGACGTCAGTCCTCAGTCCTGGCAGGGAGATGCTAAAGAGGGAAAAGAAAAACAACCCAGTTGACCAAGCGAACATGCACCAGGGGCTCTCCGTCCTTTCTCACTCAACCTCTCAACTTTCAGTTTTGGTGCAACAGTTTAATTAAAGATCTTTTGGCTGAAGAGGCTGAATCCTTTTTCCCTTCGTCTTGTGATATTTGTTGACCATGGCAAGTTTGATGCAACAGTTAATTTTTTTCTCCTCTAAGATTGCTTCTATTTTGTTAAACTTAGGAAGTCTCCAGTCACTAGATCAGTTTCACAAACAAGTTCTTCTTAGCAGAACCTTCTGGTTTACTTAGTTCTGCTTGCCATTGCTTTTGTAAAACTTTTCATGTGTTTTTAAAAATTGAGGAACTCATGATATATTATTGCCTTGTGCTACGTTGCTTACTGGCATCTAATATCCATGCAGCTGACGCAAGCTTGAATGTGGCTACAATTACCAGAGAAATGGCTGTTGGCTCTTTTCTTTTTTTTATGAGGAACAAGAAATTAGCCGATCTCACAATGGTGATGTGGCACCAGTTAGAGAGAGAAACAAGTGAGCAAAGGGCCCCAGCAGCACCCACACATTTACACACACACACACACACACATCCTTGCTGCTCCCTCTGAAAAATTCCCAACTGGCCTTCCTCCTCCTAAATGAAATATTCAGAGAGGAGTGGGATCACTTTCACAAGAAGAACTTGAACCCCCTGACTTCCTGCCCAGTAATGAGGTCACCAGTCTCCGAGGGAGTGTCTGCGAAATGCCTGCTCAATAACTAACAGTCGCGGGATTGGAGCGCAGCAGGATAGGGTGGGGGAGGAGGGGCTAGCAGGGGACAGACGGATTTGCGGTGGTGGTGAACAACTGGCAGAGTTGCTGGTCAAGTTTAGGGTAAAAGGGTGAAAAGGTGGGAATGACTTGGTGATGGTATAAAGAACTTGCAGTCGGGTAGGTGAGAGGCTGAATCTTTTCAAACTGTTGTGTGTGTGTTAGCGTGTATGTGTGTGTGGAGGGCGTCCAGTGCCTTATCGTCCAGCGTCTGTCTCCAGTGAAGCCTGGGCATCAGGCCTAGAGCAGGGCATGTTACTCTTACACTAGAGCTCCTCTCTCTGGAGTGAAGAGGTGGGTGGGCATGAGGGGGCTGATCTCTGTGTGTGAGTGTGTGTGTGTGTGTGTGTGTGTGTGTGTGTGAGTGTGTGCTGGGTGGTGGTGGTGGGGGAACTTTTTGCCGGCCAGGAAAAACTCATGACAGCCAGGGAGTGAGATCCAGGGGTTGGCTAGATGGGGGCTGGAAGGATTTTCATCCCTCATACATTCTCATACACACACACACACACACACACACACACACACAAACACAGACACACGGCCCCTTGAGTGAGTGAGAGTCTGACAAGCTGGTCCAAGGGAGGACTCATCCTTATGATGTATGAGCTGAGATAAAGATCAGGGCGATCTGTGTGTGTGTGTATGTGTGTAAGAGTGTGTGCCTTTTCCACTGAGTGAATGTGTGTGGTTTGTATATGCGGCTTGTGTATGTATGTATGTGTGCATGCATGTGTTGTGCGTGTGTGTGCGTCTCTGTGTGTGTGTGCGCGCGCCAAGCCCTAATGGGCTCAGCCTTCCCTCCAGGCGCTCTCTCTCATTTGTTCCACAACAACATGGACACTTGTGAGACAGAATAGGTGGAATAGACCTTCCTTTGATGCACCCAGCCTGGTGGCAGTCTCAGATGACCTTCTGGATGACAGATCCCCAGACCAGATGGCTTCCCCTTATTCTGCTGGCAGTAACCTAACCCTACTGACCATGCTGTTGTCTCTATGTGTCTCTGTGTGTGTGTAACCTGTGAGGAGATCTCTGTTTTCTGATCCTGGTACAGCTTTTCAAGCTGACGTGATTGGTCACGAGTGAAGAAACACCTGGCACGCTCCAACTAGGGCTGGGCTAAGTGGGGGTGACGCACACAGACATGCACACACACACACATTCATACAGACACACACACTCAGCACACTCAGTGCTTTAGTCATAGGCCCACACAAACAGTGATGAACTCACAAACACACACACACACACACACACACCATTCATGTAGTTACACACACTCAAATGTGTGTGCTTGCACACACACACACACACACACACACACACAAAGCCATCTTGTTTGAGCCTAGGCCCAGATGTAAGGGCCAAGGATGCTGATCTCTACATCCTGCCTTCAGAGTGAAAGAACCAGTCATCAAACAAGCCCTTGCTTGAACGAAGACTCACACAACAGCCTGACACACACATACACACACAAGCTCTCTCACGCACACAATCACACATACACACACACACACACTGATAAGCGCAAAGCTTATATCTCACAATCTCTTTATCACAAGCTTGCTCACTGCCTCTATGCATGCACAGAGACACACTTGCAAACACACACACACACAGAACGAAATCCCTCTCTCTCACCCTTGGGCAGCAACAGACTAATGTTTTCCAGATGCTGTATTCACTGGCCTTGCCCAACTGTGGAAGTGCCCCCCCCCACCACCACCCTTCTTCTGCCCTCCCTCCTCAGAGTCTTAATGATGCCTTGGGGGGGGGGGGGGTGCTTGAAGTGGGGTGTGGGGAGGGTGGTGGATGAGGGGGGTGGCAGGAGAAAGGGAGGGAGGGCAAGAGCCCATCCAGACTCCTGCTGAGGGTATAAAATCTGCCCTTCCTCAGTATCACCCTCTCACCACCCTCACCAAACCAAACCAAACATTTACTAGTGTAAATACTGATGATGCCTCCACAAGATGTCCTTAGTCAGATATACATTTCATATTTAACATTATTTAAGCTGTACAACAATGTGACCCACCAAAAGACATTCTACAAAACACAAGCAATGTAATAACAACACAGTAGCAACATAGCAACCACTCTAGCAACTTAGTAACATTCTACAAACTGGTAGCATCACTTCACCTTACTGGAGATTGGTTGACCCCTTAGAATGGTGGACCAATCAGGGGGCTTGTTTTCTCATGCGACCTGTTTGTTTTGACTACACGTGTGGGGGCCTCTCAAACCACTGTGGGTAGGTAGACAAGAACATGGCATGTGAGGTCTTCCATTCTTGTGGGGCCTCTCGTCTTTATCAAACACAATAACAGCCACTAGGTTCTGCCATTGCAATTTCGACCTTATCATCATTTTCATTGTAACCCTACGGCAGGCAATAAAAACGAATTAAGGTGGAGTTGATGTGACTCCAAGCCTGGGCAAGTATTGAAAAGCCAAGCGGGGCAAAAGCGCTCAAGTTTGAACAGGTGCCACCGGCATGATCAGGGTACGAATCCATAGATTCAATTATTAATTATTAATTAATAATAGTAAATGTCTGTAAGTGGCTCCCAACAAGGAGTCTTGTGGTCATCACATGTGGCCTTTCTCTGGGGGGGGTCACTCATGGTTAAATACATACAACGTGACCGTCCACAATACCGTTTTGACAGTCTCAAGCCAGCCTCATGGAGCACTGTGTTTGGGATTGCACTCAACCAAACAGTTGGCTTTGGTGACTGATCTTGTGTTGAGTAAAAGACAGACTGCTGCTTTGGGGGAAAAATAACGAGGCTGTTTTTTGTACACAGAGCAGCTCAAAAGCCACAAGGGAGAGCAGTGCCTGATTCCCCCCCCCACACACACACACAGACACACACACGCACACGCACAAACCCCACCCATAGCCCCAAACTTGCTTGCAGTAGTCCCCACCCATCTGCCCCAATTGCCCCCAAGCCATCCAATTTTACCCTTCCTCAAAAACAAGCAACGCATCGTCTCAGTTAGAGGCCAGACTCTTATCATTATTTATTCATGCTGTTTAGCGAGACGTTTCGGAGGGTGAGCGGGAGGTGAAAAATGAACGCAGGCAAGAGCCAGCTGCCGAGGAAGGAGATGGTGGTGAATGGCAGACAAGGTGAAGAGAAAAGCTGGGCAGAATGGTGTGCTGTGTTCTCCCTTGATTGGGGCTCTGATGGTGAATATTTGGGAATCTGGTGGTGATTGGGATGGGGGAGCAGTGGGGCAACAGCTGGAGCAAGAGAGAGAGTGAGAGAGAAAGAGAGAGGGGGAATAGCTGGAGGGAGACTGGAGAGGCGGACATTGCAAGGACACCGAAAAAGAGGACGCGCCGTCCTGCCAGGGTCTTCACGTCCGCAGGGCACAAGGGGCCTGGTGCTGGGGCTCAGAACGAGAGTGGGAACAACATCCAGACAGGGCCACTCTGTGAGAATGTGTCCATCTGTCACACACACACACACACACACACACACTGGAACCTGACCAAAACAAACATACTAAAATTATACCACGGCAAGAAAGCAAATCTCAATGTTTAAAGTATTGAGAAACAGAAGATTACCACAGCTTCAGTACTTGTACAAACTGATGTTGCCACAAGTGGTGACTATGAGCCAGTTTGGGAAAAAGTGAACTTTGTTCACATTTTTGCATAAATGAATTGTAATTTGTGTCACTCTGTCTAACACTAACGCTTTCGACTGTTATTGCAATCAGTCTGCTTAAGTTTTAGGCTGAAATAATATTTAGATCCAGTCACCATGGTTGCTGTTCTCCTAATTCTCCTTTATCATTTTGAGTTGGGCTGGGGGGAAACAGAAGTACTGCACTGTAGTTTGGCACGTCGAAAGTTATTAATCATGTTTTTATGAGCTCAACCATCCACTTACCCTTCAAATGGAGCTTTGGGGTTTCTGTGGTTGCCACCACTGAGGTTGTTTAAATCCATAAGTAATCCAAGAACCACTTGCCTGCCTCCACCGTCTGAAAAACTATGTTTTATAAGGGGAAAATGGACACCGGAGGTCACCAAGGCCCAGAGCATGTAATGTTGTGAGAATAGCCTGCCATCTAGTGGTCAGAAATTGGAATTGATGTTGCTGGAATGAATTTGTAAGGCGCAGCATGAACATTCCTCTTTAAAAATACTTTTTATTACTTTTGATAACACTCAGTTGACATCCCTCAAATATCATACACATCATGGAAAATGCCCATTTAAGTTCATGACAAAGGTTTTTAGTTCACACTCATATTGGCTTTGGAATGCAACTAAAATGTCAATGTACCTTCATCCACTCATGCTACATTGGGTATGCTGACTGTAGCTCTCTGTGTCTCTTCTGAACATCCAGATACAGATAGTCCCTTCCCCTCCACTGCTTCTCACAGGGGCCTCCCTCACACCCCTTTAAAAAATTGCACATTCTTTTCAGTTCAGGAACACCATACAAGTCATCCTGACAAAATCTGAAGATCTGTGGGGTTTGGGGTGGAGGGGGGCAGGGGGCGGGGTGCACTCTGCTGCTAACAGATGTGGGAGTGAGTGTGTTTCATATTGAGAACACACACACACACACAAACACATTGAAATTCCAGGCATACTTATAGACTCCTGTTTTTCATTCTCCCCTTCAAAACTCCCCCCTCCACACACACACAACAGAGATGTAGCCTTGGGTTCTTCACATACAGAGATAAGGTTGATGATTTAGCTTATTTATGGGTGATCGTTTTCTTTGGAATTGGCCTGTATGTGTCAAAGATCTGCAGACATTAAATTATTTTTGCCACTAGGTGGATATCTATAGCAAAAGTTTGTATATCTTAGGCTATGTTGTACTGGTAGTAGATAGAATAAAACAGAACAAGAAAAAGCATGTCTTATTCTAGATATACCCTGAAACATTGTTGAGTTCTTGTGCTATGTATGGGTATAGGGGGTTTCTTTGTTAGTTACATACTTAGCCAAGGTACAGAATCAATATTCAAATTAACAAGAAGCACACAACATGATGACATAGTCAGAAGTATTTGTTATGGATATTGGCCAGTCGGGTCTCATGCTGACAACATATGGCCTTTACACTGGACTGCTCTGGGCCTGGGTGGGTGGTGTTCTCTAGAACCTGGAGGTATGACATGCCTTGAGAGCACTTTCCCAGCACCATAGAGAAAACATGTGTCCCATTTACAGCCCCTCTATGCAATACGCGCAGGGCTCCAGGCTCCCCACTGCCCCGTTAAACAGACCCACCCAGAGCCCACTCCCAGGGCCTTGGATAAAGAAAATATCTGGACGTTGACACAACAAATGGATTGTGATGTATGAATGGCAGTGTGCACTTCACTTTTTGCTTTTTGTTTTACACCACAACATTTATTAAATGTAGTCAAAAATGTCACTGATAAAGTTGTGTTCCAAAGACAAAAGTTTGTTTAATGTTTGTTTAATGTTTGAATAGCAATGGATGGCCACACTACTGCAATCAACGAAGTAGAAGTAGAGTTTGTCCTGTGACCCCCCCCCACACACACACACACATACACACAAGACATTATGAGATTGAGAAGACCTGTTGCATGACATATGACATCCAGTCATGCAGCAAAGTTGCTATATATTTCAGTAAAAAAATAATTCCCAAAGTTTAGTGAATACATAGAAATTGTGCAGTGCACGACAGCTGGCTTGGATTATAGTAGTAAATATTCCTACAGTTTGGCAAGGGGCTAACCAAGGAACCAGCAGTTCCTAATGAACTAATGAAAAGGTGTTCACAATGTGTACTGGATGACTTTTGATATCTACAGTGGAGTGGGAGCTTAATAGATGAATTCAAAGATCAATGAAACACATGAACAAGTACAACATAAGATATGTCCTACCACCACCCTTCATTACTTTCTGCTACATATATCATAGAAGTCTGTGTGGGAGGGTGGGAGTTGCTTCTCATCTGGAACATCTGTAATGGCAAACATATGTAAGGGTTCATGTCTGTTGAGCAATAGGCAGGGGAAGCTTGCCCCAGCTCATTGTCTTCATCGTGGCAGGGGATGGGAGAGGGTGGGTGGGGGCTGCTCACTGTGCTAATGTTGTAGGGTAAGGGGGGTTGTTGTAAAGGGGTTTTCTCTCTTTTTGGATAAAGTCTCCCATGACTCTGTACAAGTGAAATAGAGAGGCCCTGTTCTGAGAAACCATGTGATTTATCCTAGTTCCAATTCTTCCTTTCTTTGGGTCTCTCTCTCTCTCTCTGTGTGTGTGTGTGTGTGTGTGTGTGTGTTTTGTGCGCACACAAAGTCTCTTTACAGCTATCACACTGACCCTCCCCCTGAAATGAGAATTGCGAAACATGAGAGCACTGAGGGGGCAGAGAAAAGCTCCACAGGACAGAGTCAGCCACAGTCATGGAATGCTACTCCAGATCACCAGTGATAAAACTCTGCATGAATGCAATGAATTTCAGACAGGCATTGGTGTTACTTTTATGATAAACCATGACTAGTCTTTTCCACATGAAGCAGGAGTAATTGTCTTATGACATAAATGCCTTAAAGGGATATTCTGGAGTATTTTAACCATTAGCTTTGTTGTTCAAGGTCACTGTGTGCTGTCGGTAAGAAACAGAACAAACCGAATAAACAGAACAAACCAAACAGCGAATCAGCAGGCAATGTTAGCTAGCTGAAAGGGCAAATTAAACTCTGTGCCCCGGTCAGTCTGTGTTGTAACAAATTTTCTCATTCTTTTTCCTACCAACAGCGCACGTGACTTCGAACAACAGGACTATAGGTTGAAGTGCTCCTGAATATCCCTTTAAGGTTGCATTTCTAGACATTTCAGACAGGAATGATGGGAGGTTGGGAAGTCGTTGTAAGGTTGGCATTTATGTAGCAATCTTTCAAAAAGGAATGAAAAAACTGTGAAAGACATTTAATAAATTATGCTGTATCAACATAGCTGTGATACAGATACTGTGCTAACACTACTGATAACCAGCACTAAGAAGAACAAATCAGCAGTTTGTCGTCCTTAGTTGATTGAATTGAGTCAGGCATGTGGTGTTATGTTTACAATATCACTAATAGCAACGCCTTGCAAGTTTCATTTTGACAGGATACTGACTAACCAATAAATGTAGACTGGCTATTTCTGGGGAATTCTGAATAGAAGGGAAGGGCTTTATGTACAATAGGCTCCCGATTGGAGCCATGAAGGAACCAATTAATCATGGTCTTCAATGTTTGTATTCAGTGAATCTTACAAACATGCCTGAATTACTTGTACCCTGCTCCTCCCTTTCACCAGCTGAATATCACAGGTGTAATTTGCAACCTAAAGGAGCCCAAATGTGTCTGTGACAACAGTTACGAAATTTAAACAGTAGCTCACTATAACGAGTTCTTGTGGGAAGAATTCGGGAAATGACAGTAGGGAGGTCTTTCATAGTAACAAGGAAACTGATGATTCTGGGACTAGGAATGATTACTGATCTCTAGTAAAGAAAACCTTTTCTTTCATGAGACCAGTAGAAATGGCCAGAGTGAATGGGTTGTATGATTTGTCCATGCATATGTTTATACCACTAAATTCACTGAGGTCATTTACTGTACTAGTTATTTCCATGGTTATTTATGGTTAGGATATTTCATTACATGGCAGGTCTACAGGCCACTGCTGTCATTTTCCTATATAGGTCTATAATATTTTCCTATTTACTAATGTTGTAAAATACTGTATATTAGTTTTACTAATAATAAATATAAGTGATAGCAGCAAGAAAGTGCGGGCTGTGACGCGCTGGTTTGCATCCTGAGTTACTAAGAAATTCCAGTCCAATTGCACTACAGGTTGTTCAGCAGTCTGACTGCCTGCGGGAAGAAGCTCTTCCCCATTCTGGAGGTGCGGGCAGTGATTATTTCACCTGGCTGGTTATTACGCCAAATATCATGATGAGTACAGCTCTTAGGGAAGCACAGACCGCCATTTACAATCTGCTAAAATGTCCTCTTCATCACAAAATGTTCTTCAATGTGGCAAAACTAGAAGAACAAACCCTCCCCTCAGTTATGAGTCTACTCCTGATTGTCTGAGAAATGTAACCACTAATGACAACAAAAGACTAAAACCCGTCTCCTTTTACAGAAGGCTATTACATGTATATGACTCACAGTTTCCATTTAACAAAGTACAGTAGAGTAGTTTTATCAAATGAACCAACATCTAAACACAACAAAATCACAATTACCTCTGAGAAAAAGAAAACCATCACTAGAATTGTATGCAATAAGTTTCAGTTTAGATCCCTCATTCAGTCTTAAAGGGACATCGTATTTCAACCAATGGCCCTGTTGTTTGAGGTCACAGAGTGTTGTCGGTAAGAAAAAGAACTAGAAAATTTGACACAACATAGACAGAATACCAAATAATAATGCTTACAGAAAGTCACTCTTTGTTCCATTTCTCTGTACCACATACAGAACATTTAATGTCAGCTGCCAGTTTGCTATTTGGTCTATGTCAGCGGTTCCCAAACTTTGAACTGTTGCATACCCCCGTGACACTCCCAGTCCTACTGAGTATCCCTTGCATCACGGACTGTGACAATTCATATTTTTGCATTGATAATCATAAAGATACACAAAATATGAACACATATTATATGTTACACAACAATGTAGAAGCAATGGGCTCTGTGTACGGCAGACATGACCCTGCACTCTGAACTGGTGAGGAACATGGAGAGCTTATTAGTTTGGCTTACTTTGGATAGTAAACTAGTATAACTACACTATACAACTAATGCTTATGCCTGATATTAACCTAGCCTACTGTAGTTCACAAAAATAGGCGTTCACCATAAAAGAGTAACCATCTGGGCCTTTACATCTCCCATGCACAGAGCCCATTGGGTTGTACTGGGCATAGTCTAAATATATGATCTTTTTTCTTGTTATCTCTTTCTTGTAGATACGAGCTGAGAACCCATTCACAAACGTATTGGGTGTACCCCCTAGAATTAATCCAACCACCGGTCTATCTTGTACCATGATAACTATTGTGACTCCTGATATTTTGCAGAAAAAGCCTTTTTTAGAATCATAGTATTCCTGCGATGTCATCATCTATAACCTAACCTATCTAGTAGAAAACTGTGCACTTTGAATTCAGCTGGGGCATTTTGTCTGGCCCTCACCCTGTCATTTGGTTCACATATCAAAAAACACAACTGCTTGAGGTCTATGATCAGGTTGTGATTAGAGTTCCAAAAAGGCTCATTCTCCGTAGCAGCTGTGCTTTACCCTAAGAGATGGAAATTGCTTTGCTCAGCTTCATCTGTCTGCTCTTTGCCCACAAAGAAGTGCATGTGGAGGGAAGATTGCTGGAGCACTCTTGGAAGCGGGTCATGAAATTCATATTCAACAAAGTCTTGCACATATTAGATACACCTGTGAGCTGTTGAATGATTTTGTGTGTAAAGTTTAGTTTACTTCAATCAATTACTATTTTCATTGTACACCTGTGTTTGTACATAGTACACACACACACACATCACATAGACATTGGATGGATTTTAATTAGCAAAGCAGCATTAATTTGCTTTATCTGCTGTGGTACATGTCATTGTTGCATGATACTCTCATCCTTTTCAAATGGAGCAATTATTCCATTACCAGTCCCTCAGCAGTGCATTCAACACCATACAACCCCACTTGCTAGTGGGCAAACTGGTTAATGTAGGAGTTAACTCAAGGCTTATTATATGGATTAAGATTTCTTTGCTAAACTGGACCCAACAGGTCAAATTTAACCTGGTTACCTCCTCCAGTACATTAACACTGCATGTTGTCCCTCATACTTTACAAAGTATACACCAGTGAGTGTCAAGCTCTTGCCCCTACATACTCTTACATTAAGTATACAGATGACACCACCCTGGTGTGATTCTAAAAATCAGAGGATGCATCAATGAACAGCTTTGAGGTTGGGAGCTTCATAAGATGGTGACAACTTCATTGCTGTAAACCTAACCACAGCAAAAAATGGTCATTGATTTTAGATGGAACAAAGGAGAAGTACCAAACACAGTTGTTAATAACACACTATAAATATTTAGGAATTGAGACTGATGAGTTTTTGAGATTGAGATTGAGAATTGAGATTGATGATAACTTTAGGAAGCACTAGGTTCAGTATGTCGTTCATCCCCTCAGCAATTAGAATTCTAAATGAAATACACAGTTCAGAACAAAGGACTTGACAGTTCTGTGTGTGTGTGAACCATATCTAATGGGATCAATGGGGGTGTATTTATTTATCTGTTTTTAAGACTATGCCTTAACTCTTGTCTATATCTATACATTTTTGCACTTTGACCAATTGAATTTTCCTCTTGACTTTGAGTTATTTCTTAATAGGTTATTTAAAGTCACTTAGAGACATGCAAGTCTTTGGACATAAGTTCTAATGGGAAGGTTAGAAGTGTACTTTAATCATCCATGCATTAATTCATTCAGCTAGCCAATTATGGCTTCTATCCAATCAATGTCACTCATTCGTACAATTCCTCTCAACCAATAGGAAGTCTGACAGGTGCTTTAAAGTAGTCTAGCTAACACCTCTCTCGACTACCTAGAATAGGCCAACTTTGACATCTCCTCCTCCTCCCCTCTGCCACCATTCTGTTGTTCTTTGGCTAGGCCCTGGGCCTGGGCCTGGGACTCTTGATCTTTACCAGAAGTAGTATTTCCTCCTCAAACCACCACTCCGTTGGTCTTGAGCTCATCACCCAGGCCACCCCATCAGCTACTGCCATCAGTTGGTCCTTGTCTTGATACTTTGAGGTAGGCTCCATCCCTGCCTCCTTTCATCAGCAGCAATCGAGAACAGTCCCCAATCAGAAGACAAGGACTGTTACCATAATGGTTTGATGACAGGGGCCTCGCCATAACTAAACAGTCTCAATGTCCAATGCCATGTTTTGTATCCCTCCATACCCTCATATTAATTAAACCTGTTGTCAGTTTAATTTTCCCACTGAGTCTTTATGGTAGAAATGTCTTTCCATAAAGAATTAAAGGAGTGTAGCCATCCTTTCTTTAACAGCTTGTTATTCACACTACTTCTTATTGAAGTTATCACTTCAAATACACAGAAGCCTTTTGAGGAATAGTTACCTACAAAAGAGGAAGTTATGTCTATTTTTGTTACTGCAGGCAATTGAGGGTTCTGAGTTTGTGGCCTATAGTTCTGCGAATTCATGCTTCTCAAAATCCTTCATTTTTATGTCTGTGTTCCATAATCTAGAGAAATGGTTGAGAGCACAGAAAGAAATGGCAGCTCTTTGTGAATCTGGTGTCTTTATATCTATATCTCTATATCTCTATATGATTTTCAGCATTGTTGCCTTCAGCGATGTGCCGGTAGTTGTGGCGTGAGATGCGTGGGGAGGCAAAACCAGATACCAGCTGATAAACATTTCACTATCTCTACCCTGACAACAGCCTAATATCCAATGATTCAGCAGCTTACTCATTTGCTCACCCACTCCACCTCCATGTTAACAGGTTTTCAAAAAAAAAAAGAGCATCTAATGAGGAAAACAAGGAGACAGTTGAGGAGACAGTTAAAAAATAAAGATGGTTATTACTGTAACTGGACTGGTGGTGAAGGCTTAGTTAATTTATGGGGCAATACTCAAGCATTGAAGTGAGGAGACCAAGAGGATCAGTGAGCAAAGGGTTTTCTGTTCTTCGGACACTGTTTAATTTGGAGAACGATTCTAACCTGGTTGCCCAGATACAAGAATCCATGCTTGGATAGTTTCCCTTTCTCTGGCAAGCTTTTAGTGACAGTGAGTACATCCAGCAGTTTGGATCACATTCTTTTTTTTTCTTCATACTGTGAGACCCTTTCATTGTGTGACAAAGAGTGTCACTGTGTGTGTGTGTGTGTGTGTATGTTTGTGTGCATGTGTGTGTGTGTGTGTGGGGGGGGGGGGGTAGGGTCGAATGTGACAGCAAGAAAAACAGGGGGAGGTCCTGACTTTGAAAGGGTGTATGAGATTTGTGAGTTTTTGAAATCAAATCCTGCAACATAGTTTAACAAAGCACACACTTGTGAAATTTGCAGTTATAGCCATGATAAACAGAAGATCCATTCCACCCCAACCCACACACACACACATACTTCAATACATGATAGGTTATTCTCATCATTTATTCTATATAAAAGCAATAACCAAATAGGATAAGAATCCATAATAGGTAAGCCAAGCCCATCTTTAGTTGTGAAGGGGAACAGACATACGCTATAGGCTACAGATTTAAACTGGTGGTGGAGATGCTCAGGTGGATTTTCTGAACAGGACATTCTGAACAAGACAACGTGTTGGTGTCCCCTTGGGCTACGTGTACTGACCTGAAAATATGTGGGCGGTTCGAGCAAAAACAGATACAAAAATAATCCCTATTTTGTTCAGCAGGCTCGAAGTTTAGCTTATAAAGACATATTCTTTTTTTATCATTAACATGTGTAACACTGTAGCCTAATCCTGTGCTACACAAAACATAGCCTAATAAACTGGAACTGTGCCATTATGTAGGCCGGATTTCTATCTCAACGAGGTTGGTTCTCTGTGGCATAAATTCGAAGAGAATTTTCACTTTAATACTCATAGATCAACAGTATCAGCGCATTTGTAAGAATCCTCTCTTCGCCAATGTTGTCGAGCTCTCCACTCAGGGAGGCGGAGTGCATCAGCACATGTCCATTCTCTTTTTATCTAGCCTTGCATGTAACTCAATACAGAACTGAAATAGACTGAGACCGCAGCAACAGGAGGTTACACTACCTTTCTTTGTGCGGACGGATCATTCGTTGTATATTTTCACCGAGCACTTCGTTTGTCTTTTTTTGTCTGACTGGAGTTTTGTCACGTCCTATTAAATGTATGTGGGAATTTATTTTTGGGTGTTCTTAAGTTTACTGCCCTTATGGGTTGTTGGTAAGTATCTGAACTTTTGCCTACTCGTAACATTAACGTCACGGCACTGAACATAGAATAGGCACCTCTTATGTTGATGACATGGATTCTATTGTCAAACCATTTCTTTGAAGTGCTACACTATGTGTCATAAGGTATGGATTTTATCGAGTTGGCTGCTACTTGCAAACTAGGCAACGGAGATTGCAGCAGTTGATTAGTAAGACCAACCTTGCACTACTGTAGGCACTGAGAGCATGGGTAGAATTTTAACTACAGTAGTGGAAAGTTTAAACTTTCTAAAAGTTTAACCACACGAGGGCGGAATACTGTTGCTCTCATTCGTTGTACTCAACCACAGTAACGTCAATTCCCATTTCGACTCTAACAAGTAGTGTTATAATTTTTTGAGGAATAGATGGGTGTCCGGAAAGCGTGATAACGGTCATCCCTTCAAGAGTGGCTGTGAAATATGGGGACTCTGTGGAGGTGAACTGCAGCGCATTAGTGCCACATGCTGGGATAGGCTGGGAAGCTACAGTTGGAAACGGGGGCATCGAGGAGGACGTCCAGCTGGTGACCTGGACTGTGAAAGAGATGGCAGAGTGGGATGTGTCAGCTTTGTGTTTCATCAATGCTCTGGAAGCAGGACAGTGCTTTGAACCTCTTACTGTCATTGTGTATAGTAAGTAATGTGTTTGATATCAGAGATATCTTTGTAAATGTTTTTTTATACTGTCTGGACAGTGATGTGTGCACACACAGGTACGCTCTTGTTCATAGTGTTTTTTTTCATATGCACAATATATACAAGGACATATTTGGCTTTGTAATAATTATGTAATTAATAACTTTCACTCCTTACAGAGGATCTTGAAAATGCACCTGTACTCTCAGCGAATCATACAGGACCAATGATTGAGGGAGCAACATATCAGCTCTTGTGTGACATTAACAATGTTGCACCAATCCGGTACCTTACTGTCACATGGTACAAAGAGGATGTAATGATAGGACAGAATGCTCTATCTGATAACAGTGCAAAAAACACTGCCCCAGTAAATGTGACAGTGACCCTCCTGATCACCCCGACAAGACATGATGATGGAGCTCGGTTTCGATGTGAGGCAGAGCTCAATTTTGGAGAAGGGGGACCCCAGCCACCACCCCCTAAAATTACATCTCAGGATGTTAGCATCACTGTGCAATGTGAGTCAGCAGCCTTGCTCAGATCATAATAGGGTACACTTCTATACAAAGAGAGTCTGATTTCGATCATATCAGAAGCACCCTCACAACTTTTTTTTCCCGTGTAGGATAATTACTAAACTGCATACACAATATCTGGGAGCCCATGTATTTAAATTCTACCTTTTCTGATATAACAAAGCCAATATTTTGTTCTTCTCAGATGGTCCAGAAACAACCAACTGTTCAAATATTGAAATATCAGAGGGAGAAGATTTGGCAAATTTTTGTTCCTCTGTAGGAAATCCACATCCTACCATTACATGGCTGAGAGATGGTCAAGTCATTGACCCCAGCCATCCACTCAGCAGAGAGGACAGTGATGCCTACACTGTCATAGTTACAGGATTGTCGTCATTTAAAAGAACGATTCAAGTTAATGTGAAATGTAAGTGCGCCACTGGCTATCACAATATAAATATTAATAATCGTGTAATGTATGTGTGAGTTAAGTTCCCTTTTATTTATTTTCTGCATTCCGCTACAGCTCAATATAACCATTACGTTTACAGTTTTTACATCACATATTTTGTTTTTAGATGGTCCAGTATTCAACTGTCCAAGCAGTTACATCATAGAGGAGTTTAAGGCTCATAACCTGTCATGTTCGGTGGAAGGTTACCCGCCACCTGATGTTCAGTGGTATAAAGATGGTGAAGATGTGGTGTTGCCAGAGTACCTCTCCAGAGAAAATGGGGGGCAGTATTCCATCCTGGCATACAGCAGCAATGGAAATGATTCTCACTTGATTGACATCAAAGTCCTCTGTGAGTATTATTTATTTATTCTTTATTCTCTCTCTCTCTCTTTCTTTCCTTCTGCAATGGTTAAGTGGAATGGGGTAGACAGAGACAGGAAATTTGTTAGAGATAAGGTGCTACCACTCAGAAATTGTCTTGGGTTCCTTGGACTCTGCCTGGATGCTGCTAACTGCTTGTGTGATGTACATTTCATCATTCTATTCTTATTGCAAAACACATGTTGCAGCTTGTTTAGAGCTATAACAGTGTGCGTACATTTGATCTTACACCCTCAGATCCACCAACACACATTGCTGAACTTGAGGACATAGAGGTAAGCGAGGTGGGGTCTGATGTGGTACTGAAGTGTTCCTCTTATGGAGACCCCCGACCACAGTATAGGTGGAGCTATTACCTAGTCAGAAATGTGTGGGTAAAGAATGAGGATGGGGTGTCCCTTCTGCACATACATGGAGCAAGAGGAGAAAACATTGGAACGTATACATGTTTTGCCTTCAACAAGCTTGGAGAAGTCAACAAGTCTGCCACGGTCACTGTGAAAGGTATGGGAGAGAGCCATTCCAAAATTACTGAAAAAGTTGTCAGAATGTATGGCGAGCATAGGCCTAGTATGCACTAAGGTATTCCTTTCAGGTTGGGTCCTGTTGGTCTGACATTAGACCATTTCGTCTTGACACAATAATAAGTAAAACCGTTATCTTGACATTGCATCCCGTTTTATTTAGACTATGTTATTATTGCCGTCGTTGCTACAATATGCAAGGCAGTGCCACTGAATGAGTGCTTTGTTGTGGGCGATGTAGCGTCATTTTAGAACGTGGGGGAGGTCAGTAGGCCATTACATTTTAAACGGAGCCAGAGGAAAGGAAGAGAGACTGGGCAGTGCTTTTCCTGAACCAAGGGAAACGCGCCTCTTTCCCCCACAATGAACTTAGGGAAAAGACAGTCGACGACGACCAGATGAAAACCTCCCAGTTGTTAATCGTTATTAAAAATGAAACTCTTACAGATAGAATACGTAACTTTTGTTGTTTGGAGTCTGTACGGAGCGTCATTAAGTAAGTGTTTAACATTTCTCAGTTTCTCTCTTGTCCACGTTTTGGTTAAATGGGGGAATTTTACTTGTCAACTTCCTGCTGATGCGTGCTGCTACAGCAGCCTAAGTTCAAACCTGGCACAGAAATCAGACGCAAAGTTGATTTTCAACCAGTTGCCCTTATTGAAGTACAACAGGACACGGAGATTTTGTGACATTATAGTACACTTAATGCATGCTATTTGCTCAGGAATGGATTTTGTAGCCTACAGTTCTGAATCACACCATCGCCCTTCCCGGACGTAGGTTAGCTTAGTGGTTCTCAAACTTTTTCTGCCCCACCGGTTTTCCATCGCCCCAGTAAAACGGAACGACATGAAAACATTACTTTTGCGCACTGCGTTTTGTCTTCATTGGCATTGAAGAGGGGCATTACTAAAATTGGCATAACAAGAACTCATTTTGTCCAGTTTAACACGCCCCACCTGTCATGTCTGTATTTCCCACTAGTTTGTCCCGCTCCACATTTTTTTGGGAAGGGGTTAGTTGATATCTTGTTTAGTGTCAACGGGTGACAGGCACACACTGTGCTGTTCACCTGAAAGGCCGCATGCGCTCATGAAAAGCCAACTTTTTGTTTTTGTAAAAATGGCTTCTTTGTATTGCCGACGTCTCTGTCAACTGTTGTGGCATTGTGTATAAATGCAGTTTGTTGAGCTGCAGGTGTTGAGCTTGATCTGGAGCACAGTTGTCCATGGAAGAATGAGAGGAAGTTGATTTAGCCTGCCTGCCAATGCCAGTGATCCATTATGCCTACATCCTGTTTTATCCCATTAGTGGCATACAGGTCAACAAGGGTCTATCATAAAGTAAATTATTAAGATAAATAAACACAGAGATATTGTCTTTTTAAATAATTTTCTTTCTTTTTTCCTCAAACCTTTGCAGATGTACAGGCTCCATGTCCAATCGAATTTTTCATCGAGGGCACACAAGTGAATGAAACAGTGGTGGAATATAACAAGGCTGTGTCGGTCAGATGTTCTGCTAGAGGAGAAGCAAAACTTAGGTGGTCAATTTCACACAATCAGAGCATCATAGGAGACACTTGGACAGAGACGGCTTTGACAGATTGGAATATAAAGCCCAAATGCAAAGGAACCTTTAAGGGACGTGACTCCTGCCAAAAAGTTTTCAGTGTCATTCTTTTTAGTAAGTTGTAATCAGTTCAGCCATTTTTTTGTTTCTGTTTCCTTTCTTTGTAGGCACCAGAGTACATTTTAAAATACTAAGCCTATACGTTTATTTTAGAATACATATTTAAAAGAAAACTCTTTGGTCAGTATTGTTAGCTTTGACTTCAGTGGACTGATGCACCTAAACAATGGAGAGCAAGTTTGGTATGAACACTGAATAAAGTTGTGACCTGGCATGTGCAACCAGGCCTGTCTTACAGGCACTGCACACAACACAATTAACATTTCAAAGTACAAAGTATTCAAAGTATGCACTGTTTAAAATCAGTCCTTCCTTTTATCATATTTAGAACATGTGTAACCACACATCAAAATGATTATGAAACCACATGGGATAGTTCAGGCAGGAGATATTTGGAGAGTGGCATGAAGCTACCCAATCTAAGGTTTCTCTACATTTGCGTGATTTCCTGTTTGTTGGTCTATCCTTTGGACAAGTTCATCTGGATAAATTTTAGCTGGGCATAGAAGAATGGCAATATTTCTCATGTGTTCCCATGTGGTGCTGAGTGCAGTTTGCCATAGGAAAAAAAGAGTAAAAGATTTCATGTCAGTGACATGTTTTTCTGTTTTTATTTTTCAGAAACTCCAGAGGTGTTATTCATCCATTTCCAGAACCACTCTGAACCAGTTCACACATTGCATGGCAAGAACTATACACTCATCTGTGAGATTCCAAACATTGCCCCAGTCAAGAATCTCATTGTCAACTGGTACAAGGAAATAAAATCAGATGGAAGAAATAACTCATCCGATATTCGGAAAATGGTCCACGAAGAACGGTTCTTAAAATACACCACCAACACTCCCCAAAGTGTTTTCTCAACAATAGATATCCATGCCAACAAATCTGAAAATGGGGTACAGTACTGGTGTGAGGCTGAGCTGACGCTGGGAGCACATGGATCTCGGAAAATGAAGTCACCGACCCTCAGCATTACTGTACACTGTAAGTTCTGTTCTGATGAGGGGAAACTAATAGAAGGTAGTCTGTGATTCTAATGAAAGGTTTTGGGCCCAATCGTCAATGGTCACATCACTCCCATACCTCCTGTAGTAATTTGTTGATTGGCTGGACCAGTTGCGTATTACATTTAGACTCACTGTCTGCACCCTCACATTGTATATGGCATTAAAGCAAAATATATGGCAAGAGTTCGACACACACAGACTGTTACATGGAAGTATAGTGCATGTGACAAATAGCACTGACCCTATGTCTGCTTGATCATAAATAAACATAATTATTTGTGGGTGGTGATATTGATAGAAACTGGATGAAAGGATCATGATTTTTAGTGAATTTTAAAAAACACTTGTACAACATCCAAGAAAGATTTAAGATTTACATTTAAATATATATCTATATACTGTACATATTTTTAGGTCTTTGCTGTACTCAACTCAAAGCCCATGTCCATTATTGTACTCTTCAGATAAACCAGTAATTACTTCACCAAATGTCAGCGTTGTGCCTGTGTTCAGCGACTACCGGGAAGTATTGGTTTGTGAGGCAGAGGGAAACCCCAGGCCAGAAGTCATTTGGATCTTCAACAACAAATCCAGCAAAGGAGCCAATCTCACCATCAGCACTGAAATGGCAGGGTTGATCACTTGCAGTGCAAGAAATATGCATGGCAACGTTTCGAAAACGGTGGAGCTGGTGCCCACAGGTAAAAAAAATCATTTCTGATTCCTTAAATGCTGTTTTGGATGCTATAGCTGCTTATGTGTGTCGCTAATGCTTTCTGTTTCATAATTATTCAGTTCGTTTATCTGGCTGCCTGTGGTCTCACATTGCATGCTTTCTTGTAGCAGTGGCATGCTTCATCCCGATGTGTCCTCGTCCTTGTCTGAAACATTTATCCATTTAGGGCACAAAACTGGCCTGCTACTTTTTCATGATCACTAGAGGGGCAATACTCCCACTGCCTGCCCCTCTTGTAGATCCAGATTAGATAGTGGGGCGAGAATCCATGTTAGGTTTTTTGTTTTCTGAATCCCAATTTTCATCCAAGGCTAAAATTATCTGCATTTTAAGACTCAAATCTGAGCCAGCGGACACTCACTAAAATTTTGGAATTGCTTTGAAAATTTTATTTAATATTCAGAGCAATTGACAGTTAAGTGATAAAGCTTATTTTTCCTGATTGATGATGTTTAGCAGGCAGTGTACTGTAATGTAAATAAAAACTGAGTAACATGGTTAGTTTAGGAGCTCATGGTGTCAAGAGATGGTTAAGAGAAGGATTTCCTAGAATCTCCTTCTGCTTATAGTGGACTGAACAGCTCTACTGCTTGAGAACTTTTAGTGCTTGGCTTTAGCCTTCTTCATAGGAAGGCTGCGTTGTTGATGCAATGAGCACAGCTGTTGAATGGTTGATGAATGGATTGAATGGTTCTTATGATGTCATAGTGGACACCATTTCCATGAATAGTGATTGACAGCTGTTGTTTTTGTTTGTTTATTTTCTTTCTCTTGCAACAGTGGACTACTTGCCCCTGATTGCAGGCTTTGTGGCTGTTGCTGTGGTAATCACCTCTGTGATTTTCGTTTTCATCTACTCCATCTACTATACAAACACCAAGATGGGCCACTACAGCCTGAAGGACGCCAAGCCCAACACACAAAAGGGCGATGTAGCACAGAACGGTCTTGATAGTAGTCTTCCCATGAAGAAACTCTCCCAGCAGAACATCTATGTCTTGGGTGTTACTCCATGACTTAGTCTTTGCCTCAACGCAAAGCAGGTTCAATCCAGATTTGAGACAGCCCATGGGACACTTTTTGTGAATAAAGAGAGCTACAGTATGGGTCCTCAGCCAGGGTCACAAGCACACGCACTGTCCAAATCCTTCTCAGAGCTTGTTTGGCCTGGCAGCACTTCTCTGTTGATGTCAACAGACAGCAACATTGTCATAAGAATGACAATTTCATTCTTTTTTTTTTCTTTTTTTTTTGATTGTCCCAGGATGCACACACATGCTTTCAGTATGTTTCAGAGTACCATGTCAATTGAAAGAAGCCATAGGATCACTTTACTGATGTTTTTTACACACGACAGCCAATGCAGTAGCCCATAGTATACAGAGGGAATATTAGACATTACAGCATGCTCTTTCCACTGAGTTAGCTGTTAAGCACAGGTTCCACATCATCATCACTTTTACATCATCATCACCAACATGCTGGACTGGATATATGGCACTATTGTTTTTAATTATTTTTATAATTATTATTATTATTTCAATGGTGCTTGTGTAGATTCCTCTTTCTATGACTGTGACTTTAAACTGTCTGGCTGTCGGTGTATGAAATCATGCGGTTATGCCATCACTTGCATGTATTGGAGCATATTAACTTTAATTATTATGTACCAACTTTTAAAATGAATGTAAATATGTGTAGATCTGTGACATGAAGTAGCTTATTAGCTGTTTGGGGACGTAAGAAGATGGCATATAGTGAAGCTTGATTTAAATGCAGCAGTATTTGTTCACAAAATCACTTAGGCTGACAACAAGATGAATACCATACCATAATGTTTGCAGGACTACCTATGGTATTTGACATTGGAGTTACAGGATCATGTGAAGGACATTCTTAGCTTTGCAAAAATGTCGGTCCATCTGCTCATATTAAGGCTACTTGTTTTGATGTTGGGGCTTGTGCACTGGATAAGATGTGTGATCACACTGTAGATGTAGATTTTTTTTTTTTAAAGAAAGAGAAAAGCTAATCAAGACCATGTATTTTATTTATATAAAGTATTTGTTAAAACCTATTGTGTGACTGTTTCACTAAGGCACACAAATCCCAGCTGTCACCGTTGTTCCCTTAAGCAATGCACTTGGGCCTAAGTTGCTCTAAGGGAAATGGCCCTGATGTAATTGATAGTTGACAAATGTATGACGTAGGTAAATTAATTAGGTGTATGCATTTAGCAGACGCTTTTATCCGAAGCGACTTGCAACTTGTCAACTATCCAATGTTCAGGGCCATTCTCCCCTAGAGCACCTTATGGTTAAGTGCCTTGCTCAAGGGCACAACGGTGGGTAGTAGTTCTCGTCACGCGCTCGGTGCGCGCGATGTGCGAGGAACTTCAGACTAATGTCTCGTCTGTTATACCTCGTTTACGTTCATATAGATAGATGTACTTTATTGAGCATGAGCAGCATAACATGTAGGACAAACACAATAACAATACAAAATGAGAAATATATAACAGAGAAAAAAAACTGCCCAGTCTGGGACACTTAAGACACACACATAATTTTTTTTACTATGCATTATACTGTAGGCAGAGTAAAGTGCAGGTAACAATCATTGTACAATGAACCTAGTACCACTCCAAGATAGGGGAGGCATTAGTTGACCCTTTTTTGACCCATGTAGATGTCGTTGTAAAGTGTGATGGTGTATGGCAGGACGATTTCCTATCTGTCCCTACGACAACGGAGTTGGAGAAGTCTGAGTGAGAAGACACTCCACTGTCTGACCACGGTGTGATGGAGAGGGTGTTTATCGTTATCCATGATGGTTAACAGTTTGTTCAGTGCTCTCCTCTCCACCACAGATTCTGAGTCCAGTCTGAGGCCTAGCCAGCCTTCCTGATGATCTTGTTCAGTCTATTAGTATCACTAGCTCCAATGCTACCGCCCCAACAGAAGAGCGTGCTAGCAACAGACTGAAAAAGATCTCCAACATCTTGGTGCACACATTAAAGGATCTCAGCTTCCTAAGAAAATATAGTCTGCTTATCCCCTTCTTATGTACAGCTTCAGTATTGGATTTCCAGTCCAGTCTGTTATCTATCACGACTCGTACTATCTATCACGACTCCTCAACCTCCTCCACCACCTCTCCTGATCATTAGTGGCTGTGAAGGCATATTCTTCCTACTGAAAACAATCACCTTCTCTCTTGTTTTGGTAACTCTCAGTTTACAAGATATAGCCTATTTTTCAGTATCTGCAACATCTACTACATAATACACGAATCATGTCATCATGAAAATATGCACAGAGCCAATGTGCTTATTCGAAAATGAATACGCTTATTATATGGTAGAAACTAAAAACAGTAGCGTATCCCGCATGTTTTCTACGGGAAAAAGTTTTACAAACTCTTTCCATCAGTTGCCTATATCTAATATTATGCCTACGCACGGCTAGAAAGCCTGGAGGTCTATAGGCGTGACCATGATCATTTCTAGTCACACGCCCCGTCTTCGATCATCATACTGGCCAAAGACTGGAGTACAAGAATCTTTGTTCCTGGTTATGCTTTGGTCTTCTCGACCAAAGATTGTAGTTTGCTGTTGGACAGACGCCTAACTAAACACACTGACTAAACTAAACTAAACTAAACTGACTAAAGTGATCTAAACGTGAATTAAGAAAAGGTTAATGGACATCGATTGATTAACATATGTTGGTGAACAGCTTCACCAAACATGGAAGTTTTCAGATGACCAAGGCGGTAAGGAACATGAGGACGATTCATTACTGGTAGTAATAGCCGCGATCGAGGTTGCATGGATAGCTCACTGGAACTGATTACCTGCAATTTTAAAGCGCCTTTCAAAACTTAACCAAAGACAACTTGGATACCTGCTCACATTGTACGGAAAACTACCGAGACTGCCTTTTATGATGACTCAACTGATCTGTGGACTGCTTTACCTGGTGTTGCTTGCACTTTCAGGTACGATATTCTGGACATTTTCGTTACTCACCATTCTTTCGTCAGTGGCTGCGAACTAACAATTGTGCTTGAGTGAACATGAATTGTTTCTTTCCCCTTTTCTGTCCATTATTATAGGATTTAAATATTTTGCCGTTTACTAAAATAGCTTGTCTCTTGAATGAACCAAATTTTGGTAACGTTAGACGCTACACTTCTTAAATTTCCACAGGTCTTTTCATGTCGCTCAGTAGGAGTGACACAGACTCGCCCTATAGATATTCGACTGTGGGACTTTGTATTCAGTCGTTAAAATTACAGGCAATCAAAAAGATGAATACCATGATAGCATGAGTTACGGGCTCATGTAAAAGACATTCTTGGCTTGGTCTATTTGCTTGAATTAACTTATAGGCTACTTGCCTTGATGTTCTACAATGACGTAGATTTTTTATTTTTTTAACAAAAATGGAAAGCTAATCAAGATTATTTTATTTATACAAAGTATTTATTAAAGCCTATTCTGCCACTGTTTTGCTTAGGCAATTGGTTAATGCCACAGACTCGCCCCATAGATATTCGGCCATGGCACTCTAGTAGCCTACAGCTAAAAATAGCCTACATCAGCGCTACTGGTTAACCATAGGTTTAGGTATGCAGCATAGCATTAATTTAACGAGCCTTCATTTGTCAATTCCTTGAGCCCATGATTTGGCCATTTTATGAAAAATAGCACCACCACACTGTCAGAGTTTTCAAGATTGCATCGTGGGTGTGGCAGCTTTTTTCCTAGTGACATCACACTAAATGAATCATCTCACATGTTTAAAATATTGCCAGGATAACAAAGATATAACTACTAGATTTATCGTAGCTTCGACTTGTAGACTGTACTAATAGGCCTACATTGTTAATGTAATGTTACACACCGTTTGTTAAGATTTAATAATAGGTGCTGTACAGCATATCACTGTTGATCAAATCCAACAAAAACACAACAAACATTTAAGCAGACCTGTCCTGCATTTCTCATGTATTTGGCTATATCAAGAGATCGTGTAGCATATCTGTTTTGTAAAAAATTAGCCTACTTTTTCTTGTGAGCTTGAACAGGTAGAGAAGTAAGTATTTCTCATTTGCTGTGGATGCTCCCTGCATAAGTGTGATGCATTGCAACTAAAGGCCTACCAATTCAGTGTGAGCAACTTGTGTTTTAGGTGTAATAAGTGCCTGTGA
Organism: Tenualosa thibaudeaui; assembly: GCA_027481765.1. Lineage (NCBI taxonomy): Eukaryota > Metazoa > Chordata > Actinopteri > Clupeiformes > Clupeidae > Tenualosa > Tenualosa thibaudeaui. The sequence goes on from JAIFZK010000016.1 coordinate 3,730,897, forward strand.
GAATGAGATCAGTCCGTCAATTCTGGTAGTGAGGTATGGAGATTCTGCTTTGGCCACCTGCCGTGCCCTGAAACCCATTTATGGTATGGGCTGGGAGTCCACTGTGGGGGCTGTGGGTTTGGAAGCAGGAGTTAAAGAGCTCAACTGGACGGTGAAGGAGCTGAGGAAGTGGACAGTGAAGCCACTATGCTTCATCAACCCACTGGATGGAGATCAGTGTTGGAAAGAACTTTCAGTTGTCGTTTATAGTAAGTGACCTTTTTTTTCTTTAATAACAAACCTGTGTGCTTTACAACTGCTTTTTTAAAAAATGGTTTTATGTCATTCATCAATGTGTTTTTTTTTACAGAAATGCCAGACAGTGTGAGTCTGAAGGAAGACGATTCTGAGCCCAAGATTATGAGAACATTGTACACCTTAGTCTGCCATATTGAAAACGTTGCTCCTGTCCAGAATCTGACTGTGAAGTGGTTTCGTGGAGAGGAGTTATTGAACGAAACAACTGATCATAGTGATATGCGAAATGGTCCACAGAACAAGACCTTTAAACTGGAAAAGTTCTTCTCTCAAGAAGATGATGGAAAAGAGTACCGTTGTGAAGCTGGACTAGATTTCTTGTTTGAGCCTCCTATTCAGTCACAACAGGTCCACATTACTCTCCACTGTAAGACACCACCTGTAGATCTAAGTTAAAGCCCAAAAGTGTTTTTACACTACAGTACAGTGCACACTTCATTGCATTTGACATATTGTAGTTGTTATTAACTCTTCACGACACATTTGTGCCTCTTACTATGACAAAAAATGTGTCAGAATCACAGTGTTTACTAGCTACAAGCCAGCTACAGCCAGTTTCTGCACCACAGTCATATACTTGCTGAATAGTGTACTATATAGAGCCAATGTTTTGTATAGGGTTATACAAAACATCAGAGGAGTGATAATGAAGTGAAATCAGTATTGAATCATTGTCAGTACAGCCTACACTGAATCATACAAACAGCCTGTAAAATAACTGTAGCATTCTGTAGAAGGGGATTGTGGCCCAATAATTATGTCTGTCAAGTACTGTCAGGTCCAACACTATATGAGTTAATTTATCATTGAACATTTTCTTCTGTGATCTCCTGACTGAGAAATCTGTTTTAGAACATTTGAGGGGAAATGTGGCCTGATGACCCTGTAAGATTATCTATAGTTCAGACTTCCCTTCTCTTCTTCTCCCCAGATCCACCGGTGCACGGTAATTCAGAGGTTGAGGTGTTAATTCTGGACAGTGGCACAAAATTGAACTGCACAGTCAGTGGCAACCCCCCTCCTGATTACACCTGGATGTTGTCGGGAACATCAGAGAAGATGGGAAACCAGCCTATCCTTCGTGTTAACAAAGCTGGGAACTATATATGCACAGCCTCCAACATGCTCGGCAGTAGCAGCAAGCAGTTTAGAGTAGAGTCCAGATCTTCAGGTGAGTGGATGAGCATCTCGGATATACTGGATATCTAACTGCCTCTGGTCTCTGGCCAATCGTTGCCTTTCAATATTTGCATGCATCTTCTCACATCAAGCTTTCAAGTGCTGTTTCATCCTATACAGTTCTGTAAAGTACTTGGATAGTCAGACGAACCCAAATGCAGATTTGCAAAAATTTATTTCTTAACAGTTTTTCAAAGAAAAAATCACAAGGGGGAAAAAGCTCAGAAGATCTATCAACAAAACAGTAATCCAAACACGGGTAGGGATCAAAACAGTGATCCAATCACAGTAAAATATCCACAGAATCTAGGAGGAAAAAACTCAGAAGACTTTGATGGGCAAAACACGGGGCAGGAATCAAGAGACATAGAATCGAGGGAAGCGGAAGGTAACAATTCAAAACTCGAAACTTACGACAGGTACACGGTCAGACAATCAGACAAGGGGTAATGGAGCGACTGGAGAATATATAGGGAGGAAAGCAATCCAACAAACAAGAGACAGGTGAGGTTCATTAAGGAAATCAAAGACATGAGGAGCAGGTGCAAAGCAGGGGAGGAAAAAGGGGCAGGGCAGAAAACCAGAACAAGAGCACATGGGTGAGATAAACAAGACACAAAGGTAGCAGTACATAGAAAGTCCAGTGGGGGGCCGGAGTAGCAGGAAGTAGGATCATGACAGTACCCCCCCTCTAATGGACGCCTCCTGGCGTCCCTTTGGCCGAAGCGAGGCGTTGACGGCGGAATTCTTTAATAAGGTCTGGGTCCAAGATGTGCCGGGCCGGGACCTAGCACCTCTCTTCAGGGCCATAGCCCTCCCAGTCCACGAGGTACTGGAGCCCCCGGCCCCGGCGACGAACGTCCAAGAGGCGCCTGACCGTATAAGCCTCTGCGCCCTCGATGAGACGGGGGGGTGGTGGGGAGGCAGGGGGAGGGTGCATGGGGCTACAAATAAACGGAGACGTGGAAGGTGGGGTGAATGCGGCGTAGGGGCAAAGGGAGCTTGAGCTGGACTGTGGTGGGGCTGAGAACTTTAGAAATGGGGAACGGGCCAATGAACCGAGGGGAGAGCTTACGGGACTCCATCTTTAGAGGTAGGTCTTTCGTAGAGAGCCACACACGCTGCCCCTGACGGTACTGTGGTGCTCGGGAGCGATGCTTGTCAGCCTGAACCTTCATCCTTGCCGACGAACGAAGAAGAGTGGTGCGGGCGCGTTTCCAGGCTCGTCGGCAACGTCGGATGAAGGTCTCGGCTGACGGCACTCCGACCTCCTCCTCCTGCTCGGGAAATAGCGGAGGTTGGTAGCCCACCGAATACTCGAAGGGGGAAAGGCCTGTGGCAGAAGAAACATGAGAGTTAATGGCATATTCTGCCCATGGAAGCTGCTGGCTCCAGGAGGTCGGATTCTGGGACACCAAACACCGCAGGATCGTCTCCAGGAGTTGATTCGCCCTCTCCGTCTGGCCATTGCTCTGGGGGTGAAAACCGGAAGACAGACAGACAGAGGCTCCCAGTAACTTGCAGAAGGCTTTCCAAAAGGCAGATGTGAACTGGGGGCCTCGGTCCGAAACCACCTCTACCGGTAGTCCGTGAATTCTGAAAACGTGTTGTATCAAAAGGTTAGCAGTCTCCTTGGCCGATGGAAGGCCAGGCAGGGGAACAAAATGGGCTGATTTAGAGAATCGATCGACAATGGTGAGGATGGTGTTGTTACCGGCAGAGGGGGGTAAACCTGTTACAAAATCCAGGGAGATGTGGGACCAGGGTCTTCGGGGGGCAGGAAGGGGTTGCAGCAAACTGGCAGGGGGCTGAGTAGAGGTCTTGTTCTGGGCACACGTTGGGCAGGACTGGACGAAGCGTTCAACGTCTTCCCTCAGTGCTGGCCACCAGAACCGCCTCCCAATGAAAGCAAGGGTCCTCCTAGACCCGGGGTGACAGGAGAGTTGGGAAGAGTGACCCCATTGCAGGACCTGTGGGCGTACAGAGCTCGGAACAAAGAGACGGTTAGTGGGACATTGGCTAGGGCCAGCCTCGTCTGCTTGAGCCGCGATAACCGTGGCTTCAATATCGAGACGGGCTGCCCCTACAATGCGGTGAGGTGGAAGAATAGGTTCAGGATCTGGGAAGTTTTTGCTGGTGGTAAACTGTCGGGAAAGGGCATCGGGTTTGGCATTTTTATGGCCGGGACGGTAGGACAAGGTGAAATTAAATCGAGAGAAAAACAATGACCAACGTGCTTGTCTGGGGTTCAGTCGCTTGGCTTGGCTGATGTATTGTAAATTCTTGTGATCTGTCCAGACGATAAACGGTACCGGGGCTCCCTCCAGCCAATGTCTCCATTCTTCCAGGGCTAGCTTGACTGCCAGTAACTCTCTGTCACCCACGTCATAGTTTTGTTCCGCCGGGGAAAGCCGATGAGAAAAAAAGGCACAGGGATGGATTCGATTGTCGCAGGTGGAACGTTGGGAAAGTACGGCTCCAACGCCCACCTCAGAAGCGTCGACCTCCACAATGAACTGTAAATCGGGGTCCGGTTGGGTCAGGATTGGGGCAGATGTGAACCGTCTTTTCAATTCCCGAAACGCGCTCTCTGCGGCTAATGACCAAATGAACTTGGTCTTAGAAGAGGTCAGGGCGGTGAGGGGGGCTACCACGGTGCTAAAGTTACGCACAAACCTTCGGTAAAAATTGGCGAATCCAAGGAAACTTTGTAAGCCTCTGCGATTGATGGGGTTAGGCCACTCCAGGACAGCTCTGACCTTTTCCTGGTCCATATGGATGGAGCCCGGGGAGATGACATGGCCGAGGAAGGAGACAGTCTCTTGATGGAATTCGCACTTCTCCGCCTTCACGTATAGCTCATTGTCAAGCAGTCGTTGCAGGACGGTGCGAACATGGGAGATGTGTTCAGGGAGGGACTTGGAAAAGATCAAAATATCGTCAAGAAAGACAAAAACAAAACGATTCAGCATGTCTCTAAGAATATCATTGACAAAGGTCTGGAAAACTGCAGGGGCATTAGTAAGTCCAAATGGCATTACCAAATATTCGTAATGTCCTGAAGCAGTGTTAAAAGCTGTCTTCCACTCGTCTCCCTCACGAATGCGGACCAAGTGATAAGTGTTCCGTAAATCCAGTTTCGTAAAAATTTTGGCCCCTTGTAACAGTTCGAAGGCAGTAGACATGAGGGGGAGAGGGTAACGGTTCTTTACCGTAACATTATTAAGACCCCGATAGTCAATGCAAGGCCGGAGTGAGCCGTCTTTCTTTGAAACAAAGAAAAAGCCCGCTCCGGCTGGGGAAGAGGAAGGGCGAATAATGCCCACTGCCAGAGAGTCTTTAATGTACAGATCCATCGCCTCCGTCTCGGCGCGGGAAAGGGCGTATAGGCGCCCCCTGGGAGGTGAGGCACCGGGGAGGAGGTTGATGGCACAGTCATAGGGTCGGTGTGGAGGCAAGGATGAGGCACGGGACTTACTAAAGACTGGTTTGAGGTTCATATACATAGGGGGAACTCCCGACAGATCAGGGAACTCTTCCGTGTGGATGGGAACAGTCCTAACGGGAACCCGGTCTAGGGTAAGACACGAAGACTGGCAGGGCAGGGACCACCCCACAATACGTCTCCCCACCCAGTCAATGTGTGGGTTGTGTTTGACCAGCCAGGGGTGTCCAAGAACTACTGGGGTGTCAGGAGAATTAATCACATAGAATTTTATAAGTTCGTGGTGTGAACCAAAAAGGGTGAGACTCACCGGTCTAGTAATGTGCCGGATGGTGGCCAGTCTTACCCCCGTCAATGGGTAGGCCCCACTGGGCTACCAAGTCTGCGTCCACAAAACTCTCCTCTGCTCCGGAGTCCACGAGGACCGCCGTCTCTCGTCGTTGATCCTCCCACGCAAGGATAGCTGGAAGGAGGGTTCGTTGGACAGATGAGGGGGAAGTCGGTGTCACGCTCACCCGTACCCCTCTTACGGGTGAGCGTTGGCTTTTAATGGGCACGTAGCAATAAAATGTCCAGGTTGGCCACAATACAAGCATAACTGAGAACGAAATCTGCGTTGCCTCTCCTCCTGAGTCAGGCGTGTCCGGTCCACTTGCATTGGCTCGGGCGTGGGTACAAGAGCGGGTGGAGAAGTTGAGGAAGTCGCACAACGGGCAGGTTCCCCCCTGGCAGCCCTGGATGTCCTGAAGCGTCGGCGCTGCTGAAGTCTGGTGTCGATCCGGATGGCCAGGTTGATTAGTCCTTCACAGGAGTCGGGCAGATCGTGGGAAACCAACTCATCCTTCAATTCCTCGGAAAGACCATTTAAGAAGGTATCGAACAACGCCTCCTTTCCCCATCCGGAAGAGACCGCCAGAGTCTGGAAGTGAATAGCAAAATCCGAAACGGAACGAGAGCCCTGATGCAGGTGAAGAAGTTTGCGGGCCGCTTCATGTCCATGTTTGGAGCGGTCGAACACCCGCTTCATCTCGGCAGAAAATTCCCGAAATTGTCACAGACAGGAGAATCATTGTCCCAGACCGCCGTCCCCCACTCTCTGGCGCGTCCCGACAGCTGGGTGATCACGTAGGCGACCTTAGCCCGATCAGTAGGGAACGAACCGGGTTGGAGGCTGAAGATGAGGGTGCATTGAGACAAAAACGAACGACAGGTGCCCGGCTCTCCAGCGTATCGTTCGGGTGGGGGAAGTCTTGGCTCGTGGTAGGTTGGGGTCGCGGAGACTAAAGGTGCGGGTGCCAAAGGCTCTGACTGCCCGGTGAAGAGTTGGGATGGTTGATTCTGGGCAATCACCTCTCTGAGGCTTGTCGTTAGCTCCTGTATCTGGGTCTGTTGGCAACCGAGCAGAGCTCCATGCTGCTGGACGACCGCTGACACATGTCCGAAATCCGCTGGGTCCATTCTCTTGGTCTGATTGTACTGTAAAGTACTTGGATAGTCAGACGAACCCAAATGCAGATTTGCAAAAATTTATTTCTTAACAGTTTTTCAAAGAAAAAATCACAAGGGGGAAAAAGCTCAGAAGATCTATCAACAAAACAGTAATCCAAACGCGGGTAGGGAATCCAGGAGGAAAAAACTCAGAAAACTTTGATGGGCAAAACACGGGGCAGGAATCAAGAGACATAGAATCGAGGGAAGCGGAAGGTAACAATTCAAAACTCGAAACTTACGACAGGTACACGGTCAGACAATCAGACAAGGGGTAATGGAGCGACTGGAGAATATATAGGGAGGAAAGCAATCCAACAAACAAGAGACAGCTGAGGTTCATTAAGGAAATCAAAGACATGAGGAGCGGGTGCAAAGCAGGGGAGGAAAAAGGGGCAGGGCAGAAAACCAAAACAAGAGCACATGGGTGAGATAAACAAGACACAAAGGTAGCAGTACATAGAAAGTCCAGTGGGGGGCTGGAGTAGCAGGAAGTAGGATCATGACACAGTTCACACATGTTATTCACACATTTTATATATAGGTTTTATTACATGTCACACATAGTTGTGGTTAAAGCATTATTGCATTATTGTTGTGAACAAGCCCAATATGAAATGGGACAAAAAGCAAAGTCCTGCAGCATAAATTATTGCTATCATATGGCATTAGCATTCGGGAGTATTGAGCTAATTCATTCATTTAATTTGTGCTTAAGGGTTTCCCCATTGTGTTAAATTAGAGGTGAGAGATGAGGATCACCTAACCAGGCTTGCGCCGCTTAGTGCTTCTGCTCAATAGCACATTTCGCTCCAGTATAGTCAGGGATCTCACCATTCGCTTCAGTTTTCTCTGTCAATTTTTTGGCTGGGCAATCAGCGAACAGAGAGCTCTGGCTTTAAAGTTCACAGAAAGTATCTGCCCACAAGGAAGGAACCATACACCAGTGTAGGGATTCTAGATGCTTTGCACAAAGTGAGGCGTTGTGAAATCGCGTGGTGCACCAGGCTTTGCATTTGCACACAGTGCTTTACACATACATGCCACCCTAATTCAGTGTTAGCTGTAGTGACCTAATGCAATGCAAACTCATTCTCATTACCAGGGCCATTATAAGTCTTTCAGCCGTTCTTTGACTAACTGGCCATATATTCTTAGTGCTAAGCGGTGCTTGAAGGATATGTTTGGTGTTGCTGGGATACCATGAGTGTCATATAGAAAACCACATGGTGGCCAAGAGAGTAAGACATGTTCAGGAAAGGGAGAACAAAGTAAAACTAAATTGGTGGTGCTGTGGTTGAATGGAGAAGCATAACACTGTTTAATTTCGTCAGCAATATACTATCAATATTGCTAAAATAATGGTCCCAGTCTACTTCCCTTATTTTATGAAACCCTTTTCCTGGCCACTTATGGAGGCTTTGTAAAGTTACTTTAGACAAAAGCATCTTTGCGTCACACGTTCAGCCTATATTATATACTCACAACCCCAGCTCTTACTTCTTGTAGTGCTGTGCTCATCATAGATTAATGTTTAACTCAGATCACAGGCACTCCTGCTAAGTTCCTGGTTAGCACCCAGGTGGCAGTGTTTGTGAACTGATTGCCCTCATTATGATGACTTAGCATTAGCAATTAGCAAGTTGTTTTGGAGTAAACTGAGTTGCACACAACAGCCGGGATTTTCCACAAGTGCAACTTTGAAGTAAAATGCTGAGAGCACTCTAAGTATGTCACATGTAGTGGATTCCATTCAATGAAGGCCACACTTCTAATAATATTCGCTCCCGTCCGTCAGTTGGTTGTTTGTTAGCAATGACATGAAAGTGGGCAGACTTTAACGAAATCTGCTGGAAATGTGGAGCACTGACTAAGGAATAACACATGTGATTTTGGAGCAGATCTAACTGGCAGGATGCCTTAAATGCTTCTAGTTTCACCTTGTATAATCCAAACATGCTTCTAGTTTTGCTTTGTTTAACCCAAACATGTTTATAGTTTCACCTTGTTTAATCTAAACATGCTTGTAGTTTCATCTTGTTTAGTCCAAACAGACTACGTCAAAGTTTGGATATAATTTTTTTAGGGCTTATATAATTATGTAAAGTTTGTTTTTGGCCATTTGCTTTTATTCGGATGGGACAGTGAACAGTGATAAGAAGCAAGTGTGAAAGAGAGATGGTGTGGGATTGGAAAATAACTAAAGGCTGAATCTAAAATGGGGCCCCCATGGGCACTTGGACAAAATATGGTACTGACTCTGGAGCAGTTTGTGCCACATCATGAAAACTGATGAATTATGAATCAAATAGCTTTTGTGTTGTTTTGCTTTGTTTTTTCTGTATCAGAAGCCTGGTTTATCGTTGCTTCTTACTGTATGTGTGTCATCTGCTAGCTGATTGACATGACTATCTTGCACGATTCTGTCCTAATTCTGAAATTCTGCTCTCCTTCTCTCCATTCTGTCACAGTTACGTTCTGGGCCATCATCATTCCTGGTGCTGCCGTGGCTGTGCTGTTGATGGTGGGTTACGGAATATATAAGTGGAAGGCTTCTCCTAATTCTATTATCTGATCAGCTACCAGTGCATCAGATGCACAGAGGACAATAAACAACCATTAACAACCCCACCACACTGCCACAACTCACAAACACAGTGGATCAGGTGCTATACACTTTTTTTTTTTACATAATGTTTTGTAGAGTTTGTATGCATGGCTTGAAATTGTTGTGTTTGGAGCTGGGTGGGGGTGGCTTTAGTATGGGTCAGCAAAATGCAGGGCTGAAGTGTGGGGATGAGGATGAGAAAAGTTGGAAATACAGCAATGCACAGTGATGACTGAGTCTCTATCAGCAGCTGTGCGTGTTTGTGCTTTGTTTTGATGTGTTGAAAATAATATTAATGCACTGAATTACTTTTAATCCCTGATTGTCATGTTGCCATTTGTCTTTGAAAGAGGTCATTGCGTCAATCAGCGTGACTAAATAATAAGTACAATTTCATCATTTCCCATCACTCTGAATGAGTCCTGCAGAATGCAGTGCATTTAAATTTCGTGTTGTCGCTCTTTATTCTCATTGTTTATCCTAAACTCTCCAACCTAACTCACTTACTCTTGTGCCTTATAATACACATTTAAGCTGCTGTTTACATCTGTATTATACTGTATGTTGTCTAGCAGCCCTCAGGTGTTGAGAACCACTATGTAATCACCAATCAGTGTAACTTGCATATTTTTGAGACATTTTGATTAATAGCTCCTACAAATCATTTTAGACAATTAATAGGCATATATACTGTAGACACTAACCATATAGTAGGCCAGTTTTGTTCTTAAATGTGCCAGTGACTGTCGTAGAATTAGATTGTTTCATGGAATGTTCATTGACAAAAATATGCATTGTGAAGTTGTTTTTTAGGAAGTATACTTAGCTAAGATGTACATATTTGTTGTACTCAGGGAAGTTAACTGTTGGAAGCCATATTATGCAGGGCACTGTTCCTAGTTCTCTGTATATATAGATGACTTATCAGCAACAGTATTTACTGTAAAATGTTCATTGTTCATTAATGTTCATTAATCATTTTATGTCCTGACCACTTAGTAATGTCAGAGACACTCTTAGCTGTCTTTGTCTTAGCTTTCAGTTCTGTTTTTAGCTCCTCAGTGCTATTATTAGACATTTTCAGTACATTGTCAAGTTGTCTCATTGCTTGTTTTGCTGAGTGTGCCAATGCTGTTGGCCTTAAGGAGAAAGTGAGTTCATCTACATCTCTATTTTCTAATAAATTTGTTAAAATTTGTTCATACAGTGTGTTCATCCTTTCTTTTTGTTGGTTGGATGATATAGTTTCTTCCTATTGTTTATGTCTGTCAAAGGTTCACAAGTAGATTGAATGGTTTCATTTGCTCTTTGAAACTGTTTTTTTCATAACTGTTCCCCCTCCTGACCTCTTCACTCATCATCACCTGCTACTCCTACATTTTGTGATAGGAGAGGGTAGACAGACTGGACTACTTGAATATCAGTACAAAACACCCTTTAGACCCAATGTTTGTCTTTGCTATCCATCCACAAAAATGTAAACTGACATGGAGCTCTCTCCCTTTCTGTTTAAGAGGCTTTAAAGTTATGATAGGCTCAGTCCTCCTCCATGCCCTATCACACATCAGACAAGGGGTGGAGATAAGCACAGACCAAAGCCAATGTAGAAATAACTGTCTGTCAAGAACTGGTGGAATATGAAAGTGGCTGGTATATTTCAAACTGATTTATTATGGAATGGATGGTGAATGTTACCATTTGTTAGTCAGTAGCTGGTAGTCTCTTCCATCCCAGCTCAAAGACACTTTTTTGATAAAGAGCCTCAAATGTTTTTTGTGTGAGATAGAGCCTCCCATAATTTGCTTAGAAGAGGAGAAATATTTTTATGAGACTTAATGGGTATGTCAGCAGGGACTTTTGTATCATTGCAGTCCGATGGGTGGGGCTCACATTCTGAAAGTGATCTTTTGAAGAATCAAGCAAGCATTCTTTTCCAAACATGGGATAATTGCCTGAAGTCTTGAGAAGAGGAACATGTCTTAGCTTTTGCCTACGAGTTAGCTTTTTCATATATTCTGTGAAACATAAACTGGTCAGTCAGATGATATATCTGTTTTTGTTAGAAGGCTTCCTGTGAACAGAGTAGGTGCTTGTTTCGGATCATATATACTTGCAAAGTACGCACACAGGGTCCTGCTCAGGCAAGTTTTGTCACCATGGGAGTGTTCAGATTTTCAGAGCGACTCCTCAAACCTGCCCTATACGTTTGCTGAGGATGACCTGGAGGGTATACTATGAAGCCAGGTTACTGGCTGAGTTAGCTGGGTAACTTCTGGAGTAAATGCTGATCTAAAAACAGCATCACTTCATCACATCAGAAACAAATGATGCACAACGGAGTGTTCTTTTAGAGATCAGTGGTAACTCCCAAAGCTTCCTGGGTTAACCAGTAACCTTGCTTAGTAGTACAGGCACCTGGTAGAAACAAACTAAGTACTTAGGGATGTCAGATCTTCATCATATTTGATATGCATATGAGGTAGACCAGGGGTTGGCAACCCCTGCCTGTGTGCCACTGTTGGCATACAGAGAAAGTCTCATTGGCACACCTCCGATGGTGTGCAGCCCTTGTTTTTATAGACTACGTTAGAAAAAGTTCAGCCATCTCATCTGCTGTTGAACAGCCTTTGGCTATTATATAGGGGGCATCTTCTGAATTGTTTTATTATTGATGGTTTTGCACCCTACTGCCTTTGAACATTCTTTCACGAGACGAGACCCAGTGCAGCGGTTGTGCCAAAGATCTTCTATCAGGTTGTGCAGTTGTTGCCCCAATGGTTCAGGCATTTGTACATATCCCTCTTCAATATTATGGGTAGAAGTGCTGTGTTCTTGTTGTATTTTGAAAGTTTTGTTTGTATTTGTCCAACCTCCATCATCCGTATGAGACACAAAATGACAAGTCAATCAAAAGTAGGAGTGTTCAGAATTCATGGCAAAACAAACCAAATGATTAACATTTCGCTAGGAACTGTTTTAAAAATGTAGGCTACCTGAACAGAACCACCATCGCCTGTTAAAATAAGATGTTTCCTTTCAGTAAGTTTTCTGCTTGCAATATTTTTTAAGGACAGAGAAAGCTAGGTCTACTAACAAGCAGGGTACTCAAGTTGTAAGTGTTAGATGGGAGAAGCACGATTGAAGTGCAGTGAGAATGTTGTTAGTTATGGATATTTGCACAAAGCCAAAATAAATGATTGTGCTTGTGTGCTTGTGATTTTCATACATGAAATGTAGAATGATCAATTTGTAATGATTCCTTTATTTTAGATCAACATGTTCCTAAAGTGCTGCTTCGCATAGACAGAATGGATTCAACATATTTTCATGTTGGAAATTTGGCCCCCAAATTAAGCGCATTAAAAACTATTGGTTTGTTGATTGGGATGCAAATGAACAAGACCATTACTTATTGGCACAACGTCAAAAAGAGATGTGTTAGAATTTACTCACACTTCCACCTCAAATGTGTATAGCTGACTGTTTGGCTCCTCGTCCCTTACTCACACAGACCCCCTTGACACAAAAAGTACACACCAACACCATCACATATACACTCACACACAAACACACAGACGCACTACTTCCAGCCATTGTATTTACATTACATACATTGTATTTTGAGACCTGTCCAGATGGTAGGTAACATTCAAGTACATTTGAGCAAATTGTGCATAAAATCATGTATGAGTATGTGTGTGAAAGGGGAAAATATATTGAAAGTTTCACAAATTTTGATCTGGGGTGAGAAATTATGTGATGTAGATATTTTTCTCATATTGAGGTGTGCACTGATTGAGCTACATTTCTTATCTAGTTTCCCTAGAAACAAATCTTTTTTTGTAAAAAAAAGTTTTTGTGTAGACACTTGGCCTCAATAGGTCTCATACCAAATTTCATTTTTCTATCCCTTACAGAGACAAAGTTGTGGGTCTTTTTCCTTAAGGAGCTATTTTTAGTTGTTGGTCATTAATGGGTTAATAACAACTGTTTATCAGTTTGTGCTAGACATTTACTTTGTGTGACAACACTGCCAAAAAGTAAAATACACAAAGCAAAAGAAATGATGGAAAAGTAAAGTAATAAAGAAAAATGAGGGTTGAACTAAATGCATCCAAATCTATGTAAGGTTTTATCGTTGTATTTATGTCTATAGGTACAAACACACTCTCAGGCTTGTGCTTGTCTTTTGTTTTCTGTGCTCTGTTACTGAAGGACTGTGGAGAACAAGCTCTGCCAAGAAGCCTAACTGTTTGTGTAGACCGGATAAGGGTTGCCATAACAACTTCTGCAGTCTGCAGACTGCAGTCAGGGATGGGACAGCATGCCAGAGTAGCCTACACAGCTCTGGAATTAACCCTTGTACATAAATAAGGGGTTAAAATTAGACTTCGAGATGGTGTCTCTTGGTCTTATCAAGAGACATGATATCATCACACTGATATGTAAATAGAGCCTATTCAGTTTTAAATATGGTAATTGAATTGCTGTTTAATCAAATTTAGGTCAGCTCCCCCAGTTATTTTACCGGTTTGAACAAATGAGGATACAATGCAGCATTCATCTGGGACTAGAGGCTCTGTTCATATTTCATTTCTAAAAACAGACGCACCCAGAAACAGCTTTCCATAGCTGTTCAGAGAGGGCCTACAAGGTAAGCAGACTTGACATATGTAATCTGTCAGACACTTTGTCTTTTTCCCCCTTAAGCACCTTAATTCGAAAATGCTACATGATGTTTCAGTTAACTGCCTTACAGAGTTGATGTGGCCTTCCATCCTTCCTTTCGGCAATTTCCCCCTTCATTTAGTTTATCACATAACCTATAGCTTAGGCTACACTTAATGTTGACCTCACAGGGACATGTAGAAATATTGTGGTACTGAAAGGAGCTGCCTTTTTAACCATGCATAGTGTGGGGGTAGGGAAAGTGTGGAATGGGAAACATTACTATGCGACAGGGAGAGTGGCTTTCTATATGGTCCGGGCCTGAGATTCCCCCTCATGGGCCTTTAGCCGAACACTGAGATGAGAACGAAGGTCCCCGGGAAGGGGGGCTTTTGTTAGCCAGAGTTCATGACGTTGCCAAGCAGGACAAAGTCGGAATTCCGCTCGCTTTAAACCCGAATCACAGCAGCGCGAGGCGAAGTCTCAATCAAGATGGAGAGAACCACGTTGAGATGCTTTTATATAGTCTGCATGTTCAGCACAGGTGAGCGGAGCACAATTTCTATATGTGCCCAAAAGTCTTAAAAACGGTAGAAAATGTATTTTTTGCCATACAAATGCATGTATTTACCAGGACAGAGAAAGTAATCCGGTAGCATAGCCTACTAATTATTCAGTTAATTTGATATTATTTTTTTTTGATAGGCTAGTAATAGTTTATTAATATTAAAAGTTATAGGGGATTCATTTGTAAGTGATCTTGTTGAGTACAGAACTACGTAGTCCAAATGTTGCATCCAACATTCCTTAGAATTTTAGTTCATGTGGTCGTGTAACAAACCATTGAGTTCAATCCGTGCATGCATGTATATCGCATATATGGTATTTGCACGCCTGACTTGTAAAAAGTTTTAAATGACTTTGTTAACTGTGTGTTGGTGCAGTATTTGATAAGCACAACTGAAATCGTTAGAAGGAGTTAAAATGTGACGTAATATCAATGTATCAAAGTCACTGATCTAAATGTGTCTAAACAGCTTTTTCAGGTGATAGTTGCTCGCTTGAGCTGAGGCCTTCCAGAGTTGTGGTGGCCTTTGGGGAGCCCGTGACAGTTAACTGCGTGGCCTCTCGGCCAGTGCGAGTGTTGGGTTGGGAGTCGGCTGTGGGCGCCACGCACACGCAGAATGACCTAACTGTCCAGTGGAAAGTGGACAGCCTGATCGACTGGATTGAAGAGCCGATTTGCTACGGAGTTTTTTTCACGGCACCCAGGCAGTGCGAGGAGAAACTAAATCTCGTCCTTTACAGTGAGTTTACGGCATGAAAAAAAAAACATTGAGAATGTCTTGAAAGGACCAATGGCTTTAGTCTAATGTGCAACATAGCGCATGCTACATTGCGTCTATTTTTTTTAAATTGTATTGCAGAGAGCCCTGATAGCGTGTCTATCAGTCTTAACCACACGGGTACCATGGTGGAGGGGAAAGAATACCAGCTGCTTTGTGAGGTACAGAACATAGCACCTGTGCAGTATCTCACACTGAGGTGGTACAGAGGGCTGAAAGAGGTGTACAACCACTCATTCTCAGACCTGTCACCATCCGCGCCGGTCCAAGTGTCCTCCTCCCTCCTCGTCACCCCGACCATGGCAGACCATGGGGTGCAGTACAAGTGTGCAGCCGAGCTGGATCTGGGTATAGATGGTCCGCAGCCCTCTCCCCGTGTCACCTCAAAGCCTCTGGATATCACTGTGCATTGTGAGTAATGCTGTGAACTCGGTCTGCTGGTAAATGCTGGACTGAGTGTTAATTAGCTTTCGATATAAGCAATTAATTGCATTTTATGTATGCCATCATCTCACTCTCACTCTCCATGTGTGGTTGGCTGTTTGTTTGTTTGGTGGTTGTATGTGTGCATGATGTGTGTATCTGGATGTATATGTATGTGTGCCCTTGTGTACACCATGCTCCAGACGCTCCTGTGTTCTCCCAACCTGATGACGAGACCCTGGAATTGAGCAAAGGGGAAGAGGTGTCATTAAACTGCACAGCTGTGGGAAGCCCCTCACCAACCTACAGCTGGAGCACCTCAGCGCTTTCCCTGGAGAAGATGGAGGATCAAGCTGTTCTAACCTCCTCTGCCCTACGGCCTGGGACTTACACATGCACTGCCTCAAATATACTGGGCAAGAAAAGCAAGCAGTTTATTATAAAGCCCAAACCTTAGGCTTGATACCCAATGAGGATGTACACGATACTGTTCATGTTTAAGGTTTATCAGGGTCTACCCTGATTTGTTGTGTTACCTCCTCTTGGGTGGTCAATATGAGAGATCATTTTGAATGTCAAAGGGCAAAACAATGCACATGAAAAGTCATTGGAACTGAAAAATTCACTGAACATACTGGATTCTTTGTGGGCTGACATTTATATCAGTTTGACAAAGTGACATGCTGACCAGGCTGCACCCTTTGGTTGGAGTTTTTTGTAGAGTATTGTTTTTAGCTCTTTCTTTTGCTGTATAGCTTCAATGTTTTGTTGTTTTAGATGAGATGGTTTCATAATTCTGTGTCAGCCTGATAATTAACTGACATACCAAATGTTTCTCAGAGAATATTCACATTAGCATTTTCGCAATTTTTAGTGGTATTTGTGTTGTTCTTAATGGTTTATTGTAAATTCTAACTAATATTTCTATAATAGCCGACTTTATAATAATAACTTTATTACTGAGCTAAATATAGTACAACACACCATTTGTTTTAAGTATCAAATACTAACAATTGCAAGTGTAAAACATTTTGTTCTGATTTTCAAGCTATTCTAAGTTGTTTATTTTCTGATGATTACAGACAAATCTGCATAGTGTTTATGAAAAATAAATTGTAATTATTTATCGCGGCCGTCATTGGCATCATACAAGTCTCATGTCAAGAAAGTGTCCTGTGCGACACATTCATCATATTCATATAAGCTGAAATAAAGTGTCTTAAAGAATGTTGCATATGGCATCTGAATGAACTGTTTGAAATTAAATAAACTATAACAGAGCTATTTCCTTTAATTAGAAGCTCATTGAGAAGCAATTAATAAAGACTAGAGTTAGATTTTCAGAATTTGAGTATTTCAGAAGAAATGCCTTAGCTGGCACAAGTTTAAAAATATCAGGGGTCTCAGAGGTTATTCTCTAAGGGATATCAGTCAAAGAGAGTACAAATGTTGCTGTGCTCTGTTCTGCTAACCAGTGGCCTTCTGGGATAGTGAGAGAAACAAACCAAACTGAATTAAGTGGAATTAAACAGCCTCCACCATGAATGAGTGTTTGTTGGTTGCACTGAAGCTGCTGTTGTTACAGTGAAGAGTGCCCTATGCTATGTAAAAGTAATGCTATTGTTTTTCCCCATTTCTTAATTCTCTTTTGTTTGTCCTTTGAACGAGGTCGTTGACGCGCCTCATTTCTATTCAAGCCTTACGTCACTCCTTATCTCTTCTTGTTCTCTAAATGAACCACACCAATGTGAGAGAAATCAATTGAAATACAAGGCAGGAACCCTGGTTAAACAGACAGACATTTCTAAAACTAATGGGAATTTGTTGCTTACAGAACTCAGAACCTGGAAACATTGACTTGTTTTTTGTTTATGTGTTTACTCTGACAGTTCTCTGTAAAACTACAATCTTGTTGGGCTGTTGTTTTATTCTCACCAAGCAGTTTTCAGTTTTGCAGTAACTTCTGTATTCTATTTAAATATGCTGATTTACCAGCAACCAAGAATAGAGGAAACCAACTCATTGATCAGTCCTGTTTCATTGGACTATATAGACTTCCATGCATTTCATAGACAATGAAACTGAATGAAATGAATAACATCACAGTTGCAAGAGCAGCACATGAAGTAAGGCTGTTTCTTATGACAAACCAGGGAGGACTCTAGATTAGGTATAGGCCTACCTAATGTGAATAACGATACATTATAGCAGAAAATAATATAAACAGTTTTATTATAAGAAAATATTATAAGCAGTAGTTCTTCAGAACCATCATGTAGGCCTAGTAACAGCAAATCATTTACAGTAGCATTCTCTCTTAGTAAACCAATGTGTTTTAACAGAATAACACCACTAGATGTCGCAATGGTCCATATTGTAAACATTAGTGGTTATGTAGAAAATTGTTCTGTTGTATTACATGGTGACAATCAACCACGTAGGAAGACCGATAGGATTGACGTTCACATGTCTATTCGCTGTATTTAATTGCTGAAACTTGTAATAACACACCGCACAGGCCTAAGTCTTAGTGGCATTCTTCTGTGTACGAGCCTCTGGTTCGGGGATTTCCGGATAGCTTCAGGGGAGTGGCTCCGCTCAAGCAATCGTGGACACAGTTCAGAGCCGTCATGTAGCATTGCGACTGGATCCGTGAATACGTGATCATTCTGACTCAAGCGATGAAAACTACGAAAAACAAATAGTTGAAAGGGATAGGATAATAAATCAAGAAGACGGGGATCAACAACACGGTGGATTCAGGACCTTTTAATTTAATGGTAAAACACATCCCTCATTATTCGTTCAGTTAAATTACAATATAGTCTGTAAGCGGAAGAAACGGGCTATACGGTCATGTGAAATATTTTTTGTTGTCTGTTTCCACACAAAACTTTATTCACTTAGCCTATTGTTCTGTAACCTGTCATAAATATAGTCTACCCAGTGGCGAAATTACAATATTTCTTGGTGAACGTAGGGATTATACAGAGTGTAAGTAGGTCACAACATCAGTGTAAAGGTCCAAGATATTTACTTTCACTATTGAGGTATTGGCTGTTGTCTCCCGGAAGGCCTTGCGAATAAATTATCGAGTGTTCAGGATGTTTTGGAATAGGACTGTCTTGCAGCGTCATTTAGTTTCACTACGAGTGTTCATCATTCCAAGTCAGTTGATGACTTGAGAAATGCATTTCTCTCATTGGCATCAGGGTAAATCCATTTTGAAATAATGGTACTTTAATGTGAGTAATATATTGATCTGCATTAGTGGGGCCCTATGTGGTAACAAAGGAAAAAATTCTCATCTTTCATCAGTGGTGTATGTGTGAGACTTGATGGGCGATGTCTCGACGCGGACGCAACAGGCTCACCAGGACAAGTTCATCCAGCCCAGAGTGTGATAAACCTCAGGGACCTGGCATTCATGTCTATCTCTTCTGGACCAAAGATGGCGAGTGCTATCTGACTCACAGGGAAGATGAGATCACAGCTGAGGACCTTTCAATCAAGGCAGCACTGGCTGTTGGTATGGAATATGAATTGTATTGATCATGTTTGACATTTTCTGTTATGAGAAATGGGGATGCGATCCTTGTAACCTCCTGTAATGCTTTTCAGGGATCACTCCGATGTGCCAAAGTCTTTTTGCACTGTATAATCCTCTGTCTCAGTGCTGGTACAGTCCTAACCACCACTTTGAGCCACAAAATGCATCTTTAGTACTTCACTTCCGCATGAGGTAAGTATAAGAATCTCTGTTTGAATACATATTACAATGATGATTTTAGGCATTCCTCTTGTTCATTGATTAGCAATCCCAAACCCTTGGGCATTAAACCGATGCATGCAATGCTATTATAGGCATGGTTTCAACTAGCCTGATTATTTGTTGTTGTGTTACAGCTTCCTCTCAGCAGTTCATCATTTTATGTTTTTTATTTGGAAAGGTTCTACTTCCGTAACTGGCATGGCTTAAATGACAAGGAACCTAAAGTGTTCCGCTATGCCCAGCGGACCTCGCCGTCAGAGAAGGCAGGCTCCCCTTTGCTGGAGATGCCCTCTCTGGAGTACCTGTTTTCCCAGGTGAACATGCCACGACCATAACTATCAACCACACATGCGTTGTGGACATAAAAAAAAATACGATGTAATTTTTTGTGTTATCAAAGTAACAAGCCGGTGGAAATGATCTTGCACATGTTTATGGTTTATGGTGTTTATGGTTGCTAAACACAGAGGGAAGACCCACACGTCACGTACAAAAACATTTGATACGGAGGCTCTCATATCATGCTGATCATCTTTGATTTTATCTGGATTACATGTTTTTTTTCATGCACTCAGCTAAAACTTGGGTTGGGATAAGTGTGGCCTCACACTGCATACTAAACATACCTTATCTATTATCCCCCAGGCAAAGTTTGAATTTGTGAATGATGTTGCGCCCATGGATGATGTGAAAGGTGCTCCGGAGTTGGCTCGCTATAAAGACGAAAGCTTGGGGATGGCTGTCCTCCACATGTCCCACAAGGCCTTGCAGTCTGACTCCAACCTGCAAGATGTGGCCAAACACATCAGGTATACACTTTTTGATGATCTAACTCTCATTCCTTGCCTTGACCTTTAACCTTTCACTCTCTATGCTTCCTGCTAAAGACCTCTTCCTTTAAAAAGTTGTCACTCCTTCTGCCAAAGTTTATGCTTGGCCAAGGTTTTAGGCATCAGACCATAAAAATACTTGTAGAATAGGTATACTGTTCATATGTTGCTATGTACACAAATCATTAAAGGGAACTGGGTCCATATTCACAAATAATGTTATCTTAGCACTTAGAGAACTCCTAAATCACACTAAAAGTTGTTAACTAAGAGTGTAAAACTTATTCACAAAGCAGCTGAGACTTACTTTTAGTTAGGAAAAAACTCGTAGAAATAGGTAAAAGTTCTGTTGCTATGGCTGACGTGAACTCTCATGCACAAGCCTGCTTGCATTTACAACCATGATAGGTTTGTGCAGGCAGGTGTGTGCTGTGAGATGTTGCTGCACTGCTGTGTGAGTACTTTGAGTGAGTGCCGGTGGAGATCACAGGCTACAAATGAAATGGTAACATAATACACTGCGGATTGACAAAGAATTTGTGCACTGGATTTATGATGTTTGCATAGGATAGGAAGTATACTAATTGAGTTTGTTTATGAATAAAGTGACAACGATAGTGGCGTTACTGCATTTCTTGCAAGTTGCATATTTATTCCCTGGTAACAGATACCTCGAATATGTGACCTGCATGTGCATTTCAAAATATTGGACGTGCTTCATACAAACTGCTGCCTTCTGCTGATGTTCTATGAATTGGTCTTAAGGAGTCCTTTCGAGCACTTCTTAGCTGTCCCAGACTTAGGTGCTACTTTTAGCATTGAATTTCTTTGTGAATTAGTCTTTTAAAGTTAAAAAAAAGAAAAAAAAATGTGAGTCCTAAAGGTATGACTAACATTCCCAGCTTTTCCTAAATTCACCTGTTAGGATTCTTTGTGAATATGGGCCCTGAGCTGGAACTTCCCACAGCAATTAAATTGCTGGGCCACTGACTCATCATTAGCCAGTCTTTGTTCTTACTATTGCCAACATAACATTTGTAATGATGCCAGCAATTGTATATATGAATCCAGAGGAACTAGATTTGACATCACCAATCTGAATTAAAATGAATCATAATTCTGGTTATATTTTACGGTGCTCTGCATGGAAAAAGCACTGACAGTTTGCTGGGTGTCATGTTTTCTTCCTAGCTACCAGCGCTGCATCCCCCGTTCACTCTCCAGGCACATATCACAAGACAACTTCCTCACTAAGCTGCGCATTCGCCGCGTCTTTGCCGAATTTGTGCGGAGCTTCCAACAGCACACCGTGGGCCAGGGCAAGCTGGGCGCCCAGGAGGTCATGTACAAGTACCTGGCCACGCTGGAAAACCTGGCACCCCGCTTTGGCACGGAGACGTTCCCCGCAGTCAGCCTTACGCTGAACCGTGATGGTGACGGCAGCGGCTCTTACATGAACGACTCTAGGGTGGAGGGGGACGGGGAGGAGAGCACCAATGTTGAGCCCGCGCACGAGATCATGATCTCCGGCACTAGGGGGATCCAGTGGAGGAAGATCTCGGCACTAAAGGTTTGTGTCCCTCTGTGGATAGAGATCTTTAAGGAATAGTGTTTCTCTAGAGTGAGGTGATGTACTTCAGAGAGCTTCATTGGCTTTTATGTTGCTGCCCAGCTCTCTTAGGCACTGGTCTGTTCTCTTGGGAATATGGGAAATAGTCTTTTGCCTCAGACAGCTTGGATGACTTTTTAGTTGTGTTCTGTGGCTCCTTAGGCTCCGGACAATGACTACCTGGGGAACGTGAGCAGTAAAAAGAAAAGCAGGCAGCAGTCGTCCTCCCAGGAACCGATCGCCCCAGACAAGTGGAGCTCTTTCTGCGACTTCCCAGAAATCTCCCACATCGCCATAGTTGGAGCCAATGTCTGCATCTGTCGTCAGGACAACCATGCAATGGTGAGAAGAGCTAACAAAAGACTCTATCATGGTCTCATGCTGATAGGGCTGCTGCATGGTATATGTTGTGGGCTGGTATTTTTTTGAAGGTTAAATTATTGTATAGTACATTGGCTAAATGAACACAGAGAAAAGAAAGCTGGTTGTTGCCAGTTTAACATCATTTCACCTCATAAAACGTAACAAGCTTCCAAAATATGAAAGTTGTTCACTTGTGGTTTGTATTGTCCAAGATTATTTACACCAGACAAAATATGTATCCATACCAGAATAATGTATCGTGGGTTTTTGCACTAATTTTGTTGAAGGCGCCCTACGAAGGATCGGCCATGTTTTTGCTGTTCTCGGTTTGTGCCAGGTTTGTGCTGGCATTTTTCTCTACAGAGCTCCCCCTACAGCTTCGGACTAGATATTTTACACAGCTGTTTCGTCATTCTCTGTTCCTTCAACATCGGGTTTCTGTGTTTCTTTTTTCTTTGGATGTTACATGATGAATGTTTGAGTGTCCCTCGCTGCGTTGTGTTTATAGCTAGTCAGTGCTAGCGTGTTTGTGTGTATTACCGTAAAGTTATTTGTTACTTTGCAAGACCTGAGACTTCCACGAAACTTGGCCGTGGCTCACCAACTGAACCTTGTCTGCCCAGATAAGGTAGAGGGAGTCAAAACAGCCACCAATCGACCAATAACGTTTTACAGAACCACCACAATGTCTCTTAACCTTTTAAATTAAGGTCAATTTAGTTAAAATAGCTGCATTTTGCACCATCATGCCACATGGTTTTCAGCCATCAGAATCTTTCTGTCTGTAGGATCTTCAGCTGAGGTGCAGTCAGGAGGCTCGCTCCCTTGTCTCCCTGCTGGATGGCTACTTCCGCCTGACCGCAGATGCCCACCACTACCTGTGCCATGAGGTGGCTCCGCCCAGAGTGGTGATGAGTGCCACCAACGGCATCCATGGCCCCCTCAGGTGACTAGACAGACAGATAGATAAGCAGATAGATAGGTACTTAATTTATGCCCTAGGAAATTCAGGCATCTCATAGCATCCATAACATGACAGACACACACACACACTGTGCACACAATTCTAATTGTGTGCCATTATGCACTAAGAACAAGAAAAAAAGTGGCCTGCTCACCTGTAGTTTATCCATAGTTTCACCAAAGCATTTGTTTAAATCTTGACTAGAAGGTCAGCCTCCATGACAGATGATGTTGCTTGGTAGACTTTCAGCACACTGATTGGTTTTAGTCATATGAAGGTGAAATCTTTCAGTGATGGTAGTTATGAAATCTGGCATACTAGGAAGGAAAGGACCTGATATCATCTACTATCAGCATCTCATCAGTCATCGCCTAATGCTTTAGATTCTTAATTAGCCTATAAAAATTGCCTCTTTCTCTATCTCTTCTCTCTCTCTCCCATTCTCATTTTCTCTGTCTGTCTTTGTTTCCTAGGGAAGAGTTTGTGCTACAGAGACTGAAGAAAGAGGCAGGCTCGGAGGGTGTGTATGTTCTGCGTTGGAGTGTCCTGGATTACCACTGCATCATTTTAGCGGTGCTGAGCAGGAATGAGGTAGTCACAGTCAGTGTTTCATACTAAACAAGTAATCTTTATTTCTAATTCTGTTTTTGCATGAATCAATGTTATTATTGTAAGATTCATGCCAGTGAAGTCTTTAAAGGTTCGGGGTTTAGGGTAAGGGGAGTATTAGGGGAGTATTGGTGTTCAGCCTGTATAACTGTTTTCATCATCCCTAAAACCTGCATCATTGTGACTCAGCAAGCAGACATGGAAGACTTCTCTCATTTCCTCTGAAGAAATAGTGCAAATGGCTACCCAGAAACATTGCACAATACACAGCGGTTCCATAAACAACAGACATAAAAGATTTATTTCTAGTTAGCATTCATGCCATCCTTAGTCAACTCTCCCCCTGTAAAATTTAGGACGGTGAAACATACAAACAGTTTAGGATACTTCAGAAGGAGAACAAGTTTGTGCTCGAGGGCTGGAACAAGGACTTTTATACTGTGAAGGAGCTCACCAGTGGCCTCAAGACATTTGTGCTCAGGTCTTGTAATGACTCGTTTACTGTAAAGAAGTGCTGCCTTCCCCGCCCAGCAGGTACGTCTTTGCTTAAATGTCAGTTGTGATTTAAACCCTGTCATCTCTTGATTGTCTGCCCTGGCCCTGCAATGCCCATTATTTTCATAGTGGATTGCATTTGTTCAATTGGCCAATGAGTTCATTGGTGTACGTAGCTAATTAAATGTATAACATTTATAATAAGCATTTATAAAATTTTAAATTACAATGCCTTTTTTACATTGTACCTACACCAGAAATTGCATGATAACAAACTGTTTGCCAAAGTGTAATAGCATGTACTTGTACATGTTGTACACAATGGAATTTTAAGTACTACTGATTGTTGGTATAGGAAGAGTAGAGTAGAGTAGAGTAGAGTTACTTTATTGATCCCGAAGGAAATTAAGGTACTTATACAGTTATAGTATGCTGCTATGTCTTATTACACATGTGCATGTGTAGAATCTGTAAGCACAAAAATCCCATTAATTACATGATATTACACTTTAGTACATAGTCTGTTATGTGGTAATTTGTGGTGTAGGTACACCTCAACAGGGCACTGTATTATAAAGTGTCTCTAATGTAATAGAGTGTAATTTAATATTCATGTAGCATCAATTTGTACATTCTCATCCAAACCCATCAGCTTGTTCTAATCTAAGGGTTGAACCAAAGGTCATATATAATAGTCAAATATAATGTAGGTCAATAGCTGTGTGCTATTTTCTTTATTTTGCAATGATTGCATGCGTGTGTTTTTTTCTGTCCCATTGGCAGAGCTTTCAAACCTGCTGGTAATCAGGCAGGGTGCCAGCAGCAGCATCAAACCGGTCTCAGAAACTCTCAACCTGAGCCAGCTCAGATTTCACCAGATCAAAGACAAGGAGATCACACGCGTGAGCTTCTCTCTTTGTCCTACTCGCCCATCGCTCTCCTTTTGCATTACCTTAATACCTGTGTAATATCTGTATTGTGATTGTCTCTCTATGTTATCTATCTTTTCATCTATCTATCTACAGTCTGTCTATTAACCTGTCAGTCTGGTAAATGTTTTTGTTTTATCTTCACAGGATCAGCACCTGGGTAGGGGTACCAGGACAAACATTTACTCTGGACATCTGCAGGTGCGTGGTGGTGCTGAAGACGATGAGGACGAATCAAACAACAACCACAGCAACTTCAAAGGCATCCGAGTGGTTCTCAAGATCCTGGAGCAGAGCCATAAGGACATAGCCCTGGTGAGAACAACTCAATAGATCCAATCATTTGGGGCTATGGTGAATGTGCACACTGTAACACATGGGGGGTGTTACCTGCATAAGCACATAATGGACTCAGGAGGTTACATTTTTATTAGCAAGATGCTTATAGTTTAGTGTAACAGAGATCAGCATTAGAGAGAGAGCAGGTCGAATTCATGTTTGCTGTTTACTTGTACAGAACCATTTGTACTGCAGATTATTTGTCAAAAATTAATTGTCATTCTCAATTCGTTGTAAAACAGTGTGGAAAAACACCACACTGTTTTACAGTACAGCAGTTTACAGATTACATTTGTCAAATGGGTCACACTTGTAATGACCAAAGCAATGAACTAATGGCTGAATATTTTGGTAGGACAGACTGCTCAACAGAGAGTGTGTATTATTGCAACTGTAAAAAAGTAAAAAAAAAAAAAGCTGAAATACAAAACATAGAGGGAGAAAACAAGGAGAGAGGATAGATCCAGTATAGTTCTGTTGAAAGTCCATCTTTCCCCGTCCCGTTCTTCACCCTCTCTTTCACAACCCTCGTCACTCTCTCTGCAACCCTTTGTGTTTTGTCTGTTCCACCCCACAGGCATTCTTTGAAACGGCCAGTCTCATGAGCCAGGTGTCCCACAGTCACCTGGTGTTTGTTCATGGAGTCTCAGTGAAGGGTTCCGAGAGTGAGTGTTTGCTATTGTAGCTTCCTCTTTCATACATGTCAGTCTCATGATTTTGGCTAGGTTTGCACCTGTCTGTTTCACAGTCCTATATTAAAAAAAAAACTTTACATTACAGTTGTTCAAACAGTCACCATCAGTTCATCCTGGCATGTAAATATACAGTGTATATTTTTAGTAAATATGAATTGCTGACTTCAATCTCCCTGTAGACATCATGGTTGAGGAGTTTGTTGAATTTGGTCCCTTGGATAATTTTCTGCGGAAAGAAAAAGAGCAACTCACTCCACAGTGGAAATTTACTGTGGCTAAGCAGTTAGCCAGTGCGCTCGGTTATCTGGTAAGACTCCTTTCTATAGATGTGCTGTACACGTGCTAGCACTCATGCTATATCTTGTCATTATTTCCATACATTGTAAACTTGTAAATAATTAACATGGGATAGTCATAGTGCCAAGGTCTGTTTTGTCCAGTTGTTGTGTGTAATCTGAAAATCAATCTGTGGACAGGAAACAAAGCGTTTGGTGCATGGGAATGTCTGTGCTAAGAACATCCTTGTGGTGAGACGAGGTCTTGAGGTGGGCACCTCTCCTTTCATTAAGCTGAGTGACCCAGGCATCTCACTCACGGCACTGTCACGTCAAGGTAATTGTGAAGATGAACTAAAGCATTTGTGCTAACCAACGGCTGTTGCTGTGAATTCTCAAATGCTGATCTGAAGCCAGTGCACAACAAGGCCATTTGAAAAACTGGTCTCAGGCCTGTCTCTTTTTTTCACATTTGATAATGGAACAGGAAACCAGATAGCAGCCACTTCCTGAGGGTTGCGTTACTTCCTTTTGAGCGGCACACTCTTGTGACATGTAATTGATGTTTTGTGTTGCTTTTTTGTCCTTGTGCAGAGCGCGTCGAACGAATCCCCTGGATCGCCCCAGAATGTATTCCGGCTGGAGCTCCACTTGGCCACGCCGCTGACCAGTGGAGCTTTGGTGCCACCCTGCTGGAGATCTGCAACAATACAGACCTGCCCATGAGTACCAGCTCACCCAACGAGGCATGCCATCGAACACCCCCCCCTCACACACACACACACACATACACATTGCTCTTTTGTAAATCAATACCATCTTTTACACTGCCCTATCTGGAAATAACTGCTCCCATATCTTATTTGAACATAATCTGCACATAACTATTCCCACTTTTACACTGCCCTTATCTCTACATAACATATTTTGTTACTCTGTGTTCATACATGTATAATGACAATAAAGTTGAATCTAATTTAATCTAATTTAATACATACATACACACATACACACAAATATCTACACACACACCTCCCATTCACGTCACAGTCTAGTCCCACCCACCCAAACTCAAGCATCTCCAACAAGTAACTACCATGTTTCTTTCTCTCTCTTTCTCTCTCCCCTTTTTTTTTCTCTCTTTTCTCTCACTTTGCTCCATCCCTCTGTCTCTCTTTTTCTCCTGAGCAGAAGGAGCGCTTCTACGAGACGCAGAGCCGTCTGGCCGAGCCCTCATCTCAGGAGCTAGCAAGCTTCATCAGCAAGTGTCTGACCTACAATCCAGCGGAGAGGCCATCCTTCCGGGCCATTCTGAGGGAGTTGACAGAACTTCAACTGAAGAGTGAGTTCATGTCCACCACTTCCTCTTTTCATTTCCTTTGTTTGTTGTCTATCTTTTTTTCTTCTTTCCACTTTACATGTTGGTATTCAACTTTTTATGCTTGACAAACACACAAAGAATGTTTACTTAGCTATGAAATTCGACTGTTTGTTTCCTTATGTTTTTTTTGCAACAGTAGTTGGTGATGATATTGACTTTTCATCAATCTCCAGATCCAGACATTTCCTCCAAGTGTGAATCAAGTCCAGACACCGACCCAAGTGTCTTTCTCAAGCGTTACCTGAAAAAAATGAGAGACCTAGGAGAGGTCAGTACATTGTGTTCCTTCTGTCTAAACCAGACCAGCACTCCACACCATGGGTTTCCAGGCTCACTTTATGACCTGGGAGTCTTGATGGTCTTTTGCAATATATTTTCATCTGCCACTTGTGTAACCTGATCAATTCTTTCCCTTAACAGAGTTACAGTGAGAAAACTGACCTTACACAATCCTTTTGAGTTTGAGATTGGCTGCCTTTATGTTGTTTTTGGGATTGAGTTTTTAGCCTGTCAATTTAGCAAGCCTGAATCAAGACCCTTATGTTGCTATGGTCTTACCTCTTTAGAGCTTGCTAGTTTACCAGTGGTGTCTCTTTTCACTTAGTCATATAATCCATTCACAATTTCCCAAATGTAGAGTGCATTAGAATTATGGGTGTTCGCTTGTAGTCAAAATGTTTTTTCATAGATCTCTGTTTGTATGCACCATCTCCAGGGCCACTTTGGAAAGGTGATGCTGTATTTATATGACCCAGCCAATGATGGCACTGGGGAGTTTGTGGCAGTGAAGGCCTTGAAACAGGATGGAGGTGGCATCCTCCATGAGGGCTGGATGAAAGAAATCAAAATTCTCAAATCTCTCTACCATGATAACATTGTCAAGTACAAAGGCTGCTGCACAGAACTAGGTGAGAAGTTTTTCTTCAGACTTCCAGGAATGCATGGTTAGAACTGTCATGCAACATGGTTCCCAAGAACATGTTGACTCATCGTTATGGTTTGGTCAGAGCCATGGCATATTTGGTAAAAAAGGAAGTTTGTTTATCACAATGACAAGAGGAATATTCCAGGCTTTACTGAAGATTGTGTCAGCAAACCTATGTCAAAGTAAACTGTGGTTCAAAAAAATTGTTTAAAGGAACAGATCAATGCGTCATGCAAACATTAACTGACAGGATATAACTAAGCTGTTTTTAAATAAGCCCCCTGGTGGTGACTATATATAACTTACATAACTGCTCCACTTTGCTTTCACACAAAAACCTGTAAAAGGCCATTTGGAATAGACCCTTTGTGTGTCGGTGTGCGATAGAAAAGACAACAAGTGAACAGAATGAGATTTGTGAATGAGGCTTATGTAAATCATAAAAGCTAAACCTGAGTCGCTTGGCTGAGCAGGTGGGCAGGTGGTGCAGCTGATCATGGAGTACCTCCCGTTGGGCAGCCTGAGAGAGTATCTTCCCAAGCACCGAGTGGGGATGGCACAGAGTCTGCTCTTTGCCCAGCAGATATGCCAGGCAAGTCCCCACCTTTATGGGTATAGGTATGGTTATGGTCATGATGTCTTGAATGGTTGCATCAAGTGTATAATGTGCAAGAAGAGTGATGTCATGCTTTTCTGACGTGTCTCGTTCTGACATGACAGCCTAATCTGATCCACGCTCGTGTCCCTCTCTGTTGTCTGGTCGCCTGCAGGGAATGGATTACCTCCACTCACAGCGTTATATCCACAGGGATTTGGCTGCCAGGAATGTGCTTGTGGAGAATGAGGGCGTTGTGAAGATTGGCGACTTTGGATTGACAAAATACATTCCAGAAGGGGACGTCTACTACCGCGTTCGCGAGGACGGGGACAGCCCAGTGTTTTGGTAAGTTCTGGTTAAGATCAACGTTTTTTTGTTACATTCATGGACTGTTATGTGTGTTTTTCCTTTCTTTTTTTAAACTATGCAAGGTGTACACAGATGAAGTGTTTTGTTTTCGTGTCTTTCAGGTATGCGATTGAGTGTCTCAAAGATAGCAAGTTCTCTTTCTCTTCTGATGTGTGGTCCTTTGGAGTAACACTTTATGAGATTTTGACCCACTGTGATTCTAAACAAAGCCCACCTTCGGTACGTCATTACCACCACTATCAGACTATCTTAAGAAGGATGTTGCTTGGACACACATTTTTTGTTGATTGCATCAAAGGCTTTACTATGTAAATACTGTCCATAATTTCACCAAGGCACCCAACTCACCCATGTGTAGCTCTATACTTATATTCTAGCTCCAGGAGACATTTGTTAAGAAATCTGCACACCAAGGTGTCACTCACATTTTAGGACAAATTTTCCAATAGAGCTCCCAAAACATTTATTGCTGTACATGTCTGGCTCTGTTAGCCACACTGCAATGCTATATGGAGACCATCTGCATCCTCACACATACTGTTTCCATGACTATGTCGTGCAGAAGTTTTTTGAGATAATGGGAAGTGTCCATGGCCAGATGACTGTGATGAAGCTGATCTCTCTGCTGGAGAAACATGTCCAATTGCCGTGCCCAAAAGACTGTACCCATGAAGTAAGTCAGACTCCTCTCCTATCCCTCACAGGCGCACACACATACACAGTCAAACATGCACATGCAGAAAAACTCACATGCTTACATAAATACTAACAGACACATTTTATGTACTTTATTTTATTCTACCTTACAAGTGAACTTTCATCAGGAATCAATTTTTCTCTTTGGTTCAAAGGTTTTAAGTTCATGGGTACAAGAAACATCTTCTTTTCCAAATGAACAGACACACACACACACATACACACACAAACAAACAAACACACACACATACATTACAGCTTCATACTTACACCTGTTTTTTCCTATCCATGTTGCAGGTGTACACACTAATGAGACAGTGCTGGGACATCGACGCATCACAGCGGCCGACATTTAAAGACCTCATCGAAACCATACAGAACATCAGACAGGGATATGAGCATCAACCTACTGTACGACTTGCTCAGATAAACCACTGCTAGGTGAAGGCTACTTTGTAAGTGTCAGCCTTTACCACTCCTTGGAGCACAAAGCTTTCCCTGGTTGTTCACCTTGCAGGCATCTCATCCTGCACTAAAGAGATGCTAATGCCCTGTGCCTAGTTATCTCTTAAACTCACTTTCATGGACTTTCCTCTGGCACTTTAGGCCCAACTGCACTGCACTGCAAAGCTTGCTGTTGGTCAGAGTTCAGTTTATATTTGCAGTTTCTGTCTGCATCTCTGTGTGCTTTTTCACAAAATAGATCACCAGTCTTTCTGAATGTGTATGGTAAAACGCCTGTGCCTTGGTAGTGGCTTTTACTTGTACTGTATGTTGTCACTGCAAGCGAGTTACTTGTGAATTGTTGTTATCTGAGTTTCTTATTACTGGCCATCTGTCACTTGCCATGTATTTTATTTAACTGATAAAGAATCCCAATTTATACTATATTTGCATGAGCAAAAATTGCTGCTGATTTTTTGTACAGTTTATCAAAAGCAGAAAGATTTATATATAGCATTTATATATTTCAAGGTAGGGATTATGGGCGCATCAGGCACTTAGTACTGGTACTGATGTGAATGTTGTAGCCATTTTGTTGTTTGTAACTTGGAACTTGGGTCATATGGTATCATCACTTACCATTGGTTTCTTCTAAATGTATGCATGTGTAAATTTGATCCTTTTTTTACGTTTTGCTCTCAATGTCACTGTAATAACCCATGTTATTAAAGTAAGCCAATTATATGTTTTGAGTATAAGTATCTGATTTTTACTTTAGAATATACAAGATTATTACTAGGCAACTACAAATACAAGAGGAAACAAAACAGACCAGATGAGATATTTAAATATAACATGTGACTGGAAGTGCCCGCCCCTAACTATGAAAAAAAAAAATGCATCCTCCTCTCGACCAATGAGCGACCGAGTTGCCCCCATGTGTGTATTGTTTAAACTGCTCTGAACTGCTGGTGCTTGTTCGAGCAAAAAACTTCCCAGCACAAGCGATGGCGGCCGCCGTGTCCGTTAGCGCAGCTGCCAGAGATGAGAAACCCTACACAGGGCCTAATTGTGGTTCCCGTCCACTAACGTTATATGAAAATTACGGTACTGTTGTAGCACAGGATGAATGGGTTGTCGGAGAAAGAAGGGATCCAGATGTCGAGAGTACTGATGAAACCGCATCCACGGGTAATGAATGCCAAAGAAGAGTTGACGATGAGTTGTCTGTTTTGAGCCCTGAAGAAATTGAAAGTCGACTCGAGAGGACTCGGAAAGAGTTTTACAATCGAAGGAAGATCATCATCAAAAATCTTCCTTCCGACATAACCAATCAGGTAACGGTCTTTGATGTTTTTTATGTTTTTAACAAACTGATAACTCGCCTACCTAGCTATCAGCTAACGTTAGTTGTCGAAGGTTCTGGCTACAACCCATCCACCAAGCATGGCCACGTTAACGTTAGCTATGATGCCCATTTAGCTGTTAACTCCCTGACAAAAGTTTGCAGATTTGCTGGCTATCTCGTAGACTTCAGGCGTCCCTGTCTGCCACAGTTACAGCTAATGTAACTTTACCGTATTCGATGTGCTTTTCCATGCTTGCTTTCGCTAACTTGAAGTTGTAACTTGTAGCCAGGGAGTTTCGTTGAATTTACAGTTGACTTTTAAATAAACATTAGCAAACGTTAAATGGCCGTATGTTTGTCACCCTGACGCGAAATAAACCTGGAACTCAAGAGTTCTGAAACTTGTTTTACACCACAATAGTTGGTGTTTAATCTTGTTTATGATGAATTAAGAACTGGCACAACTTCTCGACCTTTCAAGCTCGTTTTGGTTAGCATGCTGGCTAATTGATTGACTAGCAGTGCATGCATATGTCAGCGAACTTCGCCTAGTTGTCCCCAACGTTATTAACCTTATCACCCAGCTGCGTCGGGAGATGTATCGAGTCCTAATAATTTGTCATCCCAAGCGAGCTATCTAAGAGGCGCGGTTAACTAAACAGTGATACGCATTTTCTGACTAATTTTTGAGCTGTTGAGAAACTGTGGTGGGCCATCTAAAGAATTGTCAGTTGCTAGATATCCATAAACGCGGAAAAATGTTTGGCTTGGGGTCAGTTTCACGGCCTAATTTTAGCTGGCAATCGGGTTTTGAGCAAAATTGGATAACGTTGGATTGCCAGGCCGACGTAACTACAGGCTTCACTGAACTTGGGCCATCAGTTCTTTGGTCAGCGTCAGGTGCTTATCATTATCAACGCAGTTAAAATGGAGAACGTTAATGTTCATTTTTGAGGCGCATCTTGTGCCTTGAATGTGTAGTTTGAATAAAGGCAGAAAGTATGCTTGACTTTGGCTAATTATAGAATCTGGCATTGTTGATCTGAAGGACCTGCGTGACCGTTTGAAAAAAAAATTACTTGACTTGTGAAATGACTTGTGGCGAAATTGCCGATAGTGAATAAACGAAATATTATCAAACACCATTAACTGGTACCACATCGAAAAAACATGGTAAAATAAACTTTGTTGTTGGAGTGAAACAAGTTAGTCGTAGTTGTGCCCAGAAGGAGAAATCATTGGCATGAAGCATGAAGTACTTTCCCTTTTCAGAGGTTTTTGGAAGCATCATATTTAACAAAACTCGAATAACTTGCGGTACTGAACACTCTAGTGGTGTTGTGGTCGGTATGTTTTTTTTTTTTTAATAAATATAGTCCTCCAAAATAGTCGCAACATTATTTAATTTTTTTAGGATTATGCCTGACCTTTGGCGAACTGTGGTGCGTGCACATTGTATTGTTTGAATGGACGCTCATTGGGATTTCCAGATGGGGACGGAGCTATGAGGATGACAAAGGGTTGAAGGCGCAGGAACAAAACCATTCCCATTCACCTGGTGCAAATGAACGTTCTGGAATACGTTGCACAGTGATAGAGCCTTTCTAGCCAAGATTGCTATTTATGAACTCTCATGACGTCAAATAAGCTTCCCTTTTCTTCCTAGACTGCATATCCATCTAGCCCAATCCATACAGCTGTGCACCATTATACTCGAATATTCTTTTGTGTGTCTGTCTCTCCCCTGTTTAAGATACAAGTGTTTTTTATATAATATTGTTTTTTTTTTTTTTCTTTGCAGGAGGTGCATGAACTGCTGAGCAACTATGACCTAAAGTACTGCTTTGTTGATAAGTATAAGGGCACAGGTATGTGTATTTGCAGTGTCCCTGATGCAGTGTAAAACCAAAATCAGATTTATTTATTTATGTTTTAAAATGTATATTTACTTTCCATAAATTTTTCCTTTAATTTCCACAAATAATCTTGCCTCTTACATCACTTAGTAGACAGACTTGGTTCTAGTGGTGCTTTTTGATGTGCAAAAGAAAAACCTGCCAAATCACTTCCTATTACCCTATTGAAGAGCAGTTTGACTTCATAAGTGATAATTATTCACATTGCTGTGTACATTTAATTAATTATGTTTCCAATTAATGATGGGCAAATCCAGCTTGGCATGGTTGAGTATGCATGAGCTGGTAGCGTCAAATTGTTTTCTAACCCTGTCAAGGACATCATACAGAAACAATCTACTAAGTGCCAGGCATTAGTGCATTATTTAGAAGCTTGTAAACCATGAAAATTGGGAATTATCTGTTGGCTGTGGCTAGTAACCTTGTCCATTCAATTCTGCGGAACATCTTCCTTAAGCCCCTCACCCATTATCTAGTTTTACAAGTAGTTTTGTTTTAAAGCCTTTGGTATCGGCAAAATTAGTCACGTATTGCTAAAATTACTTTTACAAGTAAAGGTGCTTTGAACTGTATCTTGTTTCCTGTCTTGACTCCAACTACGATTTGTTTATATGGTGACCTGAACTTAAAGTTATAAAGTTAGTAAGTTAAGTCTCCATCTCTGTTTTTGCCGCAGCTTTTGTCACCCTGCTGAATGGTGAGCAGGCCCAGCATGCCATCAGCGAGTTCCACCAGCATGTGCTGCGCGAGCGCGAGATCTCTGTGCAGCTGCAACCCACAGATGCGCTGCTGTGCATTGCCAACCTGCCACGCGCCTTCAGCCAGCAGCAGTTCGAGGAACTCGTGCGGCCCTTTGGCAACCTGGAGCGCTGCTTTCTGGTGCACAGCCCGGTCACGGGCCACTCCAAAGGCTATGGCTTTGTGGAGTACATGAAGAAGGACTCAGCAGCACGCGCCAAGTCGGAGCTGCTGGGGAAGCAGCTGGGCTCTCGCATGCTTTATGTGCATTGGACCGAGGTGGGCTCGCTCACCTTCCCCATGTTGCACTCGCGCTGCCTCTGCGTTGACCGGCTGCCCCACAGCCTCGTCAGCGCACAGGACCTGCTGGCGGCACTGGCCGACACACATGCACCCATTTTCTGCCAGGTATCTAAATCTGATCTAAATCTAAATTGGCTAAGGGGATATTTCGGGTAATATCGTGTGTGTTTGTGGGTGGTTTGGTGGGCAGGCGGGGGGCAGGTAATACATTAATAGTATCTTACATTTGTGAGTGCTCTTTTTGAACCATATCTCTGGTTGAAGGTGATTGGGTTATTAATCGCGCCCAATTAGATGTCCAGAAACATTTTTCCTGCATTAATACAGACCGCATCAGGGGGTCTTGGGGTTTAATGCCTTTGTTCCTGTTGCTCAACTTATGGATCAACATCGTCTAGAACAGGGTGCTAACACCAAGATCATGGTTTCAAGTAAAATTTCTGAAACACTGTCCACCTCTGTCAGGTTGCATATGAGAAGCTTGCTGATATAGGCTTGTGATGAAGCTGTTTCACACATTGGTGCTTTTGAGTGGAGTGGGTCAAACTTAGGATGTTGGTCAGCATTTTACTGTTCACATTTACATTTATGCATTTAGCAGACACTTTTATCCAAAGCGACTTACATTTGTCAACTATCAACTACATCAGGGCCAGTCTCCCCTAGAGCAACTTGGGGTTAAGTGCCTTGCTCAAAGGCTCCACAGTGGCAGCTGGGATTTGAACCACCATGATCCCTACTGTCCCTGTTCGACATCAAAGCCTTGTTAAAATCATCTTGAGAAGCCCATTTCTGTAACAGTCACAGCCACATATCCACCATGGGGTAGGCTTAATATGGTGATGGAGCAGTGCATTCAGTAAGGGATAACGGCCAATGAGGTTACCAGTTCAATGGAAATAATGGCAAGGGTTGCCTCCACCCAGTCATTATTTCCATCAGACTGGTAACCTTGAAGGTTGTTATCCCGCTTAATTCCCATATGTATTTAGGATATAATTTTATCTAACTTTCTTTAAATTTAGGAATCTTTTACAGAAAATGCTGCATAACTATATTCTAGTTATGCAGCATGAAATACTTTACTGTGGCTGTTATGGATACCATTCATAAGTGCACTGATATTGAACTGTGATTCAAATTCAAATCTACTTCAGAGGTAGCCAGTTATACAAAGTTAATTCCCACCTCATCAGCCAATCAAAAGAGAGAATCCCATTGTTAAGGGAGATGAGTGCTATTAATAATTGCTTCAGCATTAAGTTACATGGACTTGTCTTTTGAATTGAGTTAACAATTTAGAAAATGTTTTCAGATGAGTCTAATGCACCAATTCACAGGGATAATATTTATAATTGAATATTTAATAACTGAATACCTGATCAACATGCAATGGCCTTTCTATTAAAATTTATGTCTCATCTCTTGACTATTGGTGTACATTTGTGTACTGTAGTCCAGTCCTGAAAATGAGTTATTTCAGGACTGGTTATCATAATATTGCTGCTATTTTTAATATTGGTCATGAAATTAAAGGAAAGCTTAAACATGACTGTGCCATATGAGTCAATGGGCATTTCCCTGTGGCTTTAAACATTTTATTTAATTAATTTTATTTTAACCTAGCATGCGTGGGTAATCATGCTCAGCTGAGTGAGGGGAATGTTTTTGACGGCCTCAGTCAGATTGCTCTTTTGTAATTAGGCTCAGATGCCTTTATGCCTCTGTGATTAAAGTGAAAAACATGGATTCTGGCGAAATGTAATTAATGAGCTCTCTCTCTCTCTGCAAAAATTTTTGATGGCTGCTCTGAACTCATTCCAGCCCCCCCCCCTTTGGCCTGAATATTTATTTATTTATTTATTTATTGCATTTTCTCTTCTCTCTGTGCCTCTCTTTACCCTGGCAGTCCACTCAGTGTTTCTATAGCAATGTGCGCTGCTGGTTTCTATGGCGATGACCACCTGACTGTCCCAGGTGCCGTCTGTCAGCTGGCCTCTGGCCCTGCAGGGTTTTCTGGAATGGGAGAGAGCAGTGCACTCTGGGCTTTTTTGTGTTTTTTTTTTTTTTTTTTTTTTCATATGTTAAACACCCTAGTCTAAACGCACAGGCACACATACCTGCTGCAGAAAGTGGGATGTTTCAGTAGAGGCAGTGTTGGGCATTGTTCTGCTTGGTAGCCCCTCTGTCTTTGTTACACACACACTCATACACACAGGCACACAATTGGAATGTCATGTAGGCACAGTAGCCGGGTTGAAAAATGGAATTGTCTTTAAGGGGGATTGTTCAATATGCTGGCCTCAACCGTTTGCCTCTTAAATGAACAGGATTTGTTCCTGTACCACTCCCCTTCATAGGGCTCCTCTTAAGTAAGTAGCCAGCGGCAGTGAAGGCGCCTTTAGAAAGCCAACAGCAAGCGGGGGAGATGGTAGGCTGTGGCTGGGAGGCCCGGAGTCATGGGTGTTTTGCTGGGGAAGCTGCTTTGTAGGAGAGGGATGTTCCCTGAAATTCCCAAGTGAAGTGCGAGTCTTTGTCCTCAAATTGACATTGTGTGGCTTTAAAAGCTGACTCGGCCGATTTGAAATGCATGGCTGTGTTGTCTGGCATGTGGGTGGGGGCGAAGGAAGCGGGGGGTGCTGGGTGAATAGCGTAATCTGTGATTAACATGCTTCTATGTTAATTTACTCATTAATTTGTCTTTATCCTTCATCTCTGCAGCTCGCTCAGGGCCAGGACGGGAGTTTCCGGCGCTTCGCCGTGCTCGAGTTTGCCACGCCAGAGATGGCTGAGGAAGTGCAGCGGGTGGCGGACGGCCGGGCGCTGGGCGGCACCCACATCCGTGTCTCCTTTTGCGCCCCAGGGCCACCAGGCAGGAGCATGCTGGCTGCCCTCATTGCAGCCCAAACCATGGTACATCCCACTTGTCTTGCCCAAAAAACTTACATTTCTCATTGCATTTGTGTTTAAATAATTTTAAAGGACCATTTTTTTTGTGTGTTTTGGGGGGGGGGGCGGGTTGTTGTATGTGTGCACACTGTTGTAGCCAGTTTCATGTATAATAGTAGCAGCTAATTGAGGCATAGCTGTTGCCAAGCAGAACACTTGAGTTAACGTGCCCATTGTAGTCTCACTGTTCAGATAACTACACCCAGTGTAGTCTCCCTGTTGGACTGACTTTGGCCAGTCGCTCATTTGCACCTACAAAATTTGGATGAGTTGGATGCCAGATTTAGTCAATAGTTGGGTTTGTGAGTCTGACCTCCAAGCCAAATGGCTTTCAGTGAGGGCACCAGTGCCACTTGGCCAGACGCATCCAAAAAACTATTTTTAAAATGTTAAAAAGGCTCAGCATGGCTTGACATTTCGGTCGTAGTATTATCAGTCCCTACATATAACCTCGAGCATTGAGAACATTGTTGGTATACACAATGTATTTAAAAGAATGTGAACAGAGTTTTATTTAGTCCCTACATATGAACTCGAACTTTGAGAACACCATGAGCACACAGAGCTTAACAATAACTATGATGATTCTACAACCGAAGTGTTATGCCATGTCAACAAAAGTATTTTAAAAATGAGTAATTTGATGAGCCTAGCCAAGTGGCACTCGTTCACTAATTAGCTGTGTTTACATGGACAGTTTTGTCATTCCGATTAAATCTATTCGCTTTAACTGTACCCTTGTTTACATGCGGCAACATTCTGATCCGATCATATGTCAGGTGGCCATGTGACGCATGCGACTTAAAAAAACTCATAAGGCTGGAATAGGCACATTTAGGATGAGAGGCGAGCAAGAAAAACTGACGTTGGTTGTCCCAGAAGCAATTGTTACTGTGGTTAAGATCTCACAAGCCTATGTAGTCCCGTAGATGCCTGGAGTGTGAATAAGATGTTGGGGATGATCACAGCGGCAGTGAAATAGTTATGAGAGCTTTTATTTCCATGTAATAAAGGTTTCCTCATGTCACAAGCTGAGCAGTGAGCATGCGGAAAAAACATTTAATCTGGTCGAGCGTTTACATGGGTGTTCAATCAGAATAGGAATGGAATAAACATGGCTCATGAAGGCTATTGTCTTATTGATTACCTCTGATTACTAACTGGCCATGACATTCCATCGTATCCGTGTCAGGGTTGATAATCAGTAGGTCTGTTCCTTTAAATTTACATTGTTGAAACTGGCATGCCTCACTTCAGGCAACATGTTTATAGTTTGAAAACCTTGCCTGCATTCTGATTTCCTGTGTTGGTTTTATGCTGTCAATAAAAGCTGCGTGAGGCCTGTCCAGCAGCCTCTGGTGCAGTAGCTAGTTTTTAGCGTGTGTGTGTGTGTTCTGTCTCTGTCTCTGTGTGAGCATGTTGCTATCCTCCATCTCCCTCCCTCTATGTATCTAAGCTGTCTGAAGCCATGCTGTGGGTTTGTGTTCCCCAGGCTTTGAACCGTGGCAAGGGGCTGCTGCCAGAGCCCACAGCCATGCAGATCCTGACCGGCCTCAGCAACCCGGCCACACTCAAGATGCTGCTGACGCCACTGGCTCAGGGCCGCAAGCAGGGTGAGGAGAGGCGCGCGCGCACACACACACACACACACACACACACACACACACACACACACACACACACACACACACACACACTCAGAGGCTAACACTTGCGTGCACACACTGACAGCACTACTGCGTTGGGAGTTGTGGGAACACACTCCCGCATTACACTATGGCACAGCAGCTGACACACACACACACACACACACACCATGCTTCAGCACGGTTGTTACTCATCACTACCCGGGGTGGACGCTCAATTAGCATGCCTGTCTGAAGCTGTCAGGGGAGATGGTTCTGCCTCTCGCTCGCAGTCATTCTGACACACACACACACACACACACACACACACACACACACAGAGAGAGAGAGAGAGAGAGAGAATACCCTCCACAGGGTAGAGGGGAGAACGGAACATAACACAGCGGCTGAGGTCGTTCTTGCTCTCCCTCTTACCCAATCTTTTTTTCTGTCTGTTTTTGTTCTTTTTATCTCCTGTGTTCACCTGCCATTCCTTCTCTCTTTCTTAACTGATCTTATCTAATGCTTCTCTGTTCCTTTTCATCTATCCATCTGTCTGTCTGTCCATCCATTTATCCATCTTTTCTATTTTTAATCCATCCATCATCTTCTCAAAACCCCTGTCCCTCAGTCTCCTCTAGCTGGCTTGTTGATGCATAGCAGCCGTTAGGTGCCAGGACACTTAAGTTAGATGACGCACACACACACTCACACACACACACACACACACACTCTTTATAAAATGCTTTTGATGCCTGTATGAAACGCTGTTCTAAATGCTGTTGTGGTGGTTTTCCTGTCCACAGGTCTGCTGGGTGCTGCTCCCAGCATGCCCCTGCTGGCTAACCCTGCTCTCTCCGCTGCTCTCCTGCAGCTGTTGCTCCAGAACCAGGCCCAGGTCCAACAGGTACCGTCCCCCGTTCCTCCTCCTCCTCCTCCCCCTCCCCCTCCACCACTACACGCTCTCCGCCCCTTTGCATCATCCTCCCCTGTCTTCACACCTCTGCTCTCTGCACCAGGTTGCCCTCCTCCTTCACCCCCCTTCATCTCTCCCTCTCTCCTTTCCCCTGTCAGCAAGCTTTTTTGGGAAACCCTCTTCTCTGGGCGCAGGTCCTGCACAGTAAAGACAGCCGCCTTCTTCCCTGTGTGAGTGACCCATTTTGTGTGTGAGTGAGTCTACTGTGTGTGTGTGTGTGTGTGTGGCTTTTGTAGTTTTAGAGCTGCTTTTGCTTAAACCCGTTTGCTCCAATTTGGCTCTTGTCTAACTGTTTTCCCCAAACATGCTTTGCAGATCTTTGTTCTCATTTTTTCTCTCTTATTTGCTCTTTGGAAGTGTGTGTGATTATTATTGTTCACACTGATCTGTATATTGACACCTGGTAAGTTTTTTTTTTTTTTTTTTGTTTGTTTGTTTTTGTTTTTTTTTTTTTTCTTCTTTAGTTGTGATTGGTAGATTTGAACAGGAGAGGTTAGAGTGCCCTGTGCAAACCTCTTGTTATGGATGACTGCTTTAGTCATGTGATGCTACCTCCTCCTTCCCTCACAGGCCGGACTCCTGGGTGAGAATCCAATAGCTGCTCACGCCCTCCAGCAGGGCGTCAACATGCTGGGTGATCTACCTCAAGGTGAGCCCCTGTGCACATTGCACTCTTGGACGGCTCCTCTGTGAGGAGCTTGCGCTGTGCTCCTGTTGCATTGACTCTCATTAAAGGCATCGATCGGTCTGTGTGGGCGTTGTCGCCCCATCTCCCAGGCCTTAATTACTAGGCTGATGCAAAGGTCATCCTCCAAACCCCTGTGTGCACCACACCTGTCCTCCTGGGGTATGGGATGAGCTTTAGCACCTGCCGATGGCCACGCATCACTTCAAATGATTATTTTGTCTACTGGATGACTCATAGGTGTGTGTGTGTGCGTCTCTCTCTGTCTGCTCACTCTTGCCCAGGCGGAATGGTTCCAGGTCTGTCGATGCAGACGGAGACTCCGGGCCCCATCAAGCCCCCGTCTCTGGGGCGCCCCCTGGGCCATGAGCAGGAGCCCCCCACCCCTACCTGCAGCTTCCCCTCCACCCCTTCCCCAGCCTTGCAGGGCCTGCCCATGCCCCTGCTGGGAGGTGTGCTGGGAGCCGAGGCACCTGCCCTACCCGGGGTAAGACGTGTGTGTGTGTGTCTGTCTGTCTGTCTGTCTGTCTGTCTCTCTCTCTCTCTCTCTCTCGCACACACCCCTTTTTGCAACTTCAAAGATGCAGCCTTGCTGTATTGCGGTAAGTGTAATTACTGATGCACTTTTTGTCTTAGTGTGCTCAGAGACGATCAACTAGTTCTCATGGTTCAGGAGTTGTACTAATTGGTACGAGCAGATTGGAGCTGCAGAACCTGAGCAGTCCTTCATTGGCACTTACCCGTCTGTGCGTTCCCGTCTTTTTGCACTGCTGGTTTGAAATGCGCATGGTAGAGTTGCCAGATGTCAAGAGATTTTAAGTGTGACTTGGCATTTCTGTTGCAATTTAACAGTCAGTCTCGTCACAAACAAGATTAAGTGCCGTAGACTTTTCTGCTGCTTTACTGTTCTGTCAGCGCAGCAGTGTGCAGGTGTCCACGCTCAACACTCAAACCTCATATTACACACCTCAAGCGATGTTGGTACTGCTAGATGCATGTTAATTTAAATATCCTGATGTTCAGGGCATGCTTGTCAGAGGATATCACAGTTGCTACCATGCATTAATGTAAGTGAAACTCTAAGGTAACGTGTGTGTGTGTTTGTTTTTCTCCATCCAGTCACTGCTAGGAGACCCTCCCAAAGAGGTGGGAGTGTCCCAGAATCCCTTCCTGAGTAACCCTAACGTTTTCCCTTCTGCTGGTAAGACACTGTGCTGTTTGACTTGATATGCAATAGCTGAATGAATGTACTTTGGGAGTACCATTTCACCTATTTGGGCAGAGACTAAAAAGCTGGTAATACACACTGCCCATATCCCTTACCCCTCTGCTTCATTCTCCATCAGCATCCAGTGCTAGGCCTCACCCCTATAGCCAGGCCTACAGGAAGAGGCCCACGTTAGGCAGCGCAGCCAGCCAGCGCTCGGGCCACACGCTCCACTCCAGCTTCAACTTGCGCTACCAGGATTCCTACCCCCCAGAGTACCCACCCCTGCACCAGGTGAGGGGCCCAGTGCCCAGTATAATTGCATATTCCCCTCCAATAGTCTGTCAATCGGTCAACCTGGGTTTGAGCCCTAAACCTTTGTAGTCTGTGATGCTTTGGATAGAAGCACCTACTAAGTACCAGTCAGTTTTATGTGGACCCAAATGTATTGGTTAATGCATGATGGGGGGGGGGGGGGGGGGGAACAACTTTTACTGAACTTGCTTCAGTAAGGTTTGCTATTTGTAGATGGCTGTCTTTGGTAATTCAGTCACTGTCTAAATGGTAGATCCCAAAAGAGGTAACGTGTATTCCAAATTAAAGTTGTTTATGGTGGATCAGACACAACAAGAAATGGAACTGAGGTCCGTTGAATAATTATTGTGCAGTCACTTCAAATTGAATTGGCAAACAGTTGGTTCATTTTATGTTGTGTGAAGCAAGACCCCTGTGTTTTCTCTAAATCAGAGAAAAGGGCATGTTTTGGAGCTGCAACTAGTTGCAGACAGTTCCCCCAATAATGAGAAATAGCAAAATGACACAAATGTGTGCAAATTGTAGTGTGTTGGCCAATAATTTTTGATTTGTCTCCATTGTAATCCACCCCATGTTGATTGAATCAGTTTCACCCATGGGTTGTCTCCAAATTGCGCTCTCTCCCCCCTTCCCTCCCCTAATTTGTAAAAATGACTGCCAGATACAAGCCCATGATTGCCCAGAATGGCAGCATTAGTTTAATCAGTATTACGCCTTGCTCTGTGGAGATGAAGGAGGACTGTGGTGGTTTTGGCAGGTTGTAGATTAGAGGTCCCGGGTTTGGTGTGTATGTGTTTTGAAAAATGTTTGCCAGGAAGAGATGAAGAGTAATTTTGTGCACTGCTGTGCTGACACCCCATATCTAGGGAGACTACTGCTACTAGCCCATAGTAGTAAAACATTTCACCATTTTCTGTCATTTCATAGACCAGTCTTTTCAAAGCTCAAGATGTCGTCATCATCGTGGGTGTATGTGTCAACATTCCTAATTGTTCCAACCCAATTCAACACAGATGTTTTCCAAAAAGAAAGGAATTTCAGTAAATAAAAACTGTTGACTAGTCTACAACAGTAGCATAAGAAAGGCCCCTTTTCAAATCTCATCATGATCTACATCTCTTAACCCATTAATGACCACAGTGGAGTTGTAAAATTTCCTTTCTGAAACGGATGGTTGATTGAATTGCGTTCAGTGTCGTTGTATATTCCCCGTTACACAGCAGTTGGGTCCGGTCGAATTATTTAGCAATTTCTGATTTAGATGAAACGCATTCCACATGTCACTAGGAGTGAGGATATGCCACGACTCCGGGAGAGGCAGAGTGGTGGCCTATGGGCTATGATCATGAATGCACACATTTTCTTATCTCCATTTGTAGCCTAGCGATTTCCAGATGTCCTACTGCTTCACTTGACTACTTCCTGATTGCTCTGATGGTTGAGTTTTTTTTTTTTTTTTTTTTTTTTTGTTCATGGCAATAGAACATTTTAATTTTTTTGTCACTGAGAACATTGGTGACAATCAGATGTTTCAGCTCTAGACTTTGGCATAGATGGTTGGTCTATGATGTGGTCGTTTTGCCACCTTGTCATTCTTGGCTGTTTAGTGTATCTGCTCCTGGGTTGGTCCTCCATTGCTCCCAATGGTTTAAATGCTCCATTGCCAGAAGATAAAGGACAAACTGATCTTCTTCCTCCACCCAACTCCAGTGTTCAGGGAGCTGTACAGCACATTTCAAATCTGCTTTCTAAGAATTGGAAGTATATACATTAATTTTGGGGAACTTGATATTTTAATCTTGATCTTTTTTTGCTACAGGACCCTCTGTCTCACTTGTATGAGCCGGAGACTCTGGATGGTGCTTCACTACCCGGGTTTGGCGCTCAGGTAATTCTCTCAGCCACCCTCACCTTCCCTAGCAGCTGTCTCCCTTTAAATATGAGTGCCATTTAGATTTAATTGCTCTGTCTGCGACAGTAACCCCCCTGTGTCTGAGCTGATCGCCATGTCTGTCTGTGTCTCTTCTGTCTGTGTGCAGCCCTCACGTCCCTCCAGC
Source organism: Tenualosa thibaudeaui (assembly GCA_027481765.1). Taxonomy (NCBI): domain Eukaryota; kingdom Metazoa; phylum Chordata; class Actinopteri; order Clupeiformes; family Clupeidae; genus Tenualosa; species Tenualosa thibaudeaui. Next base: position 3,775,763 of record JAIFZK010000016.1, read on the forward strand.
TACAGTGAGCGTCTCCCCTCCTATCACTACCCCCCCAGTCCTCCCCCTAACTCCTTTTTCAGCTTTGGGGCTCCAGGAAGCACTCCCTCCACCCAGCTCAATAAGGTAGGTCTCACAAACACACACACACAGAGAGAGAGACTACATCTCACTATGCCTTTCTGTGGTGCTTTAAAAAACTCACACAGACCTGGTGCACAATGCCACACTGCGCCACAATGTGCACAAATTTTGAGTTAAAAAAAGTCATGTATTTTGTTGAACATCTCACCTGCTAGGCGCATATAGCTGTAAATATTTAGCATTTAAAGGCCGTTTACACCAAGAACAATGGGCACAAAGATGATTATAACAATATAAATCCCTTCACATCAAACATTTGCTATCCAAACACCTGCCATACTTCATTACACTCATGTAACTCATTACACTAAGCCATACTAGCCTACACCCAGTATGGAAACCCAGGGCTCTGTTACAGCGTTTTAAGATTCATATTGGTATGATGCAGAGCCTAATGGCAGCATGCAATGTGTTGAGTGGCTGCTTGGCTAGGCTTCCAATGGATATTTGACACCAGTCATTGATTTGCTGTGCTGCCAGAGCTGACGGTGTATAGTGTGGCTGGAATAGGACGGCCAGCTTCTCCCTCAAGCTCTTTTGTCCCTTTTTTTTGTCTTAAGTGTGACAGTTTATTTACAGCCTTGTTAAAAATGCACCTGATTCAGCTCAGTCTTTGAAGAGCATCAGTGCATAAGGGCCAGGATTGGATTTATTTACATACTTACTTACTTGCTGTATTTATTTATTTGTTTATTTATTTATTAATTTATGATACTGCAGCAGAGCTTGGTGATCTGTCTGTACTCTTTTATTACAGGGATAGAACTCTTTCATGCATGCACCCATGCGTTCACCCACCCCACCCCCTCTCCCGCCTGCCCTGACTATGAAGGGGAGTGTGAACAAGTGTAGGAGGGAGTGTGGGTGCTTTTCAGCTGTCAGTCTGTCAGTGGCTGTTTTGTGTTTGTGTCTGTGTCCTGGAGGAGCTGTGCAGCCTGTGTTCAAACTGATTCTCATGTGTCCCCCCCAGGCTGTAGGGATGCCCCCTGTAAGCCACAGTAGCCTGTATTCTGCCGCTCCAGGGAGTGAAATGAAGGTAAGTGGTGCTGTCCCTGTTCAGTGCTGTCAGTCTGGATGTGTACACGTGCTCAGACTGCACAATGCTGGATTAAATGCTGCCTCTTTTTATATGCTAATCGCCCAGCCTGCTGAATGCTTTCTGTTAATGACTGCAATAAGTATATTTGTAACATTTTATAGACTAGGTAGCACGTCAGCATTTTGGACACAGTGGTGTTGTCCATATCCCAGTCTAACAGTTTCCTCTACATATACCTTTAGTGACTTTATCTGGGATGGAAGAGGTTCAGGTTTCAGAGGACTGTACTTTGAAGCAAGTTTAAAATGCTCTGTTCTTTTATCTGGTTGGGAAAAACCTAATTACAGCAGTCACACAAAAGCTTCGTCACGGAGGTGATTATCAACTCATAGTTGTTGAGTCAACTCCTCAGGCAGTTATGAAAACCTTAACTTGAAAGGAGCAGTGTTTGAATTTTTGTTGACAAATACTAATTGCAAATATGGGGAGATCAAGAATGACAGATAAACACTTCTTTAAAAATAAATATGAGACCAGAGGGGAAAGCTGGCCAAAATATGAATGGGCCGTTAATGTTCTCATAATGTGTATGTTTGTCGTCTTGTCTTAAAAATCTTTCACAGAAGAATAATTGTTTTTATTTTGCTCTCAGCCATGAGCTGTTCCAGAGTAGACTGGTTAGTCTCAAAATCGTGTGTGATCTGACTTGACTCTCAAAACCTGCTTTGCGAACCAAAACTAACAGTTATTTTTTTTTTTGGGTGTCTAGACCCAAAAATCAATAATATGAGACCTTTACTCAGTTCATACTGATTTTACATCCTCGGAATATTCCGATTTGAGTTATAGGTACGCATTCTATATTTGAACTCTTGTCATAACTGGTGTCTACTGGCTGTTTTGAGAATCATGCATCCTGCTGTTTCGTACATGTCCAAATAGGCTACATTTTGAACATGTCCTAATCTGCTTTGGTACGTTCTCAAGTACTGCTTGGTTATTTCCTAATCCTTTCTGCCAATAATGGGTTTGTTGGAACTGTTAGATTTTGTGTCTAGTACATGTGAGTAATTGTTGTCCTGGTGTTTTGTAACCTTCCATTGTCCGTCATCCATCCTCTCTTTATTATCCCCCCCCCCAAACCCCAGACTCCAGTCGGAGGACAGAAGCGCCTCTTCTCTCGCCTCATCCCTTCGCCCGAGCCCAGTCCTGAGGGTGGCTACGTGGGCCAGCACTCCCAGGGCCTGGGCGGCCACTACGCCGACTCCTACCTGAAGCGTAAGCGCATCTTCTAAGCTCTCCCCTCCCGAGTGACGAAGCCACAACAGCAGGAGGTGAAGGAGGAGGAGGAAAAGGCTTGAGTGGGGAGTCCATCCTCACCCGACTCCTCTACTGGCCTCCACAGCTGCTACCCATCCTCCTCTTCATCCTCCCCACTCCCATCTTCATCCTGCTGTGGAGTGCGTGCTTACCGCAGACCCCCGGAGGGCCCTGTTGGGTGCAGCTTGTTGCTCTTATGGGCCACTGCGTGCCAATCACTGGGATTAGTTTTTGTTGTGTTCTCATTTTTTTATTATATCCTTAGGATCTTTCGTTTCCTAATGTTTTTGTGTAAATATTTTTTTTCTCTCCTGTGCGTATGTAAATTAAGTTTTTAATTTTTTGTTTTCTTAATTTTTTTTTTTTTTTTTTTAAACAAGCTTCGCACCCCCCCCCCCCCCCCCCCCCCCCCTTTTTTTTTTTTTTTTTTTTTGGAAACCCATGTTGAGTACAGCTGGTCTCTCACAGCACAGAGAGTTGACAGTTCAGTTCCTTAAAGTCCTGGGAGTCCTTTCTTTGCTTGGCTGTATGCTTTTTAATCCTAATTTTATTTGGGTAGTTTGGTGTGTTGATGGGTTTCTTTCATTTTTAGTTATTGACTGTCCGTTCTGTTTGTTTTGTTTTTGTTTTTTTCCCCCGCATCTTTTCTTTGACCCTGAGGGGTGGCGTAGAGAATGTAACCTGGACAGGCCTGTCGGTACAGTGCTGATGCTAGCTGTCGTGGTGTCTCCTTGCTCTTCTACTGGTGTATTGTGTGTCTCTGTCTCCATCTCACTATGTCTGTCTGCTAAAAATAAGATCTTGCCTGTCCATCTTCATTTCAGTTTCTTATGTTGGCTTATTATTTATTTATCCCCCCTCCCCATCTCTCCTCTCTGCTCTGTAATCCCTCCATCCTGTTATTGATCCAAGTTTTCTGCACTGAATGGTGGGTCTTCAAACACATACACACAGGGATCGCTTCCCTTCACACCAGTCATGTCCTCTCGAGTTTTGTGTTCTCACAAGTTCTGTGTGTAGACCCTCCCCTCCCCCCAATCCCTGTTCTGTTTGTTCAGTCTTTCGGTTTGCCATTCTACTGTGTTGGCGCCTGATGGTCTTCTCACCCACCCAGACACAGCTGTGTAATGAGTGGTGGATTGGTGATGCAGTGTTGTGGCGCTTATCACAATTATTCTTTTCTTTTTTCCCCTAAATTTTTAATGATCTATTTTTTTTTTCCCCCTCCGTTCACAGGGGAGGACATGAGCAGAGCCAAGTGACCCTGCCGTGCTCCTTCTGTTCACCTCACTCCCTCACCTCCTCCTACCGACCCACCACCATCCAGTTCCGCTCATTTCTTCTGCTCACTCTCCCTCAGGGCTGCTTTTCCCTTGCTGACCAGCAGAGGGAGCCTGACCTTCTCGAGGCATTCACTGGTGCTGGACATGACCAGCAGTAGTCAGTCACCGCTTTTTTTTTTTTTTTTTTTTTTTTGTGCCCGAGTGGACCCTCTGGAGCAGGCCGGACCTGTGCTCACCCCACTCTTCTCGGTTGTGTCCAAACATTCCGTTGACGAGACCCCTCCCAAATCACTTTAGAGATATGGCCATTTCACCTCTTCTCCAACCCCAGATTTGCCTCACAACCACCCCACCCCCCTATCCCCCAACGTGTTGGGTCCACGACACTGGGGACTAGGTCTGGTCTGTGCAGAGTAGCAGGTCCATGTGACTGTTTTAAAGCTGTTATTAATCTGGTTGACATTTTGATTGTGATAAACCTATTACCTCTGCCTTGTGCTCTGCCTGGCAACAGATCTTTAAAGACCTCCACACATATGCCTGAACTCACCAGCCTTTCTTTCTTTTTTTTCTTTTTCTGTGATCTCTCTGCCTACCAAAAAAGCTTTTACCTGCATTTAACCCCCCCCCCCCCTTCCTCCGTGTTCTTTGCTGTGTAGATACTTAAGCGTGAACTTTTCCTCCAAGCTTCCTTGTCTTTATTTTTAAGCCTTTCAGGCAGAAAAATGTAAGTTTCAATCTATATTTTATTAATGAGCACATGATGAACAGTATACAAAGAGAATGTTTTTTTTGTGTTTGTTTTTTTTTTTTTTTCCTCCTTTTTAACCAAATGCTTTGCTTTAGTCTCCATTGTGATATGCTGGTTGTGTGTGTGTTTATTCTGTATGGACCAACTGGTGCATATCAGTTTGCTGAAACCCCCTAAAAAACTGGTCTGTTTGTCAACTGTACAGCTCTTTTTGTGAAAGTTTTTGAGCAAGTAAATGTTATTTAAGTTGGCACATCTGGTGGTCTTGAGTGGTGTGGTTTATTACCTCTGCCAAAGAGGTTGTTTTTTGCAGCGTTTGTCTGTGTACAAAATAACTCAAAGTATTACATGGACTTGGATAAAATTTTCGGACAGCGTGGTTATTGGGTCAAGGAACAGATGATTAAATTTTGGTGGTGATCCAGAACACCACCTGGAATTTCTGTTGCGTCAGTGACCCTAAATTGTCTGTGCTCTCCGAGTGCTTTTCTAGGTTGGTTATTTATTTATTTATTTAGTTAGTTCCTCATACATCCTTGTCTTTCAACACAGCAGACTGCTACACTATCTTGGCTGGTTCTCCTTTTTCACTGTTCTCTGAAGTCTCATCCATCAGCTGCTCAATACCAGAGTTTTGGTAGGCCTTAATCAGCTGTTTTTCATGGGTGCAAAAGCTAGACTTGTTCAGATTCAGTGGGGAAACTTAAGTTTGAACTTTTTGAAATGTTTTTGGCTCTATTGCAATATTGTGTCTAGACAAATGACAGGGAAGAGGTCTCTTATTTGGGGCATCCATCTGCAGGCAGTGAGGTGTCGCGGGTGTTTGTTTTTGTTTTGTTTTCCCCCCTCCACATTAACTGTGTGTAATTAGTCTGCTGAGGGTCCTCTTCAAGTCCCTGTATGCCTTCTGTGTTTAGGCTTTTATTGTATAATCCATCAAACAACCCGCCATGCACCTACTGTAGTGGTATTAATTACCAAAGGAAAGGGTAAAAGATGTTGGCTCTGAGGGACAGTTTTGGAGAAGTTTCTTGGAAAAAAACAAAATAGCAGAGAAGTTTGTCTTGTTCAACCAAGTCTTTATTGCGTTCATCGAGAGAATGGTTACAACAGTGGTAATCCTCAACCATTCTAACCTTATACCTTATCTATCTTAAATACTCCTGCCAGTAGATGATGTAGCTGGCACAAAGCCAATCCTACACAAGATCTCAGTCTCTGTCCTTTTACGATGATGCTCTAAACATGGTTTCAAAATAGTACTCCTTTTGAAACTGTCATGCACATAAATCTCTTGTACATTCTTTTTATAGCACACACTCTACTGCATGCACTATTCTATTCTTGTATACACTCAAACACACATATATTACTTGTTCTTACTGAATTTCCGACACAGTCATACTCAGATGTTCCTCAAAACAACAGTAGGCCAACATCCAGACAACATCTCCGCAGTCTAGGTGCATTCTCATGGATGAATGAAGTCAAGATAGTGGAGTTGTTCCTACCCCTTACCCCGACAGGCCTGTCCAGGTTACATTCTCTACCCCTTACATCCAACCTGGTGAAAAACAGATTTGATTTTGTGTAGCTTGTTGACTGCCATGTGGTAGATGGAGGAACGGCTACTGGTTCAATAATGTAAGACTCGTGGCAAGGATGGCTCTTATTGTGCTTCTGTGGAATTTAAATTAAGTGTCAGAAATGCTGAATAATATTAGGCTGCACTGGAGCTTGCTCAGAATTTATTGAAGCATTCAATTTAAATTCTGTAGTGTTGCCTCCTTTCTGCTCTAAGTTCAATTTGGCCCACGCTTGGTTATGTCAGTTCTCCCGTCATCTCGGTTTGAGTTGAGCTCAACTTGGCAAACAATAAATTAAGTTGGGAGCGAGTGGTTGAGGCAGCACCTGTTCCTGGAGTCTTGGGGAGCTCCGTGAGTCGTGACATTGTTTTGCTGGTGTAAGAAAAAACAGGAATCGGTAGAGATGTTTCTGTTTGCCTATTGAAGTGAATGGCGCATTCTACAGCATTGTAAAAAGCCTTGTAAGAAAATAGAATAATACACATTGATCATGGAGAGAAAGACTTGTTTGATGTCGTTTTAGTCTGACTCATCCCAAAAAGCCATTGGATGACACCCCAAGAATGGTTCAGGCCTATAGTAAAAACATGGCGGGAGGAACACCATGGATATTGTGGTACAGTCTGTCCTAAAAAGTCGGCCAGTGCTCTCACTGTCGGCACCAAAGGTTGAGGATTAAAGATCAGTCCATTCGCCTATAAATACAAACCCACTGCAGGTTATATCACCACGGGGAGCCGAGGAATGTCAATATAACGCTCTGGCTGAGAGGTGGCCTGAGAAAATAACAATTGCCACAGGAGGGAGAGGAGACTACAATGGAGACGCTCCTGACATTATCGCTTTCGGAAAGAGTGGGGGGTGGGAGAAAATGTCAAGCCTCTTTTCTTCTTTGCGCTGCTTTTAGTTTTTGGCATCCCTCCCAGTGGAAGGTTGCGTGAACAGGTCAGGATTGGGACTGCGATATGAATAAACATGGTCTGAGCAGGTTATGGAGAGAGAGGCCCTTTTCCGTCACCTAGACGGCAGAGGGAGCAGCGGAAGTGACTCCTGTATAATCGTGCACGCTGCCTTGCCCTTCACTTTGGCAGACCTTCAGGTGCAGGCAGGACAAGGGGCACTCCGAAAGGGTTTCGTCTCTCAGCAATTAGGCTGAGAGGTGGTTTGTGATTGGTTGACCGTCATTAAGTCTGCAGCTGCATGGCCAAGGTGACAAGGGCCAAGTGATGGACCATCTGCTGGGATGGAGTGACAAACTGAACCATGAGGCAATTGACAAAAGTGATCAGGAAAGAAAGGCTGAATCCCAGTGCCCTAACCCCTGCTACTTGTCCTTTACCTTGGCCTGAACCAAACAGTCAAAAACTTATAATATATCATATTGGTTAATTCATTCATACCAGGGTTCCAGGTTTGGAATAGTGGGAACTACAGATAGTGGTTCCTGTACCAAAGACCCTATCAGAGAATGGAAAAGTTGAAGACAACTGTAGACAAGGATATGAGGAAAGTTTGCCACATGCATGTAGTTACTGAGTGTAACTGAGGGTGGCGGAGGAGGGGTGGGCCAGTGTGTTGTGTGTAAGTGGGCAGTGGGGGGACTTACTGTTCAAGCGAGGATGGTTGGCTGTGTGTGTTTTTTTGTTTTTTTGTTTTTTGGGGGGTGGTGATGCAATAAAACAATCAGCAACTTCATATAAGATTCAATTCTGGTTTGAAAGCTCACCAATGGGATGTAAATATGACAGATTTTCAACCCAGTATGTATGCTGGCTGCAATCAACTGCATCTATTGACAAAAGGCCTTTGATGTCATGGGGAAGCAATGTATGTCCTCTTCCCTTTACAACATGATCTGCTCTCTGCAAAAAAAAAAAAAAAATGTAAAGGAGAAAAAAAATGAAATAAGCATTCCAGTATGGGTCTCTTTCCCACCACTTGTCAACAAGTCTGGGTTTGCAGTGCAGTAGCTGACAAGCTGACTCGGCAGACCAGGCCAATCAAAACAAAGCTTATATTGCACTGGCACCAAGCTGTGTCTATTATGTGGCAATACTACTACTGAACACATCTTAAAATCAAACTCTGGTCAGAATAGCTATGGCTGACTACACATTCACACACAAGTAATTATAAAAATGCTAAGCCCTTGGAGGGGGGAGGCTTCATTCCAAGCCCTCCTAGTGGTGCTGAACCACACAGCTAACATGGCATATTTTGTTCTTAAAGGAGGAATCCGGTGTGAATCAATCAGAAGCCCTGTTGTTCCAAGGCCACTGAATGCTGTCTGTAGGAAAGAGAACCAGAAAATGTAATGCAACATAGACTGAACAACGAACTAATAACTAATGTTAATTGCATGGAGAATAGTGAAAAGAAACTAAAAGTAAGTTACTGTGCTCCAATCACTTAGTTGCCGTTGTATGTTGTATCAATTTTTTTAGTTTTTTTTCCTACGCACAGCATTCACTGACCTTGAACAACAGGGCTATGGACTGATGGACTGATTTCTCCTTTAATAAAGGTTTTTGGTGAGTTCACCCTCACCATACAAATATGCTTGAGAGAGTACTGCTTACTTACTCTCTCAATACATAAGCAACATACTGTGACACTAACATTTCCATACGCTTTCAGTCAGCAAATGTATTTGTGCACTAGCTCAAATTTAGCGATGAAATTACACATGCACTCACTAGTTACAGTCACACTGAGTTTGTGACCAAATTCTGTTCATCATAGGGCCCATTATACTGACAAATTGGTGCAGCATTTGTTTCTGATCTATAGTGTTGTTATGGGCTATATTTACATTTTCTATTATGTTTGCATCAGTACTTCAGGATTACACACCCAAAAAAATGTAGTGGGTTTAAAACCCTCAGTTCAGGCCTATTGCTATGTAAGCCACAAGCTATTAGATTGCAACACTGATTAGAATGCTGAGAGTACTGATGCATTTGCTATTCTTAACCTGATAGCTTTTATACCTTTCAGTTAGCCTTTGTGACACATGAATTCTAATCCTATGTAGTATATTATACATCTATAGATACGCCTCCATACATTGCGTCACAGTAGGCCCTCTTATATCATTTTGAGGTTGGGATTATGGGAATCTGTAGGCCTAGGCCCACTGAGAGTCAAATATGATGCATGCACCAGACATCTCAGTGAACTAGGTGATTAAAGAAAGTGGCAAAATTGTCACAGCAGCAGGAAGGCCTACTAAATGTCAATAATGCGCTTGAGTCTTCTAAACGATTGCAAGTGCAAGCTGGATCAAATACTTGGACCATTTAAACACTCTCATCCACCTGCTCCTCCCGCTGAGTAAAGCATGCACTCAGTAACTGTTAAAGACAGCCAGGCCTCTGTAGCACATTTACATGTCTGAACCCTATCATTACACCCAGACATGGCTGCTCTCACCACTCTGATTTCCATTTCTATTCATGTCTCTGGGAGGTCTCGGACCTCGACGCTTTGCCCACCTGTCTCATCGCGCGTGTTTTGAGGGAGTGGTAGCTGTGCGGTGGACTGTGTGTCAGACACATTTAGATCTCTGCCGTTCATACATCCACCCACACGGTTCCTCTGCAATGTTGGTGTTGACTCAAAACCTGGTGGGTTTTTTTTCCCAGCAAAACACAGACCAGAGGGAGACAACAGCATATAAGATGCACCGTTATAAGAATGTGGTTTACTAGACCTTACTTCCAAAAAACAAAAAATATGAGATATGACACTTTGCAAGATTAGCCTATTTTCATCTCATAGCAAAGTAACTTTCTTTTTTCACACTCTCTTCACTCTCAGTCGAAGACAGACGTTTCAGCGAAGTGTCCATGATCTACTCCTAACAAGATACGTTATGATGTTGTCAATGTTAAATGCATTTGAAACCCATACTGCCGAGAAACTGCTGTGGGGAGGCTGTGCTACCAGGTGACGAAGAGAGCACTTAACTTCCCATCTGCGGCTTGATAGTACCAGCTTTCGGCATGTGACATTCAGTCCTCACTGAATGCGCTCACTCAATCTAATCAGACAACAGTGGAACTCCATTGCACCCTCTCAAAGTAAACCACATCCTTCCACTCAAGTTGCACAAAGCCATCTTGGTGTTGACACTACATTTAAAAATCTTTCCTTCTCTCTCTCTCTCTCTCTCTCTCTCTCTCTCAAGACACAGGACTCTGATGACTGAAGGAAGCAGGTAACTAGTGCTCGCCAAGATGAGCAAACTGCTCCATCCCCAGACCTGCTTTAGCAGCACAGCAGACGAAAAAAAAAACAGCTCTTTCAGACCCTGGCTATTTTAGGGATACGTTTAAAGTCACAAAATAATGAGACACTGCCTAGTCTGCCCAGAGACTTTTAATACTGGCCTGTGTTTACACACTCAATGTATTGCTATGTTCCCTTATTCTGTGAACTAGACATGGATACAGACTAGACTGAGATTCTCTCTCTCAATCTCTCTCTCTTGAACACATACAGACGCACACACATAGAGTATAAATGCATGGACTCACACACACATACATACACACACACACTCACAGGGGTAGAAGGGTCAGGCTATTCTTTACTGTCATTTGAAATGGGCAGATAAATATTTCATAGCCCTGCCTGGTAAAAGATGGAAGCATTCCATTTAGAGCATTTTAGGACAACACTTCAGTTTAGGACAATGCATCCTAAGGATATCTGTTGAGATCATGAAATAAGAATTTTTGGATCTTTGTGTTCTTCTGTCTTAATAAACAGCAAACACAACAGGGGATGTCTATGAAGACTTTCACATTCAACGATCATTGTGTGTGTGCGTGTGTGTCTGTATGACAGAGAGAGAGAGAGAGTCGTGTGTCTGGAATAGGGGGAGAACTGGATGGAGGGAAATAAGGGATGATATATCCAGCATGCTGTTGTATAACCGACATGAGGAATAAAATAGGGTCTACTGCACATAGACATAAATATATACATAACTGGGCAACTCACTTTTGACATTTCAATTATGGTTCAAAGAAAGGATTTAAATGTATGTAGCCGTGCAGTGTTTGAGTATAGGTTGATTAATTCTGTTCAAGTGACAGTGACATTGACCAAGAGCTGCAGAAGACCTCAGTCTGCATGCACAGATTCATAGTCGACCCACTGTAAAGGACGCTTTCTCTCTTTCTCTCTCTCTCTAACACACACACACACTTGCACACACACACACTCACATGCATAAACACACATACACACACTCAAGCTCAAGTACGCGTGCGCGCGCCCACACGCATCTTGTTTTATGCCTTCACACATACATGAATCACAGGGCTTCTCAGATTGCCTGCCCGGTCCTGTATGCCACGAAGGTAACACCGCTTGACACAAACGTGGATTGGTGCGGTTTAAAAGCAGGCTTTGGATGAACCCAGCAAGTCCCCCTTTTCCTTTTTCACAGAGGAGTCGCCCTGGACTGTATTGTCACGATTTTCTGGAAGCAGACGATAGGCGCCCATTTGAACGAGATAGTAATGGGAATTAATCAATGTCAGAAGGAATAAGCCAGTACTGAAAATACAAGAGTTTAGCCCCTTGCCCGAGAGCTGGCTCGCAGCGAATATTTGGAAAGCTCTGACACTTTACTCGCCTTTTCATTGATCATTCACTAACTAATGGCCTCGTCAGTGGAGGTCAGTGTAACCATCCAATACATTATCACTGATAACTCCCGTTTAAGGTATATTAAACCAAGTCGCAGGAAGTTTCATGAGATAGATATTCTGAAACTGACGAAACATGGCGCTACACTCAAACAATCCTATTTCACGTTGACCCCGCCTGACCTTTAAAATATATATATATATATCATCGACTACATTTGCCTTTGGAGGAACATAGCCTACCTGAAATGTGCAACACATTCACGTTCAACTTCCTCGACAGACTTACCCAAATCAGTGCACGGTATTCTAACTCATATGCTGCATTCGTGATTCGTAATTTGGAGACAAAATAACGGAGTAAAACTAGCTGACTTCGTAGCTGGCTATACCTCCTCACAGGCAGAATATAATCCTAGTGTAAAGAAAGTTGCAGCGTTTCTCCATTGTCTGGTGCAACCTAAACGAATTCTATTGCTAACTTGTCATTAGTCAAATAACATTTCACCATTACAAAATTAAACTGTGTCGTAACTCTGATAGGTTTGTTACCATGTATCACATCTTTAAAACCCACCAATCGTTAAAATGCTTGACGGATTTTAAGCCCCAAAGTCTGGAATATCCAATTAATGATGAAAGCGCAGAGAAAAATCAAAGTGACAGCTCACATCAGGAGAAAATACTGCGACAACTATAAGAGTTCTTTGAAAAGAAAAGACGGTTCTGAATTCCAGTGGGATTTTATCACGGGCTTCATGTCTGACCCAGTCCCAGTCAGAGGAGGAGATATAACTTTAAAGCATACCGTGTAGGTTTTATTTATTTTGTGTTACGATAGCTAATAACAGGGCGCTCGACATTTTCCTTCTAGCTTAAATGTTAAGGTTTGGCCAGCGGTTCGGTGTACATTGTGAAGCTTTAGCCTACCTCAGAGATAAAATGCACACCACTGTTTAGTTCATTGGGGTGCAGGAAAAGTGCGTGAACCAGCACTGACAACATTTGAGAGAGGGGAGGCGAGGGAGCAAGTCGGAAAGACAGAGAGAGGAGAGAGAGGCGTTATTTCTCGTGCCATAATTTTAACATCTGTCGACAAATGGGAAAAAGAAGGAGGGCTTGCTAGAATGGGCGATTTTTACAGTAACTGATTCATATTAGGAATGTTTTGGAGGTCCAGTCCAAGAAGCTCGAAAGAGAGGGGCAAAAAGAAGAGTCGTGCGGTTTTACGAAGCTGGTTCAACCACACAACCAGGACCAAAATGTTCTCTTGGATGCATTTCTCCGTGTGCTGATAATACCAGATTGAAGTGGAGTGTTGATGGAGACGCAAGGTGAATCCCTGGACAACGAATGTGTGTTTCAGTCACTATAGTTCCAGATGCACGATCGACCTCCAAATTGGAGAGTTTTATGGCTCCGGTTGGTAACGGAGTGATTACGAGCAAGCTTTGACAGACATGTGCCGTTGGGAGCAGCAATAATACCCCACATCGCACAAGAACCAGTGCCACTGGTCTGAGAATCTACAATAAGGGGTTGATAAAAGCAATAAACTGTGCTGTAAAGAAGTGAATCGATGCGCCATGGAAGACAAGGCGAAAAACTTCAGGAGATGCTGCGCTGGTGAGAGTATTTTATTAAATGTCATGAGAATATTTTAGTGATTCGTGAGGTTCACAGCTGACATTCTCAAACCTTTTTTTCTCAATAACATAACTTTTCATGGTCGCCAGAGCACAATGAAACACAAAGACCATAGTGTTGACGGACATTTGTACACTGTGATCAGTTTTTAAGTCATTTGTTTTCGTCAGTACAACAAATGTATATGTTGGACTGCACAAGACTGAGATTGCCACGTTCAGCTGCTTTACTTAGTCGAGGACAAAGACAGTTATGGACAGAAAAACGTTAGTTTTTTTCAGATTAACGAAAACACAGCCATATTCCACCCTTTGACCATAGTTAATACACAATTCAAGTTAAAGGGATCATTTGATTTGCACTATGATGGAACCTCCACATTGCTCGAAGAAGAGCTTGTCTCTGTCACTACCGGTACCTCGCGAGGGACAAGCAACCCTCAAGCCCCCGCAACATCTCTGGAGGCAGCCACGGACCCCCATCAAAATCAAACACCGTGGATACTCCGATACTGACCGGCATCACCACCGGCAAATCGAGCGCTCCAATGCTATGGACACGAGCGACCGACCGGGGCTTAAGAAGTCTCGAATGTCCTGGCCCTCGTCTTTCCATGGAACTACAAGCGCCTCCATCGGGAATTGCGTGGGAAATAAACGGTAAAGTATAGTTAAGTTATGGGACACGTCACATTTCACAGTGGCATGTTGTAATTACACGAAGGTAATCTGAAAGCAGGCCCAAACTGGAAAATATATGACATTGGTTGTAAGGGTTAACAGATGTGAAGTGCTTTGTTTAGTGAGGCGGGACGCGTGGGTTTCGGTGATGATGCGTTATGCGTAACTGCTCGCCGTGTTTGGACATTGCAGCGTGGATGACTCCTAAGCGCCTAAAGTCTGACAAGTAGCCTACCTTCTCGCCCACTCTTAAGCAGCAATAAATAGAAATATAGTGTTTCAATGCCATTTTCCTGTCGGCGTAAAACAAATAGCGTTGATAAAAGCGAGATAATGTAGTCTGCGAGCCTAAAATGGTTTCAAAGGTCTAGTGGGTGCTTTCGTGCGTGATCAAGGTTCTACAGATGATCATTTGCGAAGGCTTTATGAAACCAGTGAGGTGATGTTCCTCCAAAGGCTCGGTTTATGATGCTGAAAATATTTACCACACACTCCCAGCTTCTGGTAATAAAATGTGTTGTGTCTTACTCCTGTTCTGTCCGCCAATTCACTGTAAACACCTTTATGCTGGTGAGAAATAGGAAATAACAAAATTTTATAACACTCTGTATACACTCAAACTTTAAAGGCAGCCTAATTTGCAGTAAGGTTATTTTCACTTGTATGACATGAAATTTACACATCAGTCAGCTGTATTCCCTCTTAGAAAAACGAAACAACAATAACAACCACAAAAAACAGGTGTAATATTAGGAAGGTGTTAAATTACTGGACGTGTCTCCACTCATTCATACTGCAGCACTAAATCTGCTGTCGCTACTACCAACGCTATAGCAGCTCTACTGCCGTCACCGCTGCCATGGAAGAGAGATAAAACACTGTGTGCGTGCGTGTGTGTCTGTGTGTATATGTGTGTGAAGACACGGCGGTGTGTGTGTGTGTGTGTGTTTGTGAAGAGAGGAGCATCGCTGTGGAAATCATCATGCAGGGTGATTATTACTGTAATAACACAGCACTGTGAGTGCAGTTGGTCTCTGGGGATGCTGGGTGCCCATTGCCCAGGCTTTTGCTCTTGGCTCCCATCTTGTCAGGGCTTTTTTCCTCGCTTGCACCGGGGCCACAGACGGGCTGCACGGCAGGCTCCTGGGAGCACAGCCAGCTCAGGGGGCTGATGGGATTCGGGAGCCTGATTTGTATTCCAGTCCCCCGGACACGCTCCCAGCCAGTCCGTGCATTACTGCAACGACACCGACAAGGGCCTCTGTGCTCCCACTGAGAGCACATAGGCACAGAGGGGAAGACATAATGTCTCTCTCTTTCTCTGTGTGTGTGTGTGTGTGTGTTCATATTGTATGTGTGGGTGTGTATGTGTGTAAAAGGAAGGATCTCCTGATTGCATCTGTGAGTTTGGGTGTGTATGTATATGCAATGTGTGTGTGTGTGTACGTGTGTGTTTGTGTGTGTGTCTGTGTGTTTGCAATGTGTGTGTGTGTGTACGTGTGTGTTTGTGTGTGTGTCTGTGTGTTTGTAATGGGTGGAAAGAATTTGTCAGTTTAATGATAACGTGTGCAATTAGTCAATCCTCTCCATTGCGTTCCCTCATTCTCTCTCTCTTTCTGTCTTTCTATCTCTTTCACTCTGCAAAGACGTTATCGTTAGTGTTCCCAATCAGCAGGTGGTGTATGCCATTCTATGTGTTGATCTAACCATTTCTGTTCATCTCAGAGTTCATAGATCTTTCTTCCTATATGCTTATGCCACATGTGTTATATGTGAAGTGTGTGTGTGTGTGCTCTTGTACTTGCACATAGTGTGTCTCTGTGGCTCCGGGGTAGTGAGTTGGAGTAGGCTCAAGATGATAATAAGGTTTGTTGCAACCATATTCAGGAAACAGGGGAAGAGCAGTGAAGAGGAGGCTCTGGGAGAAATGTGTGTGTGCAGAGGCGTTGGAGGTTTAGTGTTTGACATAGTTGGGACCAAACAGTGTGTGTGTTTGTCTGTGTGTGTGTGTGTGTGTGGATGTGGGTGGAAGGTGTCTTCGACGAGATAATGTGATACAAAAAAGCAAAACAAATGTAGACTATTAGAGCTTTATCATGCTTGAAACAGTAATATTTTAATGTCATGCAGCAAGTTGTTTTGCTCAGTAGTCATAGCTGTGAAATGAAACTTGGCCTGCAGGTTTGCCATTTGTCTGATTTCTTACCAAAACAAAAATAAGAATGTACAACCTGGTGAAATAATGTTCTTTTTTTGTTTATTTGGGGTTCATATTTCTTGCATAAACTAATTTGCCTCAAAGTAAGTATATCAAAGCAATGGCACTATGAGTCCAGAGCACGAAAATAATTTGTCAGACATTTGGTCAGGGAACAAGACTGCTTCAGTGTCCAAGTGGACTTACCTTATTTAATATTCATTCATGTTAAGATCAGATCTTTCCAGTCGCTGACACCCTTCACCTCAATGGTGGAGAAATCAATTGTGAACCACAATCAACTCTGTTCCTTGCACTTAGTACCAAAATAGTCTCACTTCAAAATGAGATTTTCCCAGTTTTCTGTGATGAGTCCGAAGGAGACAGTGAAGGCTTTGCAGGATAGAGCATGGGACTGGCTAAAAGTTCTCCTTATTGTCCTTTCACCCTGTTCACAGTCATTTGTCTGTTCTCTACTGTTTCAAAGGGAGGAACTAGGAAGTCACAAGATTCTGGCTCCCTCAGTCATCAATAACACACACTTCATGTGATGTGGACATAGGCTGCTATATGTAGTGGTTCAGTGATTTTTGGGGAAATGGGTACCTTCCCCCTATTCATGTTTGTCTGTGCGTATGTATGTGTGTGCGTATGTATGTGTGTGTGTGTGTGTGTGTTTAGCAGAGGAAGAGGAGGGGCAGACTGTGGTCTCACACAGTTGTGCAAGTGTTTTATTTCCATCCGTTTCATTTGTTAGGGCGATGTTCTGCTGGCTTCACACTGACAACTAAAGAAAGAGGTAGAGTGGAGCTACGGATACAGCCATGCTGGTCCACTGCCCTCCGCTCTCCTCTCTTCTGCTCTCCTCTTCTCTTCTCTCTTCTCCTCTCCTGTCCTCCCCTCTGCTCTCCTCTTTTCTGCTCTGCCCTTCTCTCTTCTCCTCTCCTGTCTCCTCTCCTCTGCTATTCTCACTTCTCTCACTTCGCTCTCTTCTTTTCTTTTTTCCTCTGCTCTCGTCTCTGCTCTGGTTGAACCCAATGCTGTTTCTCTGCTGTTTTGGTTTGCATGATACATGCATAACCCCAAGGCTAGACTCAGTTTAGTCCAATGTGAGTGACACTGTCTAATGCACAGCTGCTTGTTGGATAAAACATTAATGGCAAGTGCCCCATGTTTACACAAGACTGCGTAATATGGAAACACACTCCCATGTGAATGAAGAGAATAAACCTTCCCCCCCCTCACTCTCCCTCTTGCTCTCTCTCTTTACCACCTGTGAACAGGGCACTGACCTTGGTGTCTCAAACTGTCCCAATGTTTCTGCAGTAATTGATGTAGAAACTTCCTCTGCTTTCTGAGGTTATGCATGTTGTCAACCAAGCATTTGAAATGTGGAACTGTGCTGTTCAAAAACCAATAGTTAAGGATTAAAATGTGGCATCTGGCTAAGTATTAATCAGCTGTCTCCTATGGTTCAAGGCCTTTGCAATGTCTTGGACTATGTTATGATTGAGCAGTCGATTTGTTCAAACGTCTGTGCAGACTCACACCAGTGGTATACTAACTTCTGTGGCCCCATTTGAATGGTTGGGAAATGGCATTTGTTTCAAAGGCAGAGCTATCCATATTCATATTTCGGGGCTGAGCTATCTGCATGCATATTTTGGTGCTTGTCTGACATGTTGAGGGAAGCCCACTCCCCCATCAAATTATACGGTGAGTCTGTTTGAATGTTATCATGTCCCATGGCCCATTGCACTCTGGGAGCTTTCCACAGAGGAAAGAATGACCGCTGAACAGAAGAACAGCTCAGCCTGCAGTTCTGTTGCTATGGTTACTTGTTTTGTGGATGTGTAAAGTAGATACATTTTGCCCAAAAAGGCAAAAGGAAGTCTGACTCCCTGATGTGTGGTGTGTTGATTGAATATGTACCGGTAAACATATTTGTTGTTTTGCATCAGTGCAGATTTGCCAGAGCTTGTTGAAAGCCAGTGTAGTAATGAGGGAGTTACTATTTCTTTTTCTTTCTTTCTTTCTTTCTTTCTTTCTTTCTTTCTTTCTTTCAGGCATGTCTTTCTCTTTAAAGATCAAGGTTTCTCCTTTTCCCTCTCTACCTCTCTCAGGAGCTGTCTTATCCTACTTTTTTTTTTCTTTTCTACTTTTCTCCCTCTCTCTACTCACGCCTACTTCTCTGCACCCTGCCTATCCACTGATGCTTTTTGGGTTACTGATTTGCTGGCTGCCAAACTTGTTAAGCTGGTAGTTAGAACCTTTCATTAATTACCTACCTGACAACCATACTATGTGGTGCGCACAGAATGTAGTACACCTACTGGAGGACAAGACCCTTCACATTCCCACCCACAAGCCACAACTGGAAATTCAGAGCATGCAGAAATACAGAGAAGGGAAAAATTCTGTCCCAGATTCCATCATTTCAAGATGCCTTTGTGCCATGCTCATCTGCAGCATTGCACTTGGCATTTTGAGGAGCTGTGCAATGAAAGGCTGCTGTTAATATCAACATTTGGTGTTAGATGACTTCCCCCACCCTATTGCTATTATGTTGACAGAATAATGAAAATATCCCTTTGAATTGCAGAGTAAAAAGGAGGAGCAGCATTAAGTTCACTGAATCAAACCAGACACACATTTCTACACACCAACAGATGAAATGTGTTGTCTTAGAGGCCCCTGGTCCAGAAGATTTAAACCACTATTGCTAGCTGTATAGATCTGAATGTGTTTATTATGTTCCCATAGAATGAGATCTAACCTGTTTCTCTTAATTTCCCCATAGGAGAAATAAGGAGCAGTATGAACAAATTGAGAAGACTTTAAGGGTTTTTGAACTTGAAGGGTAGTTAAAGCTAAATTGGACTGAAACAAGAGAAGGGTGATTTTACAAAAGAGCAAGAGACCAGTTCTGAAATATTTATTGTGAGAAATAGAAAACAGATTTGTGAGACAAAAATATTCTTTTGGCTTGTGTAGAGTTTCATGAATATAGTGCATGTTGGGAAGAGGTTTACACAGGACTAGGACTACACATATGCAATGTGTTTTCAGTGATAAAATACTAGTCAAATGCCTTCACTCCCTCATTGTTGAGAGCTACAGTGCTTTTTCACTTAAGATTTGTCCTTGAGAAATGGCGGCTTGTAACAGCAACACGTCACTGCACATGTTCAGTGTTAGATGTCTCATGCTCCTTCATCTACCTGTTTGCTGGTGGCTCTTTTGCCTGTTCTGTGTTCAGTCCATGAATGTATTTATGATTATAATTATTATAATAATAATAATGTTTATTATTATTATTATTATTATTATTATTATTATTATTATTATTATTATTATTATTATTATCATCATATGCAGTGTGTGTAAGTTTGACAGATTCTTTTGTCTCTTTCATCTCCAATGTCTTTTATGGTAAAAAAAAGATAGTTATTTTGCAATAAACCTCAGGCGTTATCTATCATTCAATCACTCTGCTTGTGATTCTGTCTTCTCACCGTCTGTCTCATTTCCAGACATCAGTGTCACTCTGCATCTCGTTTTGATGCGCACTCACTCCTTGACAAGCCTCTTTCTCTCTTTCTCTCTTTCTCTCTCTCTCTTGGGCGTGCTCTGTCACTCTCCCCATTCTGTCTCTCTCTAGTAATAACAGTCCATTTAGTGCTTTGTCCAAAGAAATTACTAACTTCGATCTTGACAATTCTCAATCATCGTGCTGGTGTGTTATCTCCTGCTTTTCTTCTCTCTTGCGTCTTGCCTATTGGCTGTATATCTCTCTCCTCTTCACTGTATTATTTCTCTCTCATTCTCTCTCTCCCACTCTCTCTCCCTCTACCTCACTCTCAATCTCCATTGTGTGGGCCTGTTTTTTCACTGAGGTCCCTGAAGCCTCTTGGATTCTCTCAGATATTTCTGCTCGTACTTACCGCTGTGTTAATCACATGGCTGGATCTATCATTTCTTCCCACTCTCACACTTGTCCTCTGAGATCATCCTTTCCCCCCATCTCTCTCTCTTTCTCTCTTCCCTCTCTCTCTCTGTCTCCCTCTGTCTCACATTCATGAATCTCCCCCCCCACACACACACACATACACACACACACACACTTTCTTCTCAATTTCCCCTGGCATCTTGGTGAACTGTCCACCGTTAAACATTGTGCAGTCGCTTATTACTTCTCATGGCCCCCTGAAGGCGTACCTCTATAAATGATACAGCTGCCTCCCACAATGCCTTTCAATCCCCCCACCCCTCTACCGCTCAGTAGCTTAGGAAGGTACTCTAGCTGAGAAGTCACAGCCAGCGGAAGCCAGACCCCTCTCTTGTTCAGATATTCTCACTCAAGCATGCTAGCTTTGCTACGGCTAAAGCTTAATAAACAAGGTCATTCTCGACCTGCTGCATTGTAAAACGGCATTCGCGGGCAGAGCCAGGAAAGATGCCTGGGAGAGGAGAGGAGGTTGCCAGCTTCACGCGCAAGGACATCTTTTCCAGTAAACGGAACCTGCGGACAGCACGGTTTAGTGAAAAAAAAAAAAAAAAGAATGGTCGTAAGCCGGTATGAAAAATTGGTGGATGGGAATTCATTTCGAGGAATCAGCTGGTGTAGATGGGCCAGAGTGGCACTAGTTGGCCCCAGGAGTGCTAGAGCCTGCATTGGACCACTGTCAGTGATCACTGAGGCTCCTCTCTAGTATCAGCAGGCTATTAAACATGGCTGATGAGCCATCACGGGAGCCATTCTTTTTTAGGATTCGAAAATTACTTTAATGACTCGGGAGCACTGTCAAATGATGCCGATCGATGTCTCTCCAAACGATTGCCAATGGAGGATGAGCCTGTGATACTAGCAGGATGCCAATTATGTTTGTGTGTGTATATATATGTGTGTGTGTGAGTGTGTGTGTACGTATGTGTCTGTGTGCGTGTGTGTGTAACAACTGCGTCTGAAACCCCAGGCCCAGAGGAGGCCTTGCAGGGGCGTGAATAGCTTTGCTGCTCCTGCTGTGGCAACAGAAGGAGAGAGATGGGGGGTGGGGTGGTCTAGTACAGTGGGGCCATACCCGCATTCCACCCCCTACCCCCAGAACAGCAGGCGGATGATTCCATTCTCACCTGGTGATGACAAGCCGTGAAGTGAGAACCGTGTGGGGACTGGCCTGCCTGTTTGAGCGGGCCGGGGGTGGGGGGCGTTTCCCCTGCTCTCGATGGAAGCTGTCACCATCACCGCTGCCACACATTGGCTTTGCATTGTGAAGGGGCCAGGAGGAACTGGGGTGAGACAAATACTAGACAGACAAAAGTTGGACACAAGACAGATGTCAACATGGCTCCTTACGGGAGCCAACGAGCTCACAGCATGACGCGGGCAGCACCTGAGGCTACACCGTGGGGGTGGCTCCCTGGGAGAGACAGTGCTGGCCACTCAGGAGAGAAGGAGAGAGAGAGAGAGAGAGAGAGAAGGGAAGAAGCAGAGGAATATAAGAGGAAGAGAGGGGCTCACTCTTGCTTATGCAAGCATGTCATGAAAAAACCCCATTGCTTGTCAAAAGTGCAGGATGCCTCGGCTGGCGTTGTGTATGAGGCAGCATTTCCTGTCGTCCAGCATGAAATATAACCTTCCCTTTGGAATCCACTGCCCCCCCACTCCTAGAAATACCTCTCCTCGAAACCCCTGGCAGAGGCCCAGGGTCCTCAAGCCCACTGGATAATTATGCAAGAGAGACGGCCCTGTTGACAGAGGAAGGACAGATGCCTATAATATCAGCAGAATGTGTTGCCGGGAGCAATACGGCGCCAGCCCTGCACTTACCATATGCAGTGCATCCCCACCATGCCACGACATTCATATAGTACACCTCACACACACACACACATTCTGCCCATTTTAATTCTCTCACTTTAATTTCCTTTCATCATTCTTGTGTCCCATATTTTATTTTAACCGTCATTTGATTCTCCTTTGCCGCCTGTCTGTGCCATGGCTAGCAAATAAAGTGCGTTATGTGAGGTCGTCCATATTATTGCAATGGCAGTGTAATTTAGATCCCTCTCCACTTGCATTTGGGAGACTTGGTCTATTGTTTTTACACAGAAAGATTTGAGTGTGTGTGTATGTCTATCTCTGTGTTTGTGTGTGTGTGTCTATCTGTGTGTGTGTAAGTGTGTGTGTGAGTTTGTGTGTGTCTGTGTGTGTTTATCAGTGTGTATGTTTGTGCACATGGAGACGGAAAAGAAGGAATTTGATGGGTGGAGTCTGTTTGAGCGTTTGTGAGAGAAAGACTGTGTGTGTGTGTGTGTGTGTGTGTGTTTGACGAGATGGAAGAGTGTCTTGGCTCTCCTGGGATTGACCATGGTCTGGTTGGACATGAACTGGACTGGAAATCGCTGCCTCTGACTCACTCACATTACGCAACCTGCAGACAAGCAGCATTTTGTTGAGCGAAAAAAAATAGACTCAGGGATGGTACCAGGAATTTCTGAGAGATGCCTTCGGGTTCTGTGCACGCATCTTCATAAACCACAGGACATTTTTCTGACACTTGCACTGATAGCACAGCCCCAGTTGGTCCCTTTTTTCCATTTATATTTTTTGACACATAATGTTGAAGTTACAGCGAGCAGCAATTCACATCACCGAATTGGCAGGACAAAAAAAAAAAAAAACTAACACGACTAGAAGAATAAACAGCCCGAGGTCCTGCAGCATGAGCACTTGAGAGTGTTTACATTATGGATGAGGTGTTTTTGTTGCCCCTGATGTATAGGCACCTGATAAAGGGCGTGCAAGGCTAAAGTGTGTTAGCAGTAATGGATACAGCTGGCTGGCCAACCCCCAGGAGACTAAGCCACTTATTGAGCTCTTGACCTCCACCCAATCGAAGTGTGAACACAGCTTGTCTCCTTTGATCTTTGTGTGCGGCCCGTGCCAGCAACATGGGCATGTCATGGCCATTGGTCTTGCTGTTTTAAGATGTGAAAGCCCAGCAGGGTAAAGGGGTCTGCTCTCCACTGATGCTGCGTGCTCTCTTTTTTTCCTTCAAAGTCTGTCAGGGTTTTTTTATTTAGTTCACTCCTTACGATTTCTATCTCTCCGTCTCTCTCTCTCATTTTCTTCCTGTCTTGCTCTTTCCCTCCCTCTTTGTCTCCTTTTTCCTCTCTATTTCTGTCTCTACCCCTCTACCCCCCCTTTCCCTCCATGTCTCTCTCTCTCTCTCCCTCTCTCTTTTTCTCTCTCTCGACCTCTCTCTTCTGGAGTATCGTGACTAACCTCAGCCTGTCTCTGGCTGCTTTACCAGCAGTGTGCAATGCTCCGGTGCACTTTGAGTGACAGCTGAAGCTGGTCATCTGCAAAGAGGCAGCAGTCATATGTACTACAGAGGAGCGGGGCCACAGATAATGTGTACAGACACAGACAGTTTGCAGCAGTAGCTCATTTATCAAAGGCAACGCTGAGCTTGTCTGATCCTTATCGTCCATTGCGTTTGCTTGTGGGTCTGACCACAGCTGATTGCAATTGTCCTGTAATTGCATGCCCATGCAATCCACATGCATTTCGATGCATTAGCTTCATAGTTGTTGGATGCACAAAGCAAAACAAAAAAAGATCAACACTAGAGTGAGTTACTGGCACAATTGGCATGAGACTAGGTGCATTATTGGGATGAAACATGATGTTGACAGGCAGTTTTCCCTTTTTCCCTCTATTCCTCCCTCATCCGTTTTTCCTCCATCTCGTGTGCTGTCCCTCTTTCTTTCTATCCCTCTTCGCTTCCTCTCTCTCTTTCTCTCTCTCTATCTCTCTCTCACCCCGCCCCCTCTCCGTCTGCTTCTGCGATGCTTATCGCCGGTGACAGATGAGGGCACTTGTCGTTGTCTGTGTTTAGACCCTGTCTGCTCCATTCGGAAGCTAGGCTACCGCCACGGCCCCTTCATGGAGAAGGCAGGTGGCTCGAGGACAGTTGAGGTGAGAGGAGGAGGTAAAGAGAGAAGCCATAAAACAGAGAGAGAGAGAGAGAGAGAATGTAAGAACAGAGAGCAAAGAGACACTGTATTTAACATGGAAATCCCAGCATACTCAGTGTCAAGAGGATATGGCACAGTGCAGCTTACTCCTTGGAGCCAGTACACCAACAACCTCACGTTCATGGTCAAACCAACCACTCCCTCCTGCCCCAAGCACTCCCCTAGAACCCTACCCCCACTCAACCTCCCACCCCCCTCCCCTTTCTGCCACTGTGCCCATCACCATTGGCCGTGCTGCCCTGTCACTCAGGGCAGGCCCAGCTGTGGCGAGTGGCGTCCGTGGCCGTGTCAGTGGTGCCAGGCAGTGAAGTGTATGTGTGGGCCAGCCCTCCACTCAGCCAGGGTGCTATAAATAGGCAACGAGGAGGCCCGAGGCGCTGACTGTAATGAGATTAAACCCGAGCAGCGCTCGGCTTCCAGTGTGTGTGCAGGGAGCGTTTCCTCGGCTTCCTCCCTCTGCTTTCTCAGGGTGCAGTACGAGAGAGAGAGAGAGAGAAAAGGAAAGAGAGGGAGAGAAGGGGAAATAGAGAGAGAGAGAGGCTGGCCCTTGTGTTTGCATGCAAAGCCAGCCAATGCAATTGTGTGTTTTTTAGACGTATTTGTGAACTGATGTGTGTCTAGTATGTGTTTTTATGCGTACTGTATGTATGTGTGTGCGAGGCTGTGTCTGTGTGTGTGCATGTGTATTTTGACATGTGCACATGTGGAGATGTGTCTGTGTGTCTGTGTATGAACACAGAACTGTTTATTCCTTCCCTACTGCTGGATTCATATTGTGCCACGATTTTCTTTTGCACCCCTCAAGGCACTAACGTCACAGGCTGTAGATGATCATGTGTTATGTATATGTGTGTGTGTGTGCTTGTGTGTGTGTGTGTGTGTGTGTGTGTGAGAGAGAGAGAGTGACAGAGAAAGAGAATGCATGCACCATCAGAGAAATTGGAACTAGTCACCGGAAACATTTGTTTACCGTCTGCACCTATCATTTATGATCACAGTGCATTTGAATTTGTCATCTTGGATCATGGGTTGTAGCGGAAGAGGAAGGAGAGGACAGAGGGAGGGAGGGGAAGAGGAGGTGGGCATGTGGGGAGGGAGGAAAGGGGGTGGGGGGTGGTGAGGGAGGGTACCCTTTCTTTGGCACAGGGGATGGGTGGGTGGCTGCCTGGCACCACGTGACCAGGCTTCTTGCTTTTCTCTAAATTACAAGCTGCCAAACGATACACTCGGCAGGGTTCGGTGTTGGCTCGGCACACGGTTTTTGCAAGCGTATGTGTGTGTGAGCATGTCCTCGTAATGTGTGAGCGTTATTGTGAAATCCGCATGTGGCCAGGGACAGAGTGGGAGACATCCAGTCTGTTTTGCCATACTGCTGATTCATAGCCTCTCCGCACTGGCTCTTGCGCAGTGTTCAAGCCCGTTACTAGAGTCCTGCTTTTCAACAACTCAACTTCAGCCTGTGGGGGTGCTTGCTAATAAAATGTGATCCCTACAATCAGTCTCCTTCATTGCTTTCCTTCCAATGGGGCCCCTTTGAAATATGACATCTATCAGCATTGATGTTGAATATGACTGGGCTGTCCACCTAGTAATGAGCGGAACGACTGTGAGCGCGCACGTGTGTGTGTGTGTGTGTGTGCATGTTATCTGTCTCTGATAACTCCAGACACAACACTAAGGGAAACGGATACCCTTCCTCAGCGAGAGATAATATCGACGTTTTGTTGTGGTATTACCAGAACAGTCCCCACGGCAGTGCTAACCCAGGAGCTAACCCTTGAAAAAGAATGTGATGAGAGAGCTCATGGCCGATGGAGATGACTGTTCTAGGATTTTTATCCCCGCTCAGAGCAGCCAGTAGGGTCCTGGGAAATGAAGCTTAGGGGCCTGCAAAAGCAGAGAAAAGTCTGGGCAGGCGAACTTGATCCAAGAGGTGCCTTTGAAGATAGTCTCCGTACAGCAACCTCTTCTGAATACAAAACGTGTCACGGGAAACAAATATATGAAGATGTTGACTATGTCTGGAACAGCCATGTATGTTGTGTTAACATGTTTCATTAGTAAAATAGTGAAAATTACTATAGGAAACCTTGTCAATGCAAAAGATGAAAGTCACAGTGCTGATTTGAGACTGAGAGGAAAGGCTAAAAGTTATAGCGACTCTAAGGAGAAGGGGGTGTCAGTTTGTAATCAATAATTAAAATCAAGCCCAGTTGTCAGTTGCTCTCTCTGTCTCTGTCACACACCATGATGTCCCATCCTCATGAGGCTACAAATCTCCTGGCTGTGTAAAGTGCTGCCTTTACACAGTGACCCAAGCAGCAGGTTTCTGTGCTGTGTCGGAGATAGAGAGAGAGAGAGAGAGAGGCAGACAGGTCCGAAGCCTACGAGGCCGAAAGTGCTTTTTGCCAATCTGTAGCACGACACGAACATCATGCGCAGTGAGGCATGTGAAGTTTAATGTAATTTATCTCTTATGATGATTATGACGGACAGAGCAGATAATGACACAATCAGTGCTGTTTTAAAGTCCCCAAGGGCTGGGGGGTTGGGTGCTGAGCTTCAGCCATCGCCGGGATGAAACAACCCGCGCATGTTATCCATTCTCTTTTTCCCAGCTAATTGCTACTTTTGCTTGTATTATCTGCCAAGATAATCACCCCATTCTTTAGCTATTGTTCCCTTATTAATCTGCTATTCCCCCGTGAACACCTTGTAATACCATTTCAGTTATTTGTGAGCCCACCCTTAATCTCAGAGCCCATCATCTTGTACCAACCCTGTGCTTAGCAACCCTGCTTATTAGCTTATGGACCTCTTGCAATAGCAAACATGTTTTTCTTTCTTTTTTTGCCTGAGCAGGTTGAGCTGAATGAAAGGATTCAGGGCCGCATTGTTAAAGTCTGTCATCTCTCCGGACGAGAAGCACATTTGCATTCTGAGTGTGCCTCCGTCGTGTCCTACCTGCTGTCTTCATTCAGAACGGTTACAGTTTAGCATCTCTAATATGTGCTTAATGTTTTTGCCATTTGGCTCTGTGTATCTCACAAATTTGGTGTGGCTAATCGATTGCTGATGGCATTCATTTGTGAATTCATATCATTTATAAATTGGCTAATGAAGCAGTCATAGGAGAATGGAGCAGATTAGATTTAAAACTGTGCATTTGCCATAAACATAATGTATACACAGCATTATACAAACAGAAATGAGAGAAGACAAAGAGATGTATCCACCTATCTATCCAAAAGACAGATATTATAGGTAGATAGATAGATAGATAGATAGATAGATAGATAGATAGATAGATAGATAGATAGATAGATAGATAGATAGATAGATAGATAGCAGAGGGCTACAGTGACACAAAGGTAGCTCTCGATGACTCACTCACATTTCCCCCTCCTAACTCTCTCTCTCTCCTTCGCTCTCTCTCTCTCTTTCCCTCCCCAGTCTGGATTAAAATAACAGAGCTCTGGCAGCCTCAGCCTGCAGAGAGGGAGTTACGCTTTCCATCTAAGAGACAGGGCGCTCGGCTAAAAATACTGGTTCTTGTGTGGGCTGTGCACAGTGGATTGGGCCAGGGCTGCAGCGTGGTGCACAACATGAAAAGAGCCTCTGCTGATGTATATGTGCGCACTGGATCCTGTTAGCACATGCCGAGCAGGTGTGGAGCAGAGACATCAAAATGAAGTGAGAGAAAGAGAGAGAGAGCTTTTATTTGCGTTCACCCGCATGCAGGGACTTCAACGTCACAGCAAAACGATGAAGGGGGAAGACTTGCGTCACCACCCTCATCAGTGAAACTTGGGTGTGTTTGTGTGTGTGTGTGAGCCAAGGTTATACTTGGAGTGTTCATGCATGCCTTTTATAAATGCCTTCAGGATGTGTGTTTCCCCCATAGCTTGAGCACACTCAGCTTCACAGACCTATCAGTGCCAAGGGATCTGAGATTGAGTTCAATTGATTTTTATTAACAGGTCAATACAGCCTTATTGCATGACTAAATGGAATTTCCCAGCAAGCTCTGACGTGTACTTCTCCCAAAAATGTGTTCACAGTCGATATACTTTTGGCCGTCTATATTTTGCCGTTTCCTTTTTTATTTTTTGAGGGACCCAATAAACGTCCTGCTGCACGTCGGCTGCTGCACCTCTGGTGACCCCCATCTGTCTGCCCACACAGACGACTCTTGTATCAGTCGATCCATCTGGGCCGCAGTCAGGCTCAGGCTCTCTTGCTCCTCCTCTCTCTCTCTCTCTCTCTCTCTTGTCTTTCTCTACCCAGCCTGCAAAACCATGGCTAAACAGCCCAAGTTACATCAAACAGCTACATGAACACATGGGAAAAGATGCTAAAGATCCACAAATATGCTAAAGACCCACAAAAAAAAAAATCATAAAAGCTATATCAACGAGTCCTGACATACTTCCCGCACATACACATCCCTTTTGTTAAGGTCTGAAAGCCTCACTGAGCAAACAGTGCAAGGGCAAATTTAAACTAATGATATCAACAAAATGAAAACAAATCTTCTTTCCCCCCTCTTCTTGTGTGTCTCAGTGGGAGCGGTAGCTCCGTGAGGGGTTGCGTGGCTGTGAGCAAAGGCTCCGTTGCTCATTAAAAACAAACACTTCCCCCACACTCTGGCGTACCAAAGTGTGTTAAAGCAGTGCACTCGCAGGAAACGGCCCCTTAAACAACTCTTGTTTCTATTGCTTTTTCAGATTTTCTTTGTGTGTGTGTGTGTGTGTGTGTGTGTGTGCTTCTTCCCCCACTATTAAGCATCTCCTCTGGTACTGGCAAGGTAATTTCCATGCGAAAGGTTACTGAGTGCAGTGGAGCAGAGGGAGAGAGAGAGCAGGAGGGTGCGGGAGAAATAGTGACTAACTTCTGGGCGTGGGGGTGAGGGCAGAGGGTGTGCTTAGTTGAAATGGAGGTAATGAAAGAGTTTCTTCTCTAGGATGATGATGTGTGTGTGTATGTGTGTGTGTGAGTGTGTGTGTGTGTACTTAGACAGGTAATTTTACAGGTTTCCGTGGTTGGATCGATACTCACTGACACACTGATCCAGCCCAGCAAGTAGTGCTGAGTGAAAGGCTCAAAAAGAGACACAGAGAGAAAAAGCTAGAAAGAGAGAGAGAGAGATTGGAAGAGAGCAACAGAGAAAGATTGAGAGAGAGACAGAGAGAGCACCAGAGAAAGATAACTAGAGTGAGAGTGGTGAGAGTGATGGGTAAGGTTCATCATGGAGGATAGAGCATACAACGCCTGTCAGAGGCAAAGGGCAACCATTACAGACGTCTGGAGAGAAAACCCCCACAAAGGTGCCACTCAACCAACGCCCGGCCTAAACATGGCTGTGCGATGCCGACTTATGACGTGGTGTTTGAGAGTGAATGGCGTGCGAGAGTAAATAAAAAATGACAGATTTTATTTATAGCAGCGCATAGGGAAGAGTTCTTGTGCCAAGACAAGGCTGGGGAACTGTAATAGTAATGCAAGCTGAAGTCTGTCCCTAGTGGCTCTGTGCAAAAGCACAGAGAAAACGGTGATTGAAAGACGTGAGATTAATCACTAGGGACTGGAAAAAAAAACAAAAAACGATTTCTCTGCCAGGAAGCTTGAGCAGGCTACAGCCTGGCCCTGGAGCCACAAATTCTGTGAGAATTTCCAGAATTTTCTCCTCAGATTCTCTCAATACCCAACTTCTTCTACACATTAGAATGCCATAGCATCAAGAACACTCAATCCTGCTTTTGGCCTCCCTGTCCTCACGTTCTGCATGGCCTCTCACAATTCCCTGTGTGGCATCCTTAACTAAACTCATCAGTGGAAACCGGGCCCTAGTTTAACACACCTGACATAGTTCACCACGGCTTTTGTAATTACACCGACAGCAATCAGCCGGTTAGGAAGAGGAATCGATTAAAGATTTACATCCACAGCAGCTAGAAGTGCAGTACTGGAAGAGCAGTGAGAGAGGGCCTGACATGCCCTGTTCTTTGGGATCTCCATTCTGTTGCCTTGATTCAGCCCATTGAGCTGCACTGAAGCTGAAGAAAAAAGAGAGAGAAAGAGAATGAGAGAGAGAAAAAGAGAGAGGGAGAATGAGTGGCTTTGAACATCTGCCTTTCACCTATGGGTCATCCTAGTTTAAAGCACACCCAGTTAATTGCACTGGATCAGTTCAATGCTAACTAACTGCCATATGACTGCCAGGTGTGTCGAGCAGTGAGGCACTAAACAACCTGCCGAACACAGACCCCAGCAGGAGGGCCCTAGGAGCCCTGAGGGCCATTACCTTCTCTCATAGCCAGTCGACAGATGTGCGTTGAGTGGAAGCCCTCACCCCTGAGCGCCTCCCCAACCAGCTGTTACCTGGCAGACGAGCACTGGGGCACATAGAATGTACCTGTCTGGCTTAAAGGCCTAGTTGTAGACATACGCTATGTGGAGAGTGAATGAAGGCACGTCCCCCCCCCCCCCCCTCCCCATTTTCTGCAGAAGTTTCCCCAGCAGAGGGGATGATGGAAGACTGGGTTCGCCTAATAGGCTGTGGCACTGATTTAAAGCCGTGCTGCTCCCCACAGGCTTTTGAGTCAGATGATTGTGTGCAGATTTCTGTGGTGTGCTGAGTGTCCCCACTAAGCCTCCTCCTGAAAGGCAGCCGCTGAGGATCCGGGGCATGAATGTATGTGTGGGTGTGTGTATGTGTGTGTGTCTTTGTATGTATGTGTCTGTGTGTCTTTGTGTGTGCGTGTTGTATGTGCAGTATTTCTGCATGTAATTGTGTGCTTGTGTGCCTGAATATGTGTGTACTTGTGTGCCTGGACTGCGTGAATGGTGTCTCTGGCGCTGTCGTCTGGATAATCTGCCGTAATCTCTGAGAGTGCCATCTATCTGACCGCGACGTGGCAGGGGACAGAGAAGGGAAACACACACCAGTCCGTCCTACCCATCCACACCAAATCTCCCAGTGCCGCGCTCTCTCTCTCTCTCTCTCTTTCCATAGCACTGCTCCGTGCGGCTTCGCTGGACAGCTCTGCCATGCTCTTCCAAGAGTTCCCTTATGTTGGTGCCAGTATCTCACCCAGGGCACCGGCAACTTGCTCGGCAGGGCATGGTGCCCAGCCGGCCCCCCCCCAGGCCTGGTCACTCATCTGAGCACGGATGTGAGGGATTAAGGGTGCATGGAGCGACAGTGCCAACCTGCCTGCCCGCCACCCAGCTAGCCTGCCTGTCTGTGGGACTGGGGAATGGGTGACTGAAGCTGGAGCTGGAGAGGGTGGTGTTGGGCACGCCGGACACCGCAGGTTGTTGGATTCGGGCCGGAAGTAGCCAGGCTGTTTGGGAGGGCACAAGGCCAAGGTTTTAGTACGGGGTCGGGCACCAGGAGATTAAAGATGGTCCAGAGGAACTCCTCTAGGCTGATTTCAGAGAGGGGATTCAAGCCAAAACCACACTTTTTTTTTTTTAAAACAACAACGTTGGTGCAGAAATCCATCACAGCCCTCCTCTTTGGTTCCCCTCCCTCCCTCTCTCCTCCTCCTCCTCCTCCAGCATCCTCCTCTCCCTCCTCTCCGTCTGTCGGTCTGTCTGTTTCCCTTTCTCTCTTTGTTCTCCCCTCCGCCACTAGCAGCACTACCCCCACGCACAGCAATCAGCCAGGTGGTAAATGCCCAGATGAAATGAGCAGAACTGCTTATTGGACAGAGATGGAGGAGGGAGAGAGAAAGTGGGTGACTGAGAGAGAGAGAGATAGATAAAGATAGATAGAGGCATGGAGATAAAGGGATAGACAGATGGCAATGGTATGAAATGGAAGAGGGAGAGAGAGAAAGAGAGAAAGGGACAGATATAAACATGAAGTAAATAGCTAAAGAGGCATGGAGAGAAAGGGATAGAGGGAATGGGAACAGAAAGTAAGATGGAAAGGTGGAGGAGTAAAGATGTAGAGGGACGGTTTGAGCGGATGGCCGTTTAAACAAATAGAAGCAAATGGGAAAGAGATAGAAAGCCAAAGAGCAAAAGGTATGGGAGCCAGAGATCCAGAGATGGGAACATGGGAAAGAGAAGTCAGGAGTGAATGAGGCCAAGGGATAGAGAGAGACAGAGATAGATAGAAAGAAAGAGAAAAAACAGAGATAGAATCATAAAAACAAAGGAGGTTAAATGAGAGACAGGGGTCTGAGAAGATGGAGGAGAAAGGAAAACAAACAACCAGAAACAAAATGAGAGAAGCGCACAGAAAACCAATGATGCAACTAGAGAGAGATGTGCACTTGGATTTAGGGAGAAAAAAGAGGGATGGAGAGAGAGAGAGAAAGAGGGAGAGATAGCAATTGAGAAAGAGAGAGAGAGGAGGAGGAGTGGAGATGGAAGAAAGCACGTGGAAATGAGCATCTGTGCTTGGCAGCCGCGGAAGCGGAGGCAGGAAATGGCTGTCAGTCTGCATTGAGACTGCAGCTCTGGGTGGAGTGGGAGAGGGGAGGATGAGGGAGATGGAGGAGAGGTTAATCATTAACTTGTGGGGAGAGGGGACACTTTTTTAGAGTGCCCCCCCCTCCCTCTTTCTCCCACATGCTGTATCTCTCTCTCTTCCCCCAGTTTCTCCCTCTCTCTTTCCCGCCCTCTCTCCATCTCTTCCTCTCTCAGCTCTCCCTATATCCCTTCATCTCACTCTCTCCATCCCCCTCTTGCTCTTACTGTGTCTCTGCCTCCCACTATCTGTCTTTATTTTTCTTCTCCTCTTTCCCTCTCTCTTCATCTCTCTCTCTCTGTCTCTGTTCCTTTCTTCCCTTCTCTCTCTCTCCCTCTCTCTGCTGCTCTCAGAATGAGCTGTTCCACTTGATGGCTGAGAGTGGTGCTGGCTGAAAGAGTGATAGAGAGGCAGTGACAGAGTGGTGCTGGCTGATAGAGTGATAGAGAGGCAGTGACAGAGTGGTGCTGGCTGATAGAGTGATAGAGAGGCAGTGACAGAGTGGTGCTGGCTGATAGAGTGATAGAGAGGCAGTGACAGAGTGGTGCTGGCTGATAGAGTGATAGAGAGGCAGTGACAGAGTGATGCTGAGGGCTGCAGTGTGCTGATGGGAACTGCAGGGGTTGATGGGAATCCAGAGCCCTGGCCCTCTAAGACCATCGGGGACAGCAGCATCAGGCGCGGCCTGTTTATGGCCACTGAGGAACCAGTCGGAGGGGTCAGTGGGAAGAGGAAGGAGGGGTCAGTTCCTGGCCCATAAATCCTCTGCATTGTCCCTTCTAGACTGCTGTCCTTAATAAATCCAATCAAGCCATTGACTCCAACTTCAAAGGCCTTTGAAATCTGGGGTATTAATGGAACATAATCAAATTCATAGCTTTTGCTGCATGTGTGTGTGAGTGTGTATTTCCGTGAGTGTGTATGTTTGTAGACATGTGTGTGTGTGTGTGTGTGTGTGTTACTGTGTATGTCTGATGGCTGGTTAAGAGCTACAACAGAAAAAGCACAAGTGGAATTCCTACAGCGCTGAATGGTGCATGCGTTGTAACCAAGGAGACCTTTGAGGAGGACTGTATCAGCAGAGAGCCAAAAGTTCACTGTCTAGTGTATATACACAGATGTCTTCAAGCTTGTTTGTGTTCATACATGCCATGTGTTTTTCCTGTGCGTGGGTGTATTGTGTATCGACACACACTTATGTGTGTGTGTGTGTTTGTGTGAGTGTGTGTATGTCTATGTGTGTGTGCATGCGCGTGTATGTGTGCACATTTCTGTGTGCCATTTACATGTACCATGCATTTCTGTGCTTGGGTGTTTCACTGTGCATGTGCCCCATTCAACACCAATGCAAGCATCTCCTCACCAGCCCCTATACTGCTCCAGCCCTGCTTGCTGCCCCCATCCCTACCCTGCTGCAGCACTTGCCCCAGCACTTGCCCCATACCCCTGGTGACTTGGGTCTCAACCTCATTATGTTCCCTCTCATTTCTGCCTTTCATTGGCCACTTAGTCACTCGCTCTTCAATTAGAGACCGCGGCCCAGCCCAAGCCCAGCCGCTGAGGAGAGGGCTCTCGGATTGCAAAGCACAATGACCTGCGTTAAAAGGCTCTTTCATCTTGATCAGGTGACCAGACCCCCCCCCCCGCCCCCAACCACCACACACACACACACACACACACACACACAAGCGGCCTTTCGCTGCTAGTCAGGGTAAGGCGGATGGGTGAAATGATTGACTGGAAGCCAATCCCACGCCTTGTTTGATTTTGCCCATCAGAGAATAGGCAGCCCTGTTCCAAAGCGCAGCTAAAAGCAGATGCCATATTAAGTTAATTGGTGGTGCACGTTGCTACAGAACAATAGATAATTGATAGTCCAGATGAGCTTATGTGGTGGGTTGTGTTATTGTTGTGTTGTGTCGTGCTGTGCTACATATCTCATAGCCCTGGTAAAATTGTGTGTGTGTATGTGTGTGTGTGTTATGTGGTAGTTGGAGACAGTTGTGATTCACTCAATAATAGCATGGGCGTATGTGTGTGTATGCCCAGGTGCCCCTCCGTACGGTTCTGTGCTTTTGGCTGCAACTGCTTGTTAGCCACAGTTCGTGGACAGCACCTCTCCAAGATTTGGCATTTACTTCTGGAGCGATGGAGTGGATACAGTTAACCAGGCCAAATAATGCCACATATGTGTGTGTGTGTGTCTGTTTGCACTTATAGTGGATGAATGTGTGTGTCTGTGTGTGTATTTGTGTGTGACATGTGTGTATTTGTGCTAAGTGCAGGTGATTGTTAGAGCTATGTGTCTGGTGAGAGAGAGATGTGTGTGTGGTGTGTCTGTTTGTGTGTGTATGTCTGTGTGTGGTGTGTCTTTTTATGTGTGTGTGATGTGTGTTTTTGAGTGTGTGTGTGTTTTACACCAAGGTTCTGATGGGAAGGTGGAGAGAGGCTTTTGGCTGGTCCCCCATGCCTGAGAGAGACCCCCTGAGAAAGCTCTGATCATCAGCTCATTGTCCCCCCTGCTTCTCTCCAGGGGCTCTGTTATCGCTCCAGAAAAAGAGCGAACACTCACATATCCTGTAATCATCCTGTGCTTTTGTGTGTGTGTGTGTGTGAGTGTGTGTGTGTGTGTGTGTATGCGCGCAATAGTGTGTGTGTGAGAGTGTGTGTATGTGTGTGTGTGTGTGTGTGTGTGTGTGTGTTGGTTGTGTGCATGTGGGCATGTATGCGTGCACACACACACATGTGTGTGTGTGTTTGTGTGTACAGATTTGTGCATGCATCCAAGTGTGAGAATGTGTGTCTCTGAAAGTCTGGGTATGTGTAACGTGTCTCCTTCTGCGAAGCCTAAGTCTGTTTTTATAACGTGTCTCCTTCTGCGAAGCCTAAGTCTGTTTTTATTCATTAATTATTTATGCAAAATAATTGCCTCGTTTCGAGGTGCATTAGTGATTTGTATGTGTGTGTGTTGGTGTGTGTGTGTGTGTTGGTGTGTGTGTTTTTTTATTTATTTCCAGTTGCGCTATATTAGCCATGCAAATGAAATCTGTCTCTCTGCATTTGTATTTTTAAAATGCCCCCCTAAATCTTCTGAAGCATGCCAGCTGTGCCTCGCACATGTCTCCTTGTCCTCGTCTCGTAAGAAACTGGGGCCTTGCGTTGTTGCGTTTTGTCACCTGTGAGTGTGTTTACACACACACACACAAACACGCACAAACACACACACAGACACACAGACAAAAAGAGAGACAGAGAGAGAAGGAGAGCGGGGGTCTCCAGTGCCCCATAAGCAAACGACAGGCTGAGTACACCAGTGTGCATTCTGCCTTCCCTTTCTTCTTGGCTGAGTCACCATCACAGACAAATTACAAAGAAAGAGGCAGAGATGCAGAGAATCTTGAGAGAGACAGAACAGTGACAAAGAGAAAGAGAGAGAGAAAGATGGAGAGAGAGAACAAGAGCGAGAGAGAGACCATAACGGGGAAAGGAAGGGGAAAGAGAAAAGACTGGTTGACAAGGCATCTTATTCATCTTATTCCTATTGTTTGTTGCTCTGTGCAGTCTTTGAGCTGCTGGCTCTAGCGGGGTGTTGCCTGCAATTTATGCAGCAGTTTTCTTTTTGCCCCCTTCAAAATGACTCTCTCTCTCTCTCTCTGTCTCTCTGTCTCTCTTCTACTGCTTCTTCTTTTCTTTACTTCTCTCTTATTGCACTCCTGTCTCTCTCTCTCTCGTCTTCTTCCTCTTCCCCTCTCCTTCTCGCTGTGGCGAGCCACATATGCTGTATGTGTGCGCACTTGTACTGTAGAAACAAATACAGCGTGACACACTTGGGCACACCCGCACAGAGAGACAGACAAACATACACACACACACAGACAAGCATAAACAGACACACACAAAACACAAACATGGTCACAGACACACGCACACACACACACACAGACAGACACACACACACACACACAGTGAGTTCAAATGCTTTCCTCGCAATAAATAAACCATTATTCAGAAGCATGGGATTAAAATGACAGAAAAGTTGTGCAGTCAGCACGTTTGGGTTATATTTATGGTCAGTTATAATGCACTGTTATGTCCACTGCCCTCCACAGGAATTGTTGTTGGGCAAATAAGAACTGTTTGGCTATGAAACATGGAATTCCCCAGGCGCTCAGGAAATACAAGTATTTAGATTCACTCCGTCCCTCCACTACTCTTCTTTCAGTATACATGCTCTGCCCCTCTGCTCTCTTTCGCTCTCTTTTTTTCTGTGTTCTCTCTCTCCTTAACTACGATTCTCTGCATTCTTGGCCAGCTTGCGCAACTGCCTTTGGTCTTCCTGTTGCCACGAGAGGAACTCTTGTCAGTACCGCGAAGAGAGAGAGAGAGAGAGACAGGGGCAGAGAGGGGGAGAGAAATAAAAGTGCAGGGAAAAAGACCAAAAGAGAGAGGAATTCGGAACTTGGTTCTTGAAGCACAAAACTTTAAATGTGTGACACCAAAAGTTGTGTGGCAACAAAGACACCGAGGCTTGTGACTGCGAGAGAGAGAGAAGGAGAGAGGAACTTGCGGATTGCAGAGGAAAACCATAAACAACTTTTTTTTTCTGACAAAAAGCCAGAAAAAGGACATGCACAGAAGTGAAGAAAAGAAAGAGAAAAAACACACTGAAAGCAAAAGAGAGAGAGACAGGTAAAGAGAGAAGAGAGGGGTGGGCGATGGTTAACTGTCCAGAAGTTGTGAACTGAAACAGACTTGTTTGCACGTGAGCCTTGGAGAGAAAGGAGAAGCTGCTGCTGGTTGTGGGATGTCCTTCTGTGTGTGTGTGTAGTCAGAGACAGCCTATATATATATATATATATATACACACACACACACACATTGACCCCATACCAGCCTTTACAAGAACAGCCAAGTAGCACACTGCTTGGGAAACTGCATGAGGTAGTGTTGACCAACAAGGCAGTAATAAGACCTCATCTATCTCAGAGACACCAGGAAACCAGCAGCACATTTCTGCTAAGGGATCAGGGGCCTTTAGGAGCGTGGAAGACTTGGACCTGGACAAAGAGAGTGAGTGCCAGAGATGGGGACCAAGATGCCTTTTTAAAGGGACACTGTCTGGGGGATGAAGTTGTAACCTCCCTCCCTTGCTGACAACAGCCCAACAGACAGGGCCTGAGTGACGGGAAAGAAAACAGATAACGAAATGTGCTGGAGCGGGTGAGAAGGTCACGGTGAGGTCGAAGCCAAGTTAGCAGGATACCACTCAACCCAGACACACACGTTCTGTCTGTCTGTCACACATACACGTGCAACCTGTCTGTACCGTGATGGCACAAAAGAGACTGGTGTGGCAGATTGGGGGAGGTGAGGGTGATGGTCCAACAGACCCCAACTTTGCCCCATGCCCTTTGCTAAGCCCCCCATCGACCCCAGACCAAGGTCGTGGTTGTGGGAACGCCGTATTCAGACGCATGAGGCTCAACCGCAGCATTCAGGAACGCAGACGCTCCCTACACCGGGGCTTCAGGTACAAGGTCCTTCCCTCTTATTAGCAGTTATTAGTTTTCAATAAGACTATATTTCTGTCTAGAATACATTCTCCTCCCCAAAAGGTTGGGATTTTTCCTCGTTTGCATTGCGAGACTAAGATAATTGGCTGATTTATTTCAACTGTGTTTTTTTTTTTTTTACCAGGGGTTTTAATAAATAGGAAAGGACTCTGTACTGTGTACTGTGAAAGGCAGTACACCAGCAATGTCCCTGGAGATTCTTCCAAGAAGCCATCGTATTTTAGTAAAAAGCTCTTGAGTCTGTGGGCATGTGTGTTATTTTATGTGGCAGTTAAACAAAATGTGTTTTCTAGTTTTGCACGCAGACTGGCATGAGTTGTGAGACTATCTTGATTGCTCTGTGTGTTACTGGCTGATAAAGAGGTGCCTGCGTAGGCTTTTTGCCCCAGATAAGGGTGCCAGCAGGCTGAGAAGGTGCTAAAACACACAGGCCACAGGAGAAAACCTCCCAAGCACTGCTAAGCTGGTGTGCTTCCCAAAAGTGTCTTTTTGACCTGGTAAGAGTGAGATGTGGTGTGTCGGCGGCTGTCAGGCCTGGCTGACTTCAGAACTTCATGGAGCTGCACTTTGGGTTCTGGAGATTGTGTAGAAAATATAACAATCAAGCTGATCATAATTAATTAACACCATGATGTTGGCCAAAGGAAAGCCAATAATTAAACTGAAAATTACAAGCTTAAACTCGCTTGACCTTGACTTCATGTTGCAAAATACATGCACACATTGCATGTATTGGAATGCACATACATTGCAATGCACACATTTCACTTGCATAGTACTTGCATCTATATAACTTTAGTAAGAACAGGCTTTTTCAAAGAAAAATGGACATCCCAGACTTCAATATATTCATAGCAGTGAGGAAAGGGCTCATTTCAGCAAATTGCTCTAAATGGAGTTAATTGCTATACTTTGGCATCACAATTTCCCATAACAACCACTGAGGAGGGGTTTCCGTTCAAAAAAGGGACTCAATGAGCCTTCCCCCCCGAAACTGTTTGAAATGTTTGCCTGAGATGATTTGCACTGCACAACATAATGAGGAATCAAATCAATTTGTTTTTGTCGGCGCTTGTCCCGCAGCAGATATCACGATGCATTGCAATGGCTCGCCTGAACAGTCAAACTGCTTAGAGATTCACAAGCATGTCCTTGTGTGTTATGAGTAAAGACAGCATTGTCTCCTCATCATGACTTGCTTGCAGGTTCCAGGGAGGTCAAATGAAATGGTTTCATTCTCTCCATCATTCCCCCTGGTGTTCTCATTCTCTTTTCTCCTCCCTTTGTCTCTTTGTCATCATTGTGTTCCCTCGTCACAGATGTCCATTACCTGTGGTGTCCCCCAGATAGTGTCGCTTTCATTCAGCCTTTACACAGTACGCTCCCACTTGGCCATTGTATCTACAACATTTCCTATCCTAGCTGTGCCAATGACATGCAAATCTAGCTGTTTCCAAATGACTATAATCCCCTTAATTCACTGACCCAGTGAAAAACTGATCTGCCCCAAACTGCCTTCAGTTAAAAAACTTGATTTAAATACATTTGGCTAAAAAGGCCAAGACTAAGGATTGACACTTTTCTTGAAAGCAAGTGTCTCAAAGCTACAACAATGTTAAAATATTTGTGTTTTAAAAATTTTAAAAATATATGTTAAAGCCTCCCAACGCAGAATCGGCCATGCCTTCGCTGTGTTTGTGCTCGCATTTTTCACTACAGAGCTCCTCCTAAAACTTCGGACTAGATATTTTACAACATTGCTGTTTCTTCTTTCTCTGTTCGTCTGACATTGGTTTTCTCGTTTTTTCTTTTTTCTTTTCTTTTACGTTGTGTTTATAGCTAACTAGTGTCTAGAGGGGAGCGTGTTTGTGTGTAGTGCCGTTTAGCAATTTGTTACTTCGCAAGACCTGAGACTTCCGTGAGACTTGGCCGCGGCTCGCCTTGCATTTTCCCTATCTCTGCTCAGATAAGGTAGGGGGAGTCAGAACAGCCACCATTCAACCCATAAAGTTTTACAGAACCACCACAATGTCTCTCGACCTGTTAAATGAAGGTAAATTAAGCTAAAATAGTTGCATAGGGCCTCTTTAAAATGATACAGTATCATTCGGAATTCAGCAGTGAGAACTCTCATGAATAATGACAAAAAAAATACTATTATGCTACAGTAATATTCTGGAGTATTTCAATCCATAACCCTGTTGCTTGAGGTCACTGAGTGCTGTTGGTGGGACAAGGAACAAGAAAATTTGATAGAACAAATTTGGATCCAACTTCCAGAGGACATAAGGAATGCTCCATCTCCTGCAATGCACCCGTTTTAAAGCAAAGCTTAACACAACATTATTTGCTTTCTCTTGATTTCATTAGTGTCTGACTTAATAAGATTCTCTCTGCTTTTTATGATGCCTTTTAGCAGTAAATGAATTTAATTTCCCTTGCTTTCTCTCTCTCTCCCCCCCCTGCAGTTTCGATGGGGAGAATGGGCCCTCTCCTGGTCGCAGTCCCATGGATTTGCAGGCGAGTCCCAGCCTGGTGCTCCACCCGTCCTTCCCACAGAGCCAGCGGCGGGAGTCTTTCCTCTACCGCTCCGACTCCGACTACGACATGTCGCCGAAGACCATGTCCCGCAATTCCTCCATCAACAGCGAGAGGTGAGCACGGTCACCATCTGTGTGCCATCTTCAGCTGTCCAAGCAGCTCATGTCAAAGGTGCCCCCAGCCTGTTCCAGCAGCAGCAACAGCAGCTGTCCCAATCGTGCTAGCGTTAGCGCCCACCACCATCGTGCTGAAGCGCTTGAACTGAAGACATAATGACCTGTGGGAGTTGCTACTGCTGCGGCTGTTGGTGCTGGTGCTGGAGAAATGCTGTTGCTCGGGTTGTGTGTCTTAAATCACTGCCTTTCCTAATTTGTCTATGGGAAACTGCTGAGTCAGAAGTAAACTCCTTGGTTAGGAGGGTTGCACTTTCATGAGCCCATGATGCAATGGTGCCTGACACTAATGGTCTCTCTCTCTCTCTCTCTCTTCTCCTTCCTTTCTTCTCCCCAATATGTTGTCTCTCACTCCCTTTTTACCCCTTTCACTAACTGTCTCTACCTCCCTCCAATTCCCCCCCCTCCCTCTCTCCCTCCTCCTTTTTCCCACCAGCCATGCTGAGGACCTCATAGTTACTCCTTTTGCTCAGGTAAGTTGCTCTGTGTGTGTGTGTGTGTGTCTGTGTGTGTGTGATGACTGAGAGAGTACCCCTGGGCACAGTATGCCCACCTATGTTCATGTTTCTCATCCCACAGGTGTTGGCCAGTCTCCGAACTGTAAGAAGCAACTTCACCATTCTCGCCAATGTCACCTCACCTACTACTAACAAGTCAGTATGTCAGCAACAAACATGTCAACAAACTCACCCCTGTTCCTCTCTCCCCTGCCACAATACACCACCCACAGTGCTGACTGCGCCGACTTTGTGTGTGTGTGTGAGTGTGTGCATGTCTTTCCTTTTACCATGATTATGTGTGTGTCCGTCTTCTCATTTCTTTCCCATTGAGTAGCTGATTCTGCTATGGATCTGTTATTGATCGGGTGCCAACATAAAGATTTTGCCAGATTGAACCTCTTTCAGTGTCCGAATCTGTGCCGGGCCTGTGCCAGATACATGCTGGCTCACAGAATCCGCTTCTCTCTGTGAGGGATTGCATGCGTGCCCTTTTCCTGTCTATATTAAGTGCATACAGAATGTATATTCAAATATATCTATATTCTTTGCTAAAGCACACAGACAGCATGTTCACTCTCTCTCACACACAAACACACACATACACACCACACCACACACACACACACACACACTTCTTTACCTGTAAGGCATTGCCAGTCCCTCATTCTAGTCTGCTAAAGCACACAGACAGCATGTTCACTTTCTCTCTGTCACACACACACACATACATACCACACCACACACACACACCCATACACACACACACACACACACACACACACACACACACACACACACACACACACACTTTAGCTGTAAGGCATTGCCAGTACCTCATTCTACTCATGTCTGATTGCCTGATGCTTTCCATGTTATTCTGAGTGGATGTTGATTAGTGGGCAGATTTGGCCCTTGGACTGTGCCAAATGGTGCTGTGCAAGTGGCAGCTTGTTGCAATAGCTCCAGTTAAAGTCTCTCCAAATTGCCTGTGACTGTTTATAAAAATACTCTTGCTGATCTGTCTATCGCCTATCATCTATAATTTCTCTTTCTCTCCCTCTTGCCATCTATTTATCTATGTCCCTACGGTTGGTCCTGGATTAATGTGTCAAAGGCCAAACTGTCAGTCTCCTGAAGGCTCGTTGAAGGCACCCTCTAGACTGTGCACAGCTGCCATTTCTGCACCCATCACCAGTTCCTTTCTGTATTTATTATGGACTGCTGAGAATAAAAAGAGAAAAGAACAAGAACAAAAAAGAACAAGTGTTCTTTTCTCTCAGAGTGTCTTTTCTCTCCCTCATCTCTATCTCTATCTCTATCTCCATCTCTCTCTCTTTCCTGTCTGCTGGAATGGAGAAGTGCCTATACATGTCAGACCAAGCCCTTGTTCTGACGAAGTGGTCCGCATGCTGGGTGCCGTGCCTTGCTGCTCCGTCATGCATGTAGCCTACACCCTGAGAGTCTGACAGAGACAGACACCCGTGCAGCTGAGACACCTCATTGGGTGAGCTGGTGTTCAGCCAGTACCCAACGCTGCATGCCAAATAGTTCCTCAGAACAAGGAAAGGGTTGGTTGTCTGTGGCTCTGGGGGTTTGTGCATGGCTAATGGGGTTCTTGTTTATTGTATGACTGCAAAAAACACTTTCATGTTTGTCTGAATGGGCACTTGAGGAAACATTTATATGACAAGCATCTCTTGAATCTCAAATTTATAATTGCAACCCCGCCCCACCCACCTCACTTTTAGAGGCTTGTAATTATTGTATAATCTGAGAAATTAACTCTCCTCACTGAGCGCTGCTGTTGGCATTTTCAACCAGAGGAGGGTGCTCTCTGACACTTCCACCTTATGCACTTCTTTTTTCATCCACAGGAGGTCACCAGTGACAAGCCAACCCACTGTTCCCAAGGCAACGCTCTCCGGTAT
Source organism: Tenualosa thibaudeaui (assembly GCA_027481765.1). NCBI lineage: Eukaryota > Metazoa > Chordata > Actinopteri > Clupeiformes > Clupeidae > Tenualosa > Tenualosa thibaudeaui. The sequence goes on from JAIFZK010000016.1 coordinate 3,819,289, forward strand.
GTTTAGTGTGCAGTTACTTTGTCACTTGTGAACGTTATCCCACACTAGCACTCTCCCACACAATGTCTCACACATCCTCTTTCAGTTCCCAATGCAGCCTCATTTATGCCAACATATTAACACCTTGTTTATTTATTTTTTTTTTTTTTTTACAGTTGAAGGGCATAGTCATGTGGTTGGAGTAGTGAATCACCGACAGTAGGCTAGCGCATGATTACACATGGCTGTTGAAAAAGGGCCCTTTAATTATCATAGGCTGGCTAAGAGTATTTTTTTCCCCTGAGGTGTATACTTTTATTAAATTTCCTATTTGTAGTCAGGAAGACAACTGTTTTTAGTTTCAGTTTCACAGCCTAAAGGAGGTGTAGCCGATGTAGAAGATGGCCATCAGGCCTATTTGAAAAGTACTAGATTTACAGCTAGAGAACTTTGACGACAATTTTATCTCTGAACACATGCCACACTTACTTTACCAGTTCAGTCAGCGGTACCAAGTAGCCGATATGTCACATTATATCTGTTTGGTTCACTCAGTCTATTTATTAGCCAGGCTAGCGCTGCGTAGTGCTTCCACTCATTTTCTCATATAGCTTCACTACTGTGTCAGGGATCTGTCCATACGCTTAGGTTTCCACCGGCTCTGAGCTATGTGGACTAATCAGTGAACACACAGAGGGGGAAGGGCTGAAAAGCAATGCCGTTGAACTCAAATGGTGCATTCCAGCATGTGACATACATCATGAACAAGCAGTAAGAATTGGTTGAAGCAAACAGTATCTGCCCACCAGGAAGCAAACGTATCCCAGTGTATAGGTTTCAGACGCTTTGCACAATGTCAAACGATGTGAAAGCATTTGATGCATCAGACTAGCTATTTATTATTACCTGATTGGATGAGTGGCAATATTGAAGGACCTAGACTTTTACTGGCCATCCCACATTTGGAATATAACAGAGTATGGCAAAGTACGGCATGATACTATAAATTGCTCTTATCAGTTAGTTGCTACATCACTATTTGGTCTGTTGCACCAAATTTGTTTCCTAACAACAGGACTCAGTGGCCTCAAACAACAGGGCTGTGGGTATTTACCCAGGACATTTCCTTTAAGTTTAAGGCCCAGGCTATGTAATAGTTGTAAAGGGAGTAGTAAAGGTTTCTGCTGTTTAACCTGTTTTCCCTCAGAGGTATTGGCCACAAATAGTCCTGTATTTGTGAACAAAAATACATACCTTACAAAAGGTTAAACAGCATAAATTGAAAAAGTGTTGGTCAAAGAAGCTACTGGCCATAGTCTGCTATCTGATTTCAGTTTTGAGATGCCATTTTAGTCTCCAGAGGATGAGCAAGGCATTGCAGAGTGATAGTTTATGGCATGGTTCTCTTTGTCAGTGGTTAGCAATCATGACAAGCAATTTGGAACGCTTTACCATAAACTTCCAGACTGACACAATGTTATAAATGTGTTATGGCAGATATCATAACCAGTTTTCAGTCATTAAGTGGTGTTCAGTTTGTTGTTGTCTTTACTGACATGACAGGGGTTTACCAAAACAACAATGTGAGAGGCTCAAAATAATGAACTGTCATATTGTCAGAAATATGACTAGTAATGGAAACCTGACACTGCAGAACAACTGAATACTGAGTGTCACAACATGAGACGACAGAATACCGCACAAGTGATAGCCGTAAAAGACCATGACGTGTTTATATCAGTTAGAAAACAGAATTGCCACAAACATTGTGTTAGTATGCTACAAACATATAGTTAGTCTGAACTAAAACACATTCTGAATGGAGATCTCAACTTGATAGAAAACAGTAAACACAGCAGCTTCTGTTTCAGCTGTGATGTATGAGTGTGTATGTGTGTGTGTGTGTGTGTGTGTGTGTGTGTGTGTGTGTGATGTTTTTCCTGTTAGCTTGGCATGTTCACTTTCATCCCTTTTGCCTCGCCTGGCTGAGAATGCCAACAAGGAATCCTTGACAACATACATCATGGTGCTTCCTCTGCTTAGAATTTCTGATTGCTTTCTCTAGTTAAAACACAAACAACATCTATTATCTATTATGTAGGACTAGATGTATAATGTTCTTTATGCAAAGTGGAGCTTCTGCATTATTCATGGTTTCAAGAGCCATCATCAGAGAAAATCTCTCTGCCTGTTACAAGTCACACGCAGAAAGGCCTTGTGACTTACGAAGATGCACAAACACTGTATTTTTGTTAGGTTGACGGATGCCATCCTAGCATCTGAATAATGTAGTGTTATTTTATGGCGATGGTGGCGTCAAAGCATCCATAATGTAATGTTATTTTATGCTTCTGATCACTGCACGAGCATTAACATGATAAAATAGTTATGCTTTGCAATGGTCAATTTGTAATTAGTTACTTAGTCAATTAGTAGTATAGACTATGCACCCCAATGCAATGTTGCCTTTAGTGGTTGTATGCTCGGAGTGTAGTGATTTACCCTGGTGTGTTTCTGGCACTCCCCTGTTCCTCTGTGCAGATGAGACGTACCAGCAGCTGGCCCGGGAGACCCTGGAGGAGCTGGACTGGTGTCTGGACCAGCTGGAGACCATCCAGACCCACCGCTCCGTCAGCGAGATGGCCTCCAACAAGGTGCCTCCTCCACTCTGTCCTAGCTCAGCGCCATGCACCCAGACATGCCATTTGCCCCAGTGTCTCCCTCCATCAGCAAGCCTCATCCACACAGTTCAGAAACATAAACATGATGGCTGCGACTGCTGTCAAACAATATGGCTGCTTCCATGTTTGCTGTTTTTGAGTCAGGGGATATATATGTTTATTGCTGTGGCACCCTACAAGCATGTTATCATATGGTTTGGTGCTATGATTTTGTAAAAGGAGGATTTGTGGATAATGCTTGTCTTTAAATTCATGACTACTTAAGGTCTTTGCTGATAATTATTCTGGTTGGATAAAGACAGCGAATGAGGTCTGTGATGTATTCACAATATACTGCAGGTCAGATCAGAAACATATCTGGAATTCATTTTGAATCAGTGGATGTTGTCAGCTTTTTATGGCCATTTGTTCCTTAGGCAGAGGCATTGCTCTAGTTTTGGAAGGAAGAGATAGACGGGGGGGGTTAAGAATGAGGGAGAGAGATAGGGTCTGTGGGTGGGTGGGGAGGACAAGAAGGGGACATGGGTAGAATGGCTGTTAGCTGATGTCTCTGCTGTAACCTTGGTTGCTATCGAACTGCACAAGGTCTGCCCTTCCTCTTCTTTCATTGGCCGCCCCATCTGACCACAAGGCATGTGGTTGAGGTGGAGTCCAATGAAAAAACGATACTCTCCTCAATAGATGGCTCCCTTAAAGTGACAGTGCCATTTTCTTGGTTTTGTTGTTTTGCTGAGGGTGAAAGCATCCTAATTTGTACACATTGTGATTTCTACCAAAGCTTCACATGTATGCTAATATGTGTACATGCAGTGTGTGCAGTTAACAATGGATGTGTGTGTGTGTGTGTGTGTGTGTGTGTGTGTGTGTGTGTGTGTGTGTGTGTGTGTTATATGTGTTTGTGAGTAAGAGAGTGTGATGTACATGCATGAATACATTTTTAGAGGAATGCAAATAAGGAGACTATTCCAGGGGTTTCATGTAAGAGAGAAAGAGAGATCAGAAGAAAATAACATGGGTGCTATTTGACAGGCTGCTAACACACACACACACACGGGCATACAAGCAAAAATAATTATTCAGTCAGGCAGCAACAGACATGTAACACACGTCCAGTCTCGATGTTGTGGTTACACACATGCACACACACACACACACACACACACACACACACACTTTTTGGTGCACACTCACATGGTATCTGAAGCACATGCACACATGCTCAGTGCGCAGGCGTGTGCTCTTACACACACAGACTCTGAGACACACACAGACACACACACACACACACACACACACACACACACACGCAGCATCCAGGCACGCGCATGCTGCCACAGTGCCTGATTAGCTTGCGCAAGCTGTCCTCAGCACCCAGGGAGACGGAGCACAGAGCACTGAGGCAGGGAGAGCGGAGCAGAGCGGAGCAGAGCGGAGCCTCGACTGCACACACACCCCCATCAGCATCCTGCACCTCTCACACCGGAGAGAGAGAGAGAGAGGGAGAGGGGGAGAAAGAGAGAAAGACAGAGAGAGAGAACACATCTTTGGACTAAGCTGGGAGTGAGAGAGAGAAAACGTCAGGAACGCAGGAAGGCTTCAGATCTGAACTCGGACCTGGACAGGGCTGGGAGTCCGGACCTGGAATAGCACGGCCGGATCGGACAGTTTGGAATTTGGGCCAAGCACTCGGGCATCCTGGGCCCCGGATCCTGGGATTGCGCCGCGGGGGGAGGGGTGCTGAGCAGAGCAAACGCAGGGAAGAGGAGAGGTAGAGAGGAGGGAGAGAGAGTCTTGTTTTTTTTCTGCCCCCCTCCATGACCACCACCATACGTACTGTGATTCTGTAATCTGACCATCTAGAAGGAGGGGGGATTCTTCTTTTCATTCTTATCTGTGAGTCTGTTGCATGGTCACTGCCTGCTTCTCTCTCTATCTGTTTCTCTGTCTGTCTCTCTCTTTCTGTCCATCTGTCCTGTTCTGTCCATCCGTTTGTCATCTCTGTTTACCCCTTTCCCTTCTCTCCCTCCCCATTCTTCCATCTGTGTCTTAGCAACCTCTTCCTTCTTTCAGATCTCTCTCTCTCTCTCTAATCTGTCCTTCTCTCCCTCTCTTTTCCTTCTGTCCTCTCCCCTCTGCTCCCTCCTTCCGTCGTCTGTCTGTCACTCTCTGCACCCCGCACCTCCATCTTTCCCCTGTCGTTTCCATCCCTCCTCCTTCTTCCTGGCCACTGGTTTCTCCAGTGGTGTCCTTCAGAGTCTCCCCTGCCCCCCCTCTCTTTCTCTCTCTCTTTCTCATTCCCTCAATATTCTATCTTATTTCATTTTTTTGGTGTTTGTTTGTCTCCATCTTGGCTCTGTCGCCCTCCCCTCTCCCTCTTCCTCTCCGATTTGGGTCAGCCGCGTCAGGCAGCGGGGTGAGATGTAGTCCCCACAGCCTCAGCTTCCAGGGGGAGCTCCTGGTCAGTCTGACGGGGGACCGGAGGGGGCAGTGACTCCCCTCGAGTTCGTGGATGGCCACCGGCCCGCTCTGATGTCCGTCGCCGGACGGTCCGGCTCGGGGGCCGTCGCGCTTCGGGGGGGCTCTCTGTGAGTCCCCCTTTCCCCCCCCTCCCCCCCCAGCCCCCCACCCCAAATTGTTCACTCTGTCCGTCTACCTGTCGGTCGGTCCGCCTGCGGCTTCGCCGTCCGTGCCCCCTCTCCAAGGGGCAAGGGGGGTAGCTGCTGGCACCCGCCGCTCTGGAGTGCCCTAGTCTGTCGGGCTGCGGCCTCTCCACCCACGCCCTGAGTGCGACCCCTGCCTGCCGCTGGAGCGCCCGAGCCGCCTCGCCGTGCCCTCTGCACCACCACCACCACTACCACCACCACCATCGCCGGCCCTCGGGCCTGTGCCAGCCCGTCTCCTCCTCGTCCTCGTCCTCGTTCAGCATGGGGGTGGTTGAGGTCGTGGAGCCCTCGCCCTCGCCCCTGCCCTCGCCGTGCCCTTCGCCCACCTCCGGCAGGTGTGGCGCGCTGGCCCCCTCCTCCAGCCTCAGCTCCCTGCAGAGCAGGGCGGCCGCCAAGCTGGATCTGGAGGATGACATGCTGGACGGGGGAAGCTCGAGCGCTGAGCGCCGCACGCCCTTCGTGGACCTATTCTGCGAGACCTGCTCCAAACCCTGGCTTATTGGCTGGTGGGACCAGGTAGGGCTAGGTGGCTCCTGTTGTGCAACTGGTAGAGCAACTGGTAGACTAAGGTTGTCATAGCTGTCTCCAGTCATGGGTTCAACTCCCAGGGCGCCTGTGTAAGCTAATTATAGAAAAGTATATATGCAATGTAAGGACCTCTGGATGTATGTATCTGCAAAATGACTAAACCTAATGAAAGCTGAGAAGAGATGATGTGGAGGTGTTACCTGTACTCTTGGGGTGTGCTGAGAGTTTACATCTGTTTATGTCCAGATTCATGCTGTTTTGTGATTGAAAAGAATTGAAAACTACTGGATATGAGAATGTGTGGTTGTAGTTAGCTGCTTGAATCTAAAGTTACATACTGACAAGGCAGTTTGCAATATCAATATGCAGTATGTCTGTTTGCAGTTACAAACACATCCAGTTAGATGTAGATCTTTACACTGTTTATGTGCCTATTCCTGTATATGAATATGAAGGCCATGAAGTTCCCTGTTTGTGTGTTCAAGCCAGATCTGCTAACACAAATTTAATTTAGGCAAATGAGACAGCAGGTTAGCTAGACAGGGACTCCATCAAACCTTCAGGTTAGATGCCTGTTTGAAAACCTGATGCTTTGTTATTGCACATGTTGATCTGTTTCCTGAGTAATGGTTGGCGGCTGGTGGATTTTCCGCATGGCCTTGTAAAGGTGTTGTCGTATGGTAGGGTTTGGAGATCAGCATGGCGTCTGGATGACTGTCTGGACAGAATTGGCCCCAATGGCTCTTGAAGTGTTTTCTCTCTCTCTCCATCTCTCTCTCTCTCTATCACCGCTTGTCAGCCTGGCTAGCTCCTGAAGCCCATAGTGACAGGTGCCCTTTGAGCAGAGCTGTGTGCTGACACCAGAGAGAAGGGAAGCGGCTGGGGGGGTGGGGGTGGAGGACAGAGGAGAAGAATGTGGGAAGAGAAATTAGGAGGGAGTAAGGGAGAAAGAGAGGGGAAGATAGAAAGATGGAGTTTTAGGGAGTGGTGGAGGTTGGAGAGGGAGAGGTAAACAGAGAAATAGACGAGATGAGAAGAGGGGATGAGGGGACATTTTGACATTTAAGTTTCCATTATGACCACTAACAACTAATAAACAAGTGATTGATAGCTAAGCATACTAAAGCAGAGGTGTGAAGAAAAGAAGAAGAAGAAGCAGAGGAAGATGGAGAGGGTCTGTGTGTTCATGTATGAGAGAGAGAGGAGGACAGGAGAGCTGGTTGTAGTGTGTTCAGCCTGTTCTGGTGGTGGGCTGTTATCTGTGTGTGTGTGTGTGTGTGTGTGTGTGTGTGTGTGTGTCCTCCACACCTGCTCCCTCCATCCCCCCTGGCCCAGGCTGGCCCGGATACAGGCTCCAGCTGGCCCTGCTCAGACGCAGTGAAGGACAAGCCCCAGTGCTGTCACTGATCTAGGCCAGGAGAGAGACAGAGAGAGAGACAGAAAGAGATAGATAGAGAGAGAGAGAGCTGCAGTGGAGAGGAGCAAAGAGAATGAGGAGGAGGAAGAATACAGAGAGATGTGGAGAGAAAGAGACAAAATAAATGAGGAGGGAAGGAGTGAGTAGAAGAGGAGAGGAGGTAGAGGAGGAAAGAGAAACCGGCAGGGAGAGAGAAAACAAAAGATACGGGGAGAGGAGGGGGAATGAGAGAAAGAGAAGGAGATAGAAAGGGGGACAGAGGAAGAAAAAGAAAGAGATAGCAGCAGGCCACCATTCTGCAGATAACACAGAACAGAGCAGCTCTCCTCCGACAATTTTATCTCATGTGCATCTTCTCTAGAACATGCAGGGAAATGTGCAGACAACCACCAGACAGCTCCTTAAACAAGTATTGTGTTGCAGCTTGTGTTGCCATTCTCTAATCACATGCTAGCCAATAGCCATCGTGTTCTTAAAGGGCCGAACGTTATGGAGGATGTGAGGTTTTGTGCCATGTACAACTCTATCCATGCCAACACTCACCAGAGCACTGAGACCTTTAGCTCAGGGGTGGTCAGACTGTGGCCTGGGGCCAGTTGTGGCTCTGTGTTATCTTTCAAGTGCCCCACCATGATGTCTAAAAATAGAATGTAGTGTGGTCTGTTGTGACATTAGACTAATGGTAGCTACAGTCGTTCTTTCACTTGTAAATGGTTGAAAAAAACCCTACTTTAGCTCAATCCTCCAACCATATTAGAATAGTACCATACTAAATCAGTAAATCCTAAATACCTGGTCCGAGTTCATTTACTAAAAGAACAATCTGAACAACTGTTGATGTTCCTCTGAAAGGCATAGAATGAATCAGGGCATGGAGATCTAAGTTTTACGCTGTAGAGACACTTGGCAATCCAACTGAGAAACAGACCACACTGCACAGTTGACCTTACACTCGACAGACTATACACAGGCCTGTGCAGTGTGTTTGTACAAGAGAGTGTGAGACACCAACCACATAATATGGTATACTACACTATATATGTTATACATCAGCATCAATGTTTGACTGATAGTGACTGTGACTCGGCATTGGCAGCACAGGGGTTGCAATAATGACGCAGCAATGGATGACTGTCATAGCATACAGTACTAAGCTAAGGCAAAGCTATGTGGACATATGTGACATACATCATGTATATATTATTCAGACTGATCTTGTGTAGGTGATAGGTTGATAGGTTAGCATGCCACAGGAATTGGTTGTTTGTTTACCCTGTGGATATTGCAGTGTTAACTGGGTTGTAGACTCAGTGTGTACCTGTGCTTAGCATGACTCTCTGAACCTGCTAGTGTTATTCAGGGACTGCTTGTCCAAACTGTTGGTTTCCAGTTCATGTTCCAGTCCAGTTCAGGTCTCTGTTCATGGTTTGGTTAGCTGTTATCTGTTGATAAAAAGGCATTTCTAATGCAGCACAATTATGCTAGGTCAGTAATCAGGAGTTTAGAGCTCCTCTGTGTCTCTGCTCCGTCTCCGCACACCGTGTCTCTCTCCCTACGACGGAGCAGATTGTGTGAGTCACTTTATTTCCACTACTGTCTGACTGTTGCTCACATTAGCCACGGACCAACAATATGCGTGCTCCTGCGCCGCGTTTACTCGGACGCCGTGTTTCCAGGCAACCGCCATGCTGTCCTCTATATTTAGGGGCGTGCAGATGAAATATGAATGTCCTGATGGGTCTGATTTTGCCAGCAGTTCTGCCAGATCTTGGCATTATGCTCAATTGTGTAACTTACTGTACGCATGGGTTATGAAGCAGGGAACAAGGATTGAAAACAATAGATTATTTACAAAGCACAGCAGACAGGGCCAAAAATAAAGAGGTGTGTGTGTGGGTGGGTGTTGGGGGGGGGGGGAGAGAGAAGGAGAGAGAAAGATGAGAAGGGAGGACAGAGACAAGGCAGACAGGGATTGCAGATGAAGTGACGAGAGAGAGAAAGAAAGATGGAGAGAAAGAGAGAGGGTGTGAAGAGACAGACGAGAAGGGAGAGAAACACAAATAGATAGATGGGCAGAAAGAGGTTTGACCTTGGGAAAGGTCGATGACAGACACCTGCTTACTTCAGGCTGAGTGTCACCCAGCCAGTCACCTCTCTCTCCCGTCATGCTGCAGGGAGGACTGGGAGGAGGCAGTTGCTAGGGAAACCTCGCTGTTACCATGGAGATGCTAATGTGTGAAGGATCAGTCAGTAGGACAGATGAATTGGCCAGAATGCTCTGAGTGTGTACTGCGTATGTCTGCTTGTCCGCTGGGAGGAGTGGGCTGTTTGTGGCTAGTGTTTTGATGCCAGAACTTCAGTTCTTTGCAATTGTGTCTGTGGATGTGTGTGTGTCTGTGTGTAGAGGAAAGATTATCTATTAACAGACAGGGATGATTATTTCTTTCATATTATTCATCAGCTTCAGTCTTGCTTTGTGGTGATATATCTGTAGCCACATGCACTGCTTTATACAAACAGTGAAATAAACCTCATGACAAAATTTCAAGCTGTACAATTTCTACAGAATATAAATGGGACATTTTATAATGTCATTCAATACAAAATATAAAAAAGACCATCAACAGTAACACAATGCGCATCTCTCTCTCTCTCTCTCTATCTATCCATCTATCTATCCATCTATCTATCCATCTATCTATCTCTATCTCTGTGTGTTTGCCTTATGTGCTCCCCTGTCCAGTTTAAGCGGATGTTAAACAGGGAGCTCTCCCACCTGTCGGAGATGAGTCGCTCGGGGAACCAGGTGTCTGAGTACATCTCCACCACTTTCCTGGGTGAGCCCTCTTCCCTTGACCTCCATCTGGAGCAGGACCACAATCACATGACCACAGCTGTCACTCAGACATGATCACATGACCACAGCTGTCACTCAGACATGGTCACATGACCACAGATGTCACCTCATGTCTCTGTTAACCTTAGCGCCTGTGTCTGTTTGTATAAATGTGTGTGTGTATGTGTGCATGTGTGTGTGTCTGGGTGTGTGTGTGGGATTGTGACTCCACAGACAAACAGAATGAGGTTGAGATCCCATCGCCAACTCTGCCGGAGCGGGAGAAGCCTATGTGCTGCATCAGTGGTGTGAAAAAGCTCACACACAGCTCCAGCCTAACCAACTCCACCCTGCCCCGCTTCGGAGTCAAGACCGAGCATGAGGAGGCACTAGCCAGGGTACACACACAAAAACATACACACACACACACACACACACACACACTCTCTCTCTCTCCCCATGTACAGACACACACACACACACTCTCTCCCCATGTACACACACACACAAAGGGCACAATATGTGCATGCTTTTGTGCACATACAAGCTGGGTTGGCATGGTTGAAAAAACAGTAGCCAAGAGCATGCTTTGCACTTGCATGCTTTGCACTTGCAGTTTGAATAATAGATGTGTGCTGTGCTACACACAGGAGCTGGATGACTTGAACAAGTGGGGCCTTAATATCTTCCATGTGGCAGAGTACTCAAACAACCGACCGCTGAGTTGCATCATGTATGCCATTTTCCAGGTGTGTGCCAAAGGCTCATCATTTACTTCATGGTTAACCTTATCAGAATATCAGTTGATGTGCTTTATGCAACACAAGAGGAAGTAGCTATCAGTATGGTATTTATACAGAGGAAGAGTTCTAATTCTATGTAAATTCTAACATAAATCAACATTATTATTATTGGTATAATGACAAAATATGTCATGTTTTCATTTTAGTTTAGTTGGCTGTTTTCTGTATTAACTGTACTTATAGTACTGTAGCAGTGCATGTGCTATATGCTATATCATGATGATTAGTATGTACTATATGCATTTATCTATTGTGATGATTAGTATGCACTATATCCATTTATCTATTGGGATGATTAGTATGCACTATATGCATTTATCTATTGCGATGATTAGTATGCACTATATGCATTTATCTGTCATGATGATTAGTTTATAATGTGGAAAAAGGTATTTGGCAAGGTGACTGACCATGGTCCTGAGATGGTATCTGGAAAGTGACCAAGGAGGACAGATGTCCCAAATGTTTGTAAAATGATTAAAAAGTGTGGTTTGTAAAACATCTCAAGGAATAAATACATGTAATTTGTACTTAGAACATTATCTTGATAACCTGTATTGATTTAACATAGCAAATGTGCACATATTGTTCTAGTTTCCAATAACAAATAAATATAAATGGGTTCCTTGTGAATGGTGTTTGTAAGCAATAGTTTACTTTTTTGATGTTCCGAAGGAACGGGATTTGTTTAAGACATTTGGGATCCCCATGGACACCTTTGTGACCTACGTGATGACACTGGAGGACCACTACCATGCCAACGTGGCCTACCACAACAGCCTGCACGCTGCTGACGTCACGCAGTCCACACATGTGCTGCTCTCCACCCCAGCCCTGGATGTGAGTCTTGCCAGTTCAGATGTGGGACTTTGCTGTTGACTCTATTACTCTATTGACTCTATTGCCTGACAAATTTTCAGCCACCATTTTTTCACCATTTCTTAACCCTGAGGATGACTTTACCATGCATTAGCATTGTTAACATGCTAAATGTTAAATGCTGTTAATGAGTTATAGGGCCTACCACAGCATGCCTGTGTACCTTTATCCAGTACTCTCCTCTTTTTATTGATTCCTACCTTCAGTAGTGGGTTGGATTGGTTCTTGAAGTAAAGGTATATATTATTGACATTGTAAACATTTTCAAACACATTTATGATAGCCTACATCTCATCATGGTTGTCTTCACACAAAAGCATGTTATTCATTTAATCGTGCAAATCTAATAAAAAATCTCAGGCACAAGCTATACCGAACATTGTACTGTATCTGAAATGTACAGTAAAAAAGTGAATTAATACAGTTTCCCTTCTCATCCTCTCCTTCCCAACAGGCTGTGTTCACGGACCTTGAAATTCTGGCTGCGTTGTTTGCGGCTGCCATTCATGATGTGGACCATCCCGGAGTCTCCAACCAGTTCCTTATCAATACCAGTAAGATTAACAAAGTCTCACTGCATCATTCCTATACTGAGTCTTTTACACACACACACACACACACACACACACACACATACACACACACACAGGTAATATTGTCAACATAAGTTTATAAACTAATCCCTTATGATCTCCAAGAAGTCATCCAAACAACATCACACTCACTCCTACACCCTTTCTCCTCTGCTTCCTCTTCTCTTATTTTTAAACTGGTCTCACTAGTGATAACACCCTTAGCTGTGAAACAGTAGCAAACACAGCTCCTTGCTGTGTGTTTGTGTGCACATGGAAACACGAATGCCCATCACTGACCTGCCTGTGCTCTGTGTCCCAGACTCAGAGCTGGCACTGATGTATAATGATGAGTCAGTCCTGGAGAACCACCACCTGGCAGTGGGTTTCAAGCTCCTGCATGAAGAGAACTGCGACATCTTCCAGAACCTCAGCAAGAGGCAGCGGCAAAGCCTTCGCAAGCTTGTCATTGACATGGTGAGACCCTCAGCTCTGAAAAAGAAAACACTTTCACATTTCATCTAGATATTATTTTTTTTCCTGTTATTCAGATACATTTGATATATCCAATATCCAAAGTAAAATTAGCCTGGAGACCAAATCTGACAGTCTGCACTGGAGTTAGCCAGGCCTAGCTTACATAGTCCTATTCCCAACGTCTTCCCAAGAGCACCTCCATTTTTGTTTGGAGTCCACCTCTAGAACTATAGAGCACTTTTTTGTCTTTCTATCTACGTGAAGCATTTTTGGATTCCCTGCAAGTGAAATGTAATGTTGGTAAAGTAGTGTGTTTGTGTGTTTTCTTGGTGAAGGTGTTGGCTACAGACATGTCCAAACACATGAGCCTGTTGGCTGACTTGAAGACAATGGTGGAGACAAAGAAAGTAACGAGCTCTGGAGTGTTGCTGTTGGACCACTACACAGATCGTATCCAGGTACTGTAGTGCACGGGCCTCTAAGATACTCTATGATGTGAAATAGAGACAAACTTTGAATAATTTCAAATGCCTTGGAATTCAAGGACTGCAATGTTAGTGTTAGTTCACGGGCCTTTAAGATACTCTTTTATGTGAAATATAAACAAACTGTGAATCATTTGAAATGCCTTGGAATTCAAGGACTGCAATTATAGTGTTTTTTGAAATATACAAACCCACATGGACTGAAACAGGACAACATGAGAATTAAATATTGTGCAAATCCTAAATTGGAAAGACTGACCTGTACATTACCTTTCCCAGCTCTCAAGCTACATTACCTTTCCTAACTCTCTAATTGTTGCTTATGAAGGTACCTGAGCAAGTCTTCATACAGTGTGTGTGTGTATGTGTGTGTGTGTGTATGTATGGATGTGTGTGGCTTGTTTGTCCTCATGCATGCATATCCCTAGGTGTTGAGGAACATGGTGCACTGCGCTGACCTGAGTAACCCCACCAAGCCGCTAGGAGTGTATCGGCAGTGGACAGAGCGCATCATGGAGGAGTTCTTCAGGCAGGGGGACAAGGAGCGAGAGAGGGGCATGGAGATCAGCCCAATGTGTGACAAACACACTGCCTCAGTGGAGAAGAGTCAGGTAGATTTAAATATGCACATGCATGCACACACACACACATACACGCACTTGCTTGCATACATACATGCTGACATGCGCACACATACACACACACAGATTCCCTTATGAGTACACGTGTATGGCAGGATATGGTCACACAGGTGGTGCTGGCTGTCCACTATCCTACTCTATTGTCCTATGACATGTAATATATCTCCTCTCTTCAGGTGGGCTTCATCGACTACATTGTGCACCCCTTGTGGGAGACGTGGGGTGACCTGGTGCACCCAGACGCCCAGGACATGCTGGACACCCTGGAGGACAACAGAGACTGGTACCAGAGCACCATCCCTCAAAGCCCCTCACCGCCGCCTGACCACCCTCACAACCAGCTTGACGCCTGCATAGACAAGTTCCAGTTCGAGCTGACGCTGGAGGAGTCCAGCAGGGGCGGAGGAGGAGGTGGGGTGGAGGAAGGTGAGCAGGGGGCAGGGGTGCAGGGAGACAAGCTCAGCCAGAACCACATGGACCACCGAGAAGCCTGCTGCTACAGGGAGGAGGAGGAGGAGGAAGAGGAGGAGGAAGAAGGAGAGGAGAAAAGAGGGAGAAAGGGTGCGGAGGCCGAGGAAGAGGAGAAGATGGAAGAGGGCGAGGAAGAAGAGGAAGAGGAGGAGGTGGATGGTGCACGGGGGCGGCGTGTGGGCCAGCCCGGCCGGCGGCGGCTGCAGGTCCAGTCGGTGGTGGTGGAGGAGGATGAGGGACATTCCGAGGGCAGCCCTGTAGAGGCCCCAGAAGACGACGAGGCGGCAGAGGAGTCGTCCTCGCCTGCCGATGACACATGAGTTCTGCCCGGTCCCCAGCGCACCGACGCCGGGGATTGTGGGATATCGGGCATCACATGGAAATATTCTTGTTCAATAACCCACCCCTACACCCCAATTCCTGAGGCACCTGCTGGCTACGTGTGGCCAAGCCAGAGACATTAGGACTTGTCTAACAACTCAATAAGACATTCGATGTTATTTTCTTTTTGAAAAAAAGGGAACACAAACAATACAGATTGATAACACAGCCACTGTAGAACTGGAGGGTTTAAGCTGGGGGTGTTGCCAACATTGGGTTTAAGATTCAGAGTGGAGAGAAAAGAAACTTAGGGAGACATTTGTTGTAAGGCCATTGGAGACAGTGTAGCATCCTGGGTCTATTGCATACATGCACACACACATACACACCTAGACACCTAATATGGTCAATATCAAATATCAGGACATGCATAACAATATATGCACGCATTTGTGTGTGTGTGTGTGTGTGTGTGTGTGTCTGTGCATGGGGTGTGGAGGGGGTTTAGACTGAAGGCGTATCTTTATGGAATAAGCCATCTCTATATGGAATATTACCTTACTGGTATCAAGTCTGTGTGTGTCAACATTTCACAGTAGAACTCTGTCCTCCTCAGAACTACCTATTATAATCAACCCTGAGGGACTTTTTCCATTTCTGTCGGAAAGAATCCGTCAGGATGCTAGCTGCCATGAGTGGGCTAGCAGGTCGCAAAAAGCGACGAGGACAGGATGTTGTGGTTGTCGCTGTCGTTGTCAGGGGGGGATCTCGGTCTCGGAGACTGGACTGCTCCCTTCCTCTCTGCCCTTTACCAGGAGTGCTACCGGAGCAAGATGGCTGCGTGCCTTTCTGAACCAACAGCTCCCCAAACCGGAGTTGTCGCGAAGCAATGCATCGTGGGACAGGAGTGTCAGCTTTTGTCTTCATTTTCTGATTGTCACTTGCTTTAATGGAAAAAAATACAATATTTACTGGTCTCAGATTTTTGTTTGTCAACATAAGCATTTTTTGAATGTTGTAAGTCTTCCTTTTACTGCTTTCTTCATCATGAGTTGCCACCATCATTGCATGTAGGGAAAAAAATCATGAAATCAATTTTTTTGTGTGTGTGTCATATAAAAAATGATAGTCACTTTCTGAGGATAAGCCATGTGATGCTTTTTAACATATGTTTCGCCTAAATTCTACTTACAATATTGTAGTCCTGCCAAATAATACGGAAGCAACAGAGTAATGTCAATAGCAGCACAATTTGGCTCCCAGCCTCTCACCCGCACCCACCCACCCATCACATACAGTATGTAACGCTCTGTTTTTGCCTAAACAATCTCAGTCATGTCTTGCCAAAGGGACTGGTTGGAAGCCAGATCAAACAGAGGAGCTTTCCATATGGTCAGCAAAAGACAACAAAAGAAGAAGAATGACAAAGGGAGAGAAAGAGAGCTGACTGAGTGTAGAGACAATTCAAGTTACAAGGGAATACAATATGGGGAGGCTACTCTCTAACATTGTTTTGTTTAATGCTTATTTTGCCTTAATGTCAGTAGCAGGGTTCCTGCCTGCAACTATGTAGATTTCTAAGATACACTATCCCAGTATGTTAGGTCACGTCCGTATGCCTCACTGTCTATAAATGTCTGTTTACATTGTACTTTCATTAGCATATGGAAGTGTTTGCAGATGTGGTTGGAGTTTGACCTCTCTGGTACAGTGACTGATCTGCATAAATGGCCTGTCTTGAGTTGAATAGTGTTGCCCAATTTAAAAAAAAAAAAAAAGAATCGCTTAAACTTGTGGACTGACAATGGAATTAGAGTAACTGTTGATGTGCCATTGGATGTTTGAGAACAGGGATCTAGCTGCTGTGTCTCATGCATGCATACCCATTGATAAAACTGTGAGGAAGGACGTAAGGAAATGGGCGAGAGGCATGTATGTATATGTTTGTGTGTGTGTGTGTGTGTGTGTGTGTGGGAGGAGGCATGTCTGGATGTGTCAGTGTGGACACAGCTAACTGTGCAAACTCTTCAAAGCAATCCCAGACACATAGAGTGCCACATCATGATATCTGAAATGAGCGAAACTGGAAGTGGAATTGTTAGCTAAGGACATAACAGGGTCTTGAGAAGTTGGAGAGAGATGTGAGTGATGATAATGGATCTTGAATCTTCTAGTCCAGGGCAGAAGCAGAGATGTAAGCGGTGGCGTTGCATATGTGAGATTAGCGGCACATTGTTTGATAAGAGTCAATCAATGGCTCATTCATTCCCACTGACTCTGTATGGAGTGGAATTGCCTCAGAGTCTGGCTCAGGTCAAAGTGCTGTTAGATCAGAGGGGATCACCGGCAACTGCTGTTATATGAGTGGTAGAGGTCACTGCTGGTGTCAATAAGGGACATTGTCATATGCACCATGTGTGTCATACCTTAGAGATGTTTCCTTTGTCGTGTGGCTTTCTGTTCTTGTTGTGTGCTCTAAAAAGCAAAGAAATATGCTATTTGCCATTTTAACACGATACTGTAGCAATCGTTTCTTAATAAGAAATTATTCAATTAATTAACTTGCTGCCATTCTTTTTTGAATATAAAACACACTAAATACCACAAGTGTTTTCTTTGAACAGTTTGTGTACAGTTTTTATTTTTGTATGATTCTGGTTGATGGTTTTGGAATTGAATAATTATAACAACATACAGTATAATATAAATATTAGCATTATCACTGCTTGTTTTGTATATATTGTAATGTTGGATTGTAAATTTGAAATTTCCTGAGGAACCAATCAGCCTCATTTTAGTTGTACTGAGATGTAGTTCCAAATTTCAAAACAAAACCATGCTCCTCAACTTTGCTCTCCTTATTCTCTCTTCCCCCTCTCCTCTCATAACCTTTGCTACCCCCCCTACCCCCAAACCCCTTATTGCCTCTACTAAAGTTCTTGCTATCTTAAATGATATACTGTATATTTGAATTGTATGAATTGAGATGGTCAAATCATTGTTTAATTCTCAGAAATTTCAGTATGCGCACTTTATTTTTTGGATTGGTTGTACGGTAGGTTCTGTTGGAAAAATCAGTTTGGGGTTTGTGTAGGTGTGCTTGTCCATGTGTATGTGCGTGAGTGAGTATGAGAATGTGTTTTAGCATCACTATTGCACAGGGGAGGAGTTGAGTGAGCTAGCAGGAACCAGGGCCTGGTTTCAAATCTGTACATTACACCCTTTTTCTGGGAGGAATAGATGACTATATTGATGAATGCTGCGGCAGTAGAGAAGAAATGTATGATTGTGATGTTTCCTGCGAGATCGTGCTTCAATGTAGGCTATGGTACGCATAAACAGGAGGGATTTAAGCTTTTTTTTTATGATGATGATTTAAACTTTCTTTACACTAGAATCCTTGTTAGAACAATTCTCTGGGCTTAAACCGATGTGTTACTTGTTCACACATTATGAAAATAATACAAATGGAAAACACCATGAAATGATTGTAATATTTGTAAATGATATTGCTGTAATGTGTAAATGTGTTCAAGTTATTTTATATTATATTATTTTTATGAGAGGTTTTCCTTTGAGAGAACTGAGGTGTCATTTTGTGAATAAAATACATTTAATAAGCAAACAGTTATATATATATATAAAGTATATATATATATATATATATATATATATATATATACACACATCAGTATATTTTCTTTTATTTCACTGTTCAGTACTGTAAAGTGTGTCAAATCTACAAATAAAGGAGGATTTTTGAATAAAACTCAAGTGTATTATGTTGCTATTATTTTCAAAGCAAGAGATACAATTATTGATTTTGTCATGAAAATAACATTTGTCAATGGCGATTGTTTTAAGGATGGAGGTTGAAAAAAGGCAAATATCTGCTTCCACATCATTAAATGAAGCAACTGACACTGGCAAATTAGCAGAATCTGGCTGTAGCCAAACCAGCCAACTTTACATGTTACATTTCAGCCCCTTTCTTTCTGTACTCATGGCCCTGGATTCACCCTCTCCTTCTGCTTGTTTGTCAACAAATATGCCAGTAATGTATGAACAAATATGTTGATAGTAGGCTACAGGGCTGATACAGATGTTATCATGATTAACGTGAATAAATCTCAGGAGACTTTTTATATAACAATTTAAATTGTCCTTCTTACAGTCTACTACAGAGCCGACTGAACTTGGCTTACCTTGTGCAAATTTACATAAATGCACACATTGATGATGACCTTGACTGAAATGTGTACGTGTTTTATGCATAAATTATATATAGACTATGTATAAAAATGTATGACATTACAGATAAAAGAGAGCGTATTTTTGTGTTTATTTCAAACTTTAGGCAGCCTGTTCTGTTGAATTCAGACCAAAAAAAAAAAACCTGCAGGCCACTAAAATTGTGTGTAGCCTGCTTATAGGGTTTTTAAAGCTGATATTTGAATCTCATTAAATGGGCCTACGTTGCCTATTTGTGTATGTTTCAAGTGGCTGTAAAAATATGAACACTGGACAGGTTCAAAATACTTGTTTCAAGTTATTAACATGACATGTATTTATTTTTTAACGTGTATTTTTTAGAGGGCTAATGTTGATCTTTTTTAGGTTACTCCGTTTCTGAAAATAGCCTTCGACCAGCTTCCTGTGAATAATATCTGACAATTCAATATCTGCCATATTTTTACAAATAAAAAGTTATATGGTCCATGAATGGTTAAAACCAGTGTAAAAACTGTCAATATAGGGCACACAGGCATGCAAAATAAAACTGGAAAGTTTAGCTCATGTAAAGTGTTAGTGAAGTACAGCCTACAGATTTCTGTCACAGAAAATGAGAAAAATCTCATTTGTTGTTTTATATAATGGATAAAATGGGATACAAAATTCACTCTGTTCATTTGCTCAGTTCTCAACATAGTAATAGAAACTCAACTTCACCAGATTCTTGAGCCTACTCATATTCAAAATGTCTTGTGCAATCTTAAGGGAAGTTTCTTGGGCTGGTTAAAGTATTACCCTATTTTCTACAGTACAACTTATAAAATAAGCCTACTGTCTACAGAACCACACTCAAAATCCAGTTTGGAACAGGGATAGTCTACAGCACTAATAATGTAAGAGATTTTTCAAGCACTCCTGTGCCTTCTCAGAGCTGCCACCATTTCCCACAAGGCTTTGCAGAAAATATCCTCTCCTTGAACCAATCATATCAGAACACCACAATGCTGTAAACACCTCCTTTGCAACGGCTACGGAAGAAGGTAATGAACGATTAGCACATTTATTATAAGTACTTTAGTTGTGTAGGTTTATCTGAATGCAATATTTTGTGGGCTGTACTATTAAGTACGTATACGAACTACAGCAAACGGTGAGAGATACGTTTTTCAGAAAGCTAATCTGGCCATGGCTTTGCAATGATGTTGCATCGTTAAGTAAAGAGATTGTTTAAGTTCACGTTAGCATTAACGCTAGCTCGTGGTTGTCAAACCTTGTCGTCAGATATGGCTTAAAACATTTCACATATCCTTAACCGGTAACGTTATCACGCCATGGCCTACGTCTGAATGCTGTAGAAAATGTCCTTAAAACGTTTGTATGAAACTTAACGTTAGCTGTCTCACTTATACGCTTAGCTTACCAATGACTTTCTGTTCTATTGTAATTTTTCATTTTTAAGTGTGAATAACCTGAAGGCGCCTCGTCTCGCATTCCCTCAGCATCATGTCCTGTGCTTATCTACTGTTGGCTTTGTATGTCTGCGTTAGCTTTGGTTATGCTGTTGAAGTCCAGCGGCCCCGTGGTGTTCCACTTTCCAGTAAGTAACGATAGTGGTGATTTATTGGAAATCCTGTAAAGTTTGTGGTCAGTCAAGGGAAATAATGTACCTCTCATCAAGGAACGTTCGTCTGCATTCAATACCGTAATTCAGCCACGTTTTCTCTCTTGATACCACCTATAACAGAGCTACAGTTCTATGAGGAGAACAAGCCATTCACCTGTTTGGATGGATCTCGAACCATTCCATTCGACCGTGTAAATGACGACTACTGTGATTGCAGGGATGGATCAGATGAACCAGGTGAGTGATGCACAAAAAACAGTGCATAGGCATACATATCACGACCCCATGATCTTTGATTGTGTTGCATTGTGTTTGTTCCCATAGGCACTGCCGCCTGTCCAAATGGCAGTTTTCATTGCACCAATGCAGGATACAGACCCACTTTTATCCCATCATCTCGCATTAATGATGGCATCTGTGGTAAGGAGACCTTTTGGATGTCACAAACTCAATCCTGCAGATACTGTACCTCCACATATCCAAATTCAAAACAACATTTTGGGAACAGGTCCTGAACTTTCAACATATGTGTAGGACATTGTTTGCAACGTGTCCTACATCATTAAATGGCATTCACCCACTTAAAAAAAACTTCACTACTACTCTGTGTGACTTGTCCGTATGAAAGACTCACTTTGGTTTGACTGTTTAGTTGATACATTCATGCATTCACTTTCACCTTCCACTGTGTGTTTCACTGTAATCTTTTGAAAAATGTGTTCTTTCCACAGACTGCTGTGACACAACGGATGAATACAATAGTGGTGCTTCATGTCAGAACACTTGCAGGTAGGCTAAACTGATTCAATTCATTTTCAGTCTGCAATCTCAGTCAGTTTGAGTAAAAAGATATTCAACTTTGGATGGATATCTATGCAGTTTGAGCACTAGCCAATCAAAAAGTGAAGTGAAGCTCCCATATGTGATAGGCCAGAGGCTTTATTTCCTTTATGGACAGTGAAAGCTTTGCAAAGGAGTTCACTGCAGCTCTCTCCTGTCCAGGTTAATTTTAACCTGTGACCTTTGAAATGTTTTGTGTGTGGCAACAGCTTTGAGAGATATGTGCAAAGGTCATCCATTAATTACTGTCTTTTTTTTTTGTTTGTTTAAAATTGTTTTTTTTTTTTAACTACTTTTTTTTTACTATATCACCTGTTAATACTAAATACTATATTCTAATTGGCTAACGGGATGGCTGATATTATACTGTAAAGTTGTATAATAGGAAACTTATGAAGTAGATCAGGTAAAAAAAAAGAAGCTGTATCCATATAAATGTTTTTAATGGTAACTAACAACTATTGTGGATGATCACTCAAGCAGCAATGGAATAAGCTATTACCAAGCTTATTACCCACCATTTTCATTAGCCCAAGAAAGTAGTTCAACATACTGAACAAGTTAGTTTCTTTTGAGACTGGATCACTTTTGACCTTTTTTGCAACCCATTGCACTGGGCACTACAACAGGATTGACAATTAAATGCATGATCTGTTATTCTGAGTAGATGTGTGAGGAACTGCTGATGCAGTAATTACTATCAGACACATAACCATCAGTGATTTGCAATGCAAATTAAATGTAGTGGCGAGGTGCTGACCGGCTTGCGTCATTGGCCCAGAGGTTGCCAGCTCAGCAAGACCAAGGTTCAAATCCTGGTCAAGCCTTCTGGCGCCCCACTGACTCAGCTGTCTAGTCACCTGTAGCGTTCTCTGGTGCTGTGTGACTGCAGTCACCTAGGTGATGCACTAGCCCTCCATCTGTGGGTCAGCCAAGTTGATCTTCTGTGGCTCCCTCCATTATCTTTTAGATGGGGGTCATTGTACCTTTAATGTTATGTATCCCTAAGCATTGAACATCATGTGTGTGTAGCCTTAGCGTTTATGCTTTTTGCCTGCAGAGAGATGGGCCGTCAGGAGATGGAAGCTCTTCAGAAGCAGGCTGAGATTGCCAAAGAGGGCTTCCTTCTCAAGCAGCAGCTCATCAACGAAGCCAAGAGGCAGCGCGAAGAGAAGCAGGTGAGAGGCCTGCTTCCTGAGGAGGGAGGATGTGTTTCACAAGACGCTGTATTGGAATGTTGATGGTAGATGCTGGGTGCATTTTTTTTTTATTGGCACATGCTCTACCATCACCTGACATTTTTTTTAATGCAAGTGCATCACCAATAGAAATGTTAAAAATATAGATTTTTTTTATCACAACTGCAATTATCTTGCACTGTTTTATAGATGTAGAAAAATATAGATATATGTTATATGTTGTTAGATTACTGTTGTTAGTTATGTTGTTAGATTACTGATCACTGTTGTTACAGATCACTGTTCGTTAGACAAAGGCCTGTTATGCTGTCTCAAATGAATAGTGATGGTTTAAAGCCCACATCCAAAGCAAGATAAAAAAATATCCATGTTACATCTACTAACTAATGAACAAATATTTTGTGGGTGTGCCTACAACAACAAACTGGTATCAGTTCATCCATTTAGACTACTCATGGAACCTACAACTGCGAGGACATTATGCATCACATGCACATGCATTGTGGAGACTGTTGTTATTCAGAGGAATCATGTAGTTATCTTTTTAGGTCAGTTTATTTTTCTGAAAAAAATAATTTCATGATGAAGTATGACAGCTAAGCTGTCATTGGTTTGAATGAAATCCCATTGAGGAATCCCAGTTTTATCTTCTGCCTAATGGCTGTGGCTAGGAGGCTGACGTGTCTCTTCCACTCCTCTCTGTGCGTAGGGCAAGCTGTCAGAGCTGCAGACCAACCGGAAGACCATGGAGGAGAAAGTGGAGGCGCTGAGAACTGTGAAGGAAGTGGCTGAGCAGCCCGAGAAGGAAGCCAAAGAGCGCCACCTCAAGGCTTGGGAAGGTAAATGCAGCCATGTGGTGAAAATTGGTTGAAGTGTTTTACAGTCTTGGCACGTTTTGTGTCTTGTGCCAGTCTAATTTTACTGTGTGGACTTACTGTGTGATCTCTGTGTGGTCATTATTTCAAATGGAGTATGAATTGTAGCAGGAGATTATGGCATATCCCACTAGAAAGAAATTTAAAATGATGCGTGTGTGTAGTAGTAGCAGTTGTACAGGCGAAGCATTATTTGTCATGATGTATATGAATAACTATGATATGGAAATGGAATTAACTTTGAGTAAATTATAATCTCCTCAATTCAGACCAAAAGGCTATAATTCGTGCCGAGAAGGACAAAGCCAAGATGGCGGAGGCATTTTTGGAACTGGATGATGATGCAGATGGCTTGTAAGTCCAACTGTGTGTGTGTGTGTGTGTGTGTGTGTGTGTGTGTGTGTGTGTGTGTGTGTGTGGCTTGGCCAATGATTAATCCTGTTGGGTTTGGTGGGTCTGTCTTTGTGCAGAGTGTCTGTATCAGAGCTGCAGTCCCATTCTGAACTTGACCCAGACTCTGATGGAGCGCTCACAGAAGCCGAAGTACAGGTATGTATGTATTTATTTATTTCTTCACTTTTATTTTTCTTTCTGTCTTTCTATCTCATCCTCATTCTATTTTTAATTACCTCTTTTTCGTAGATTTTGATGCCTGTGTAAGTGCCCAACTCAGTTACTGGAAAGGGCTTACAATTTGGCAGTTTGAATTCTTTGAATGTCACTTATGGTTGTGATGTGGTTTGTATATCATCAGGGCCTACTGGGCGGAGTAGACAAAGTGGACACCTCATCATTTGAAACTGTCTGGGCCAACATAAAAGACAAATACATATCTGAGGTAAGTCTCTCTCTCTATATATACATCTCTATTCCAGCTATTGTTTTCTTGTCCTTGTATCTGACAGTTTTTTCCCTTTCCCTGTTTGAAGCCTTTTATACTCCTATTGTGTCAGTCATTGCAAATCATTGCATCTTGTTTACTTCATTACAAGTTGCATGGGTTTCAAATGATGAAGTGATCACATTGACAATACAATAGTTGTTGGTCAATGTGTATTACACTATAATAAATAAGGTCAAGTGACCTGCTGGTGCTGGATGTAGGGGTGTGCCAGCTGTGTCCTCTGACATTTTTGTCTTTTGCCCATGTCTCAGACTCAGGCCGACTCAGCTGCAGTAGATACCCCTGCAGAGGAGAGCCGTCCGCCTGTGCCAGACAACGAGCCGTACCCTGACGATGAACCGGTCGAAGAAGACGACGAGAACGATGATGATGATGAGGATGACGATTACCCCGATGATGATGGTGATAAGGTGTGGCCATGGTTCCTTTTTTAAAATTTACTAATTTTTTTTTTTTTTTTTTTCCCCTTACTGCTTACAAGTTCAGCTTTTGGGCTATGAATTTGTATTTGAACTCATGAATTTTGCACAGTAATGTAAGGGAAAATTGTGTGTGTGTGTGTGTGTGTGTGCCCGCCTGCCTGTGTGTGTGTGTGTGTGTTCTCTTCGGCAGCCCATACCATCTGTGCACACTCCTGAGAAGAGTGAACAGGACGAGGAGTCTATGCCGCCTTACGATGCCGAGACCCAAACCCTCATTGATGGTGAGTGAGACTGCCAGACCATCATTATTTTCCATCGTGCCCTGCTCATGATGGCTCCATTACATCCAGGTGATGTCCAGCCACAGCTTGTGATACAGATTGGATGCTGTACAAGAGGACTGACATTAAGCCTATGGTGTTCTAACCTGAGCTGGCGTTCTGTGCCCCTGCAGCTGTGTGTGTGTGTGTGTGTGTGTGTGTGTGTGTGTGTGTGTGTGTGTGTGTGTGTGTGTGTGTGTGTGTGTGTGTGTGTGTGTGTGTGTGTGTGTGTTGGTGGGGGATAGGGGGGGGGTACCTGTGTGTCTGAGTGTCTGAGAGGTCAGCTCTCACCCTTTTGGTCTCCCCTGTTGTGCAGCTGCTCAGAAAACCCGTGATGACTTTGATGAGGCTGAAAGAGCTCTACGGGAAGTGGATGACCAAATCAAGTAAGTGCAGCAGAACCACCTTCTTAAAAAAAAAAAAAAAACTTCTGGTCATTCTGTCCATTGCCCAACAACCTCCATCCCAAACCATAGCCTTTGCTCTATGAGGCAAATACATATAGCTATGATGAATCATTTCAAATGTTAACATTTCTTCATTAAACATAATTCCCTTGCCCTTGATGAAGTGGTTGTCCACAGTACTCTGACCTGCCATAAAGTAAAGATATATTGATTTTCATCAGTATAAATGTTTGTATGGATCAGGAGCACTAGATTACTCAAGTGTGTGTGTGTTTCTGTTCATAGATCCATCGAGAAGGAGATATCCTTTGATTTTGGACCTAGCGGCGAGTTCACCTACCTCTACAGCCAGTGCTACGAGCTAAGTACTAGCGAGTAGGTTTCCTCCTGTTCATTGTAGGGGGGCTTTAAGCATGATTGTAATAAGTTTGTAAGGTACTGACTGGGGATATATGCCACGTTTGGTGGTAAAAATACATACTCTTTCCTCCTTCCTCTCTCTTTCAGATATATTTACAAACTCTGCCCCTTCAACCGGGTGTCACAAAAACCCAAGTATGGAGGATCTGAGACCAACCTTGGGTAAGGCTGGAGCCCCTTGCTCCGACATATGGCCCAAACATCAATATCACTATCAGTACCGATGGATGTTGTTAACTGGTATTGGCCTTTGTGCAAATATTACACTAATGGCAGTAAGCGGCTGAAGATGATCTATTATGTTGCATCAGTTTCACATGTTGTGTGGGTTGACTGACACATTCAGGGAGAGTACCTTTTTTTCATGCCACAAATGAAGGGACCAAATAAACATAATAAAAGTACCAGTAGTGCCCAAATTTTGATTTTAGACATCATTATCAGCCCAGCATTTCACAATGGATGCATCTCTGCTTGTTGTATGTGAAGTCTTACACTCTCTTTTTTGCTTTCATCTTTCTATCTTTCATCTTCCTACCTTCCTCTGCCTGTAGGTCGTGGGGTAACTGGGCTGGTCCTGAGGACAATAAGCACTCAGTGATGAAGTATGAACACGGGACAGGCTGCTGGCAGGGACCCAACCGTTCCACTAAGGTAAGCCACTACAAACACTCCTACTGAAAAGCCACGTTGGGCATAGATAAGGCATGGGCATAGATAATACATTTGTTGTCAATAGTAGTAAATTGTGGAACAGAATGTCACCCACATTCTCTTTCTCGTTCTACATTCAGTCTGCATTCTCTCCTGCTTAGAACACCTTCCAGCGTGTTTGCAGCATTATCATCAGTCATACATTAATGACCCATAGACTTGCTTTATTTTAACATGAATGTAACATAACATTAAGTGAATATTTGATTGCACTAATATTCAAATCTCCTAAACCGGGTGGTAGTTATTGATGCACATAAATCACATTTATGCCTCTATTTGCCGTTGGGATATGTTAGGATAATGGGTTATCTGTCAGTACTTCTAAAGGCCGTATGAATAGGTTTCACTGTTCTTTCCACGCTGGCTTTGCAATAGCACAAAAAGCATCAGTGTTAATTCAAGGTAAAACAGATGGGTTTGTATGATACACAGTGTATGTTTTGCTTGTGAACAACAATAATGTGTGTACTCAGAGTGAAGCTGTGAAATGGCATGTTATGGCTGACCTAAGATAGTGGTGCTTCCCTCCAGCTAAAATGATTTCATGTTTGTTGATGGTCACTTGATCAGGCTGTTGTAAGGAAGCCAAGTGCTGGACTGATGAATGAGGGAAAGAAGGTCTAAAAAAACTTTAATTCTGTATTATGATGCATGCAATATTTCATAGTGTGTGTGTGTGTGTGTGCGTGTGCTTGTGTCCACGTGTGTTAGGTGAAACTGACATGTGGTAAGGAGACAGTAGTAACCTCCACTTCAGAGCCCAGCCGATGTGAGTACTTGATGGAGTTCACCACCCCAGCTGTATGCCAGGAGCCAGTCAGCCCCAAATTTGGGATCCATGAGGAGCTTTAGAGAGCACAGCTCCCCTTAGAGGTCAGCTCCAGTAGTACATCCTCTTGCTTAATCAAAATAAAACAGCTTGAACCAACTGATCTATTTGTCTTTTCTAAACTGTTGCTGGTACCATTCATTGTTGAATACATTGTCAGATATTGTTACACTAACATTGTTACTTAATTCTTATTGAAATGCCTGTAAAAATGCACAACATTTCTATTGCATTCAACATGTCCATCCTTGTTCTCACAGCACATTTTATGTTGACTGTATCTAAAATTGAGGCTTATGTAAGTAGGCTCTGAAATGTGGTCTGACTCCTTGTCTCTCTTCATCCAGGATGTCCATAACCGCTGACTTCTTCCTGGGTCATCGTATGTGAATTCCAGGATTCAAGTGTCACGCCACACTACACCTCCACACAGTTCTGCTCCTTGGTTCCTGGCCAGAATCAGAATCACTGTCGCACTGCTTTTTACATTCCATTTCTGTTAGAATTCAGTGGTAATAAAAGTCCATTTTAATGTGCCCTGAACTGTGTTCTGTTTATTCACACCCTCATCACCCACTCTCCCAGCGACCCATCCTTACTTCAACTCCTGTTTGGGTGACTGTTGCTAAGACTTAGCTACAGTTGACTGGAATGCATTTGCAGGCTCAGTACTGAAATTGTGGCTATTTCAACATCAGTGGTGGTGGTGAGGGTGGGGGTGTGTGCGCCACAATTAGAGTTGGTGGGGACAGACTGCTAGGTGCCTGTAGCACAGCAGCTAATGCTTCACCGTGTTCTAACACTGTGCACTGTCAGCGGCTGGCCTAATTAAACGCCCGCTCTCAAGTAGTGAGTCTGAGAGGCTGATGGGAACCACCCACGTAATTTCAGGCAAGCAGGAAATAGGAAGGGAAAAACAACTCGGACCAGCGAGATTTGTAACTTTTAAGTTTTTATTTTTTTTTCTGGCATGTAAAGTACAAATAATTAAACAATTCCATGAAAAAGTCCTCAAGCATCTTCAGCTGAAATCCCAGTAATAAATATCCTAAACTAAACTGAAAGGTTTATTTTTTTTCCCTTGGTTACATTGTTTTGTCGTTTGTTCGTTTGGTCGTGTTTAGAAGTAAGAGATTTCAATATTTTCTTCAACCCACCGACATCTATGTCAGTTTGTTTTGATCTAGTTTTTTGTTTTTAATAATTGTACCATTTCTGGATAATGTTGTCAGAAGAACATTTCTAAGTAACTCTGTGTCCCCCTCTAAATAAATAGACACAAATACAGTTGGTTGAGAAACAGAGGAACCGCTGACCCCGTTCCTAGCTCTGTGACCCCATCCCCCACAATGCATCTCTTCCAGCTGCCCTTCTGCTGTTCAAGCTCTGCTGATAAATAGCGACCCGCTCTTGGGGCGGCTGCCATTATTTGTTTTCCACAAGCCGAGGTGTTGGCCATGTCTGTTTACTGAATGCAGTGGGAAGAGAGCCATTGTGGGAGCACATGGAGCCTGCAGGCCTTTGTCACCTCTCCAGAACATTCTGGAAGCTGACAACAGGCCCCGGCTCTGCCCTTGCCCTAGGCCTCACCCCAGGTTCCGACTCACAGCGGGCTTCAGAAAGTGGCAGAAAAAACAAGACTGTGATTTAGAGTAAATAATCAAAAGGTTTTCATTTAACAAGACAAACAGAACACAGGCAGTAAAGGCATAACATCTAGCACACAGCATGTATGTTTATACACTTCATTTAGTTTTATATAGCAGTGCATTCTTTGCCTATGGAGAACTTTTCCAAATTGTAATTCTAAAGCTGTTTTTTAATCTATTTGTTCCCTTTTAAAAGAAAGAAAAGGAAAAAAAGGTGTAACCACATTTTGGCAAAATTAAATTCGTTCAAACTTGCAAATATAATGAAATAAACCATAAATATACACAAAACATACTTTATACGAGGCAATAATAATAATCAATAATAATAAATAGTTTTTAAGTTAACAATAAGTTAAAACTACAAGCTTAAAGTCGCCCAAATAATACAAGTTTGTTGGCGCTATATTGAATTTTTTTCAGTTTAAATTATTTATGTTGCAACAAAAGCTACCACAGACTTTTACAAACACAATCGAACACATATTGATTGAAATAAAAAGCTAACTAATTCTAAAACCTGCATACACTGTCAGAACAGCAACTAAGTTTAAATAATGGAAAAAATAGAAGAATCGTACCCAATAAAAGCGACCAAATAAAATCTTTGACCCATGTGTGTACTCTATGGCAACGTCAACAACACAAAGATACGCTAAGTTAACACGTGAATCCGATATGTAAAGTAAATCAATAAATTACAGGAAAAATGATATTTTGAAATCGACATGGGCTAAAAGTGATGATATATTAGACAGTATCCCTTTCACGGTCTTTTTTTATGGTTGCTCTTTTCTTTACCATAAGCAGCTGTTTGTGGTTGTTTTTTAGCTTGCATGGTCAGAGCAGTAATCGAGGGCTGAGGAAGGGATAATGGACTTTTTCAGAGACCAGAGCTCTCAGTGCTTGTTTGATTCCTTTAATGAATCGGTTAGTTTGACACTTAATCTTTTTTTTTAAATCTGTTTGTCGTTTGATCCTTTCACTATTCCGCAAACCATTTCTGTGTGACGTTTAATTTTCTTTTTTAAAAAATATATATATCTTTTGTTCTCAGTCAATATAAAAATGAAGCACATTGCACTTACTGTTCCATAGGAAAGTTTTTTTGTCTTTTTAAATGATTATTGTTGCTCTAGCGGTGCAGTATGTTTATCTCCAGCCATTGTCCTTGGCTCTCTATGGTAGGTGTGTTGTCTTGTGTGTGTATCTCAAGGGTCAGTTGGTTTCTATCATTTTAGGTTAACACTAGGCCCACTCCTGCCATAATCTGCTCCAAATCTTCCCCTCGTCACCTACAGTCGGTTGCATGAGGCCTGATCTCACTGAGTAGGGGGAAAAAAGGGCTTGAGTTTTGACTACGGTTGGATCTTATCTTCGGAACACCATCAGTGAACAAACTGGGCAGAGGTTGAGTGGTTTTAGCGTTGAATTTTGGACAGGGATATGATTGAATGGATGGATATGTATTTGAATGTGTATGAATGCCTAAGCTCGGAGGAGACAGAAAAGGTCAGCTGAATATTCTTCGGTGATGCATCTCATAAAGCAGGAACTAGTAATACGCTTGGAGGATATGACTTTATACTCTGAATGATGAGAGACTTGGATATGTGTAGGGTTCTGTTATGCGTGTTCATTCTCACACAGAGCTATGATACCATACTTTGCTGTGGGGCAAGCTTGGATGTCTGACTTAACTGAAAACCCAGCTTTGATCCCTTAACATAAAATTGTTGCTGAGTACTACTGTGCAAAGGAGCAGAAAGAAATGTCTGTCATGTAGAACAGTGTCGGCCTACTGTGATATAGGCTGTCCAGGCAATTAAACGTAGCATACAGTCGGACACTGACTTATAAAACTAGGCTACTCAGGTGCGCCCAAAAGCAGTGGAAGGCTACAGTGTTCTGAATATGGACAGTAGTGATACAGTCCCTATCTGGTGTACTGAAGAAGACGAAGATGCAGAAGGTGCAAGGGTGTAATGTACAGTTTGGTTGGAATTACACTGCGGAGCACAGCCATGGTACAATGATATGCCAGTCACTTTCAAACAGATTCTTTGGTGCATCAACGACGTAGAAGCACAAGGTTACACTGACATTTCCCTTTTCAAAGGAAGAATGGAAACAAGAGATGAGATGGTTCAAAACTGGTTAACGCCTCACCCTCTCACTGCAGCTGAGCTTATATCTCGGGGATGGCCTTGTAGGCCAGCATTAACGGAGGATAGCAAGCTTTGCAGTCTGCTCTTTTATATTTGTGTCATTTCCATGTCCCCGTCCACCTTACCCTATCCTGTATCAAATGGTCCTCTATCAAAGGAGGTCCACTGCACCGCCTGTGAGTCAACACTACAACGTCAGAGGAGAGGATAGATTTTTTTCTAAACCTGTTATTTTTTTGTCTTTTTATCTTGATAAAAGCACGGCTATGGTTTCAATTACGGTTACAGTGACACTTTTTTTTTTCTTCTGTTCCATGTTTTTTCTTTTAAAAGATATTGTGATGGTTGCACTGTTAGATATGCGCAAGATATATGACTTAGTCCCCTACCCACTCTACCCCCACCCCACCCTTACGCCGCACAATCAGGCCCTCTCTCCTCAAAGTGGAAAACTCTGAAAATAAAGCCATGCGGTGTCTCCGAGGACGCCCACGCATAAGAATCTGTAAAAATGCTGCACAAGGTCTTATGTTTTTTTTTTGTTCTTCTTTTTTTCTTCTTCTTTTGTAGGTATAAAAATATATTATTCTCTAACTTAATCCTTTCAAAGAGATCATTGTCCTCTTTGGCTAAACACAGCGTTATTTAGAAAAGCAACACAATGTTTTGATTTGAACACCATTTTTTTTAAATCCTTAATTGATGATATGAACTTGTCTTTCAGTTGCACAACAGGGTTTCTCCCCATGGAACATATGTGTGATTTCATTTCTCAAGGTCTTTTCAGTTATCATTACTTTGTTTGGGCTATACACAAAAGGGCTGGAGGAACTCGTAATAAAATCTGATACATCATCCATTGATTGAATGTTGGTATGGTACAGATCCAAAACAGGATTGAACTAAGGTGTTGGTCTGTGACTGCTGCAGAGGTGGGGGTGATGTGTACATTTTAAAAATGTATTTGTTTGTTTTTTTTACATGGTAGAGGTTTTCTTTTGGAGAACAAACCAGTTTAGGTGCACTTCAAGATTGGATGAATAGGAGGGAGTTTTGAATGGACTGGAGTGGTGATTGGGGTTTGGTGAATCTTGAGTGGGGTCGTCATGCAGTGTGAAGGGAAGGGCTGGAATGGCCAGCGTTTTTTTTTCCCTGCTACAGTACTCAAAGCAGGAGCCATTCCTTTGTGTGTGTGTTGGATTTTAGTTTCTGCATATGGTTGTCATGTTTTCTGTAACCATGTGCTTGTAAACAAAACCCGCCCGGGAACCATGCAGACTTGGAGCATTGTTCTCATGGCGATTTTCAGTCTTTTGTTGATTTATTTATCTCGATGTTGATTTAGCCTTGCTACCAGTTGCCATGGAGATGGGCTGATGTGGCTTGTGCTCTCCCTGGCCCTCTCACAGAATTACCCACAAACACCGTCATCATGGGAACACCGTCACCGTGCTCAGAGTTCACAGACAGCTGTGTGCGGTGGAATCCTTTCTACATGCTAGACATAAACAAAGCTGGAGGGGAGAAAAATATAGGGGGGGCTTGCATTGACCAGTGATATTACACGCTACTCTCACTCTCACTGCCCTCTAGACTGAGGACGCACGTGTGTGTGTGTGTAAAGGTGTTTCAATGATGACTGTGTAAAGGTGAGGTTGTTGGATGCCGGACCTCTTCATTTGAGGTTCTTTGTTTCAGTTGGTGTGATGTGGCTTTTATCTCTTAAATCTCTGCGACCAGGATGTCTAGGTTTGTTCATTTCTCTATAAGGTCTTACCTCAAGCATCTTGGGAAACTGCCCTAAAGCTAGATTGCAACCTAAAACAGAGCCCGGAAACCGTATCAAAGTTCTAGAAAATGCTTACATACTCGGCTATAATAACCACCTTAAATATTGAATATATAGTTATATCATAATATATATAAGAGAACACTGTTTTAATTATTTTTTTCTTTGATCTAAAAAAAATCACTGATTCAAAATGCCCGAGTGTAAAAAAAGTGACTACATTCTCTCCAGCGCCCGGGGAGAGTTTAGTGGGGCAAGACGTTTTGGGTGAAATTGCACATATTTTCTAGTTCATTTCGCATTTTTTTTGATCGGTATGTCTCTTCATCTATCAGGTCTTGTTCTTTGCCTGAACTCAATCAAAGCACTCAGCACACATTCTCTGTCACATTCATTAGACTGTCCTCTTCTGACTCCTGATCACCCTCCGAAATCCCATCCCACCCCCCACCCCTCCCCCCAACAATCCCCCCTGTGGCCCCATCCAGACCAGCTATGCACCATCGCTAATTCAATCCAGGCAATAGTAGGGAAGGACTAGCATGTTGTGTAAAGACAAAAGAAAAAACTCTACCTGTGGTTTTGTTCAGAACTCTGACTAATGGTGTGGGTGTGTGTGTGTCTATGTGTGTGTGCGTGTCTGTATCTGTGCATCTATGTGTCTATGAGGGTGTGTGTGTGTGTCATGAGAGTGCAGAAGTTTATGTATGGATGTATGTTTATATCTATGTATGTGTGAGTGGCTGTGTCAGAGAAACAGAGAAAGAGAGAGAAACTCAGTCCAGACCCATGTAGAGTGAACGTGCGGGGGAGCTCAACGGCCCCCCCCTCCCCAAAAGGCTGTGGGAGCGTCGAGTGGCCCCTGGCACCCTCTCCCTCTCCCGTCATTTAGGCCTTGTGCTGCTTGCTGGTCTTGAAGGAGACCTGCAGCACGCGGTCGCCGAGGCGGTAACCGTTGAGGCTGGCGATGGCCATGGCCGCCTCGTCGTAGTTGGTCATGGTGACAAAGCCAAAGCCCTTGCACTTGTTGGTGGTGAAGTCGCGGATCACCTTGACATTGGTGACGGCGCCGAACGGCCCGAACAGCTGCCACAGCACGCTCTCGTCGGCCTCGGGCGACAGGTTGTAGACGAAGATGCACCAGCCGGCACCGGTGGGCCCGGTCAGGTTGACGCCAGCCAGGCTCGTCATGCTGTCAATTGTGATGGGGGAGAACCTAGGGAGGAGAGAAGGAGAGCTACCATGGGTGTCAGAATGCAGTTCAGGGCGGATCGCCACACTCTACCACCGCCTGGCAAGACACATGCGGGTTCCTGCAGCTTTTGGTTTGATTTGTTTGTTTGTTGTATTAGGCTGTAGTATTTGAGGTCAGGGTATGGAAGAACAGGGACCTCATCTCCGCTGCTACAAGTAGACACATTGGATTTGCAGGCAACACACACACACACACACACAGGCACGCAAACACACATACAGTCTATAGGTTTCCGTCTAGAACAAAACAAATAAAGGGGATGAGCCTTTCCTCTAACGCTCATTCAACCACTTTCTCCTGCACAGTATTTTAATCACATTCCCTGTTGACCGAAAGCTCTGCAGAAGTAGGACACAGAAATCACAATGTCCAACAGAAAGAAAAGTCACAATATTTAGCAAAAAACACACAACCTAGAGAGGAATGAAAGCAAATCAGAAACAAATCAAAGAAAAAGTTGGAGCAAACAGAAGAAGACGCAAACGAATCTGGTATGTCCATGCTGGTGGAAAAAAAGGACATTAAAGCAACGGAAAACTGAAATAAAAATGTTAGTTTCATAAAGAAATACATTCAAATCGGTTCAATCAAGTAATCCAAACCAAAAGAAAAGAAAGAAACAGAAAAGTTAAACAAAGCCATGCCAGAATGTCCTGCTGTTCAATCTCAAATTCACATCCATAAATAGAGGTCTATTTATGGACTCGTGCTTTTTCACAGTGTCAATAAAATGTTTCGGGATTTGACTTTGATTTCTGTCTCTAACTTAAGGTTTGAGTCAGCAGGTGGTATTCCGGGCACTTTGTTTGAGGTTGTTTAGGCATGGATGCTTTGTTGGAAAGGACACCTTTGGCATTTACCTCTTGACTCCGTAGGTGGCGTTTAGTAAATTGTCGAGTCTGCAATGCAAAAGGGGAAAATGAGGGAGGTGGAGACGTTAGTGGCGAGATTGGACCAAACAGAAGAAAAGAAAAGAGAGAGAGAGAGGCGTGTTTTTTTTTTTTGTTTTTTTTTTGGCTTGTGCTTTTCAGACATGCAGCTCCTGCAGCCCCCTGCAGAGGGAGCACTGTGCTGCAGCGCGACCTCAGCTCCTCAGCATCCACCAATCAGAGAGCGAGAGCGAGAGCTTGAGCGACCACAGTGGTTCAGTGCTTGCGTGGCCCTCAGGCGACATGATGGGCGCACTCTATATAAGGACTGCATGTGTCTTCCAAGTGTGTGTCCGCTTGCCATTGTGGTCACTCATTTACACACTCACACACTATTTCTGCAGTTGCTTAACCATCTCTTACTTGTTAAATGAGATGATGGAAGGGCCAGCTAATGTGTGCTTCTGCCTTCTGCTTGAGTCGTTTTGTCACCCCTCCCCCCCCATCCCTTTCCCTCACTGCCCGCTCTGGTTTACACGCTACGCTATTTTTGGCAGATTCGGTTTCCCAGTTCCTGCTTCCCCACTGTTAAGCGGCTGCGCTGCTGTCTTTTTCAAAGGAAGAGAAAGACGGAGAGAAAGACAGAGAGCGGAAAACACAAGTGTGATACTGAAAAGGAGGAAGAGGATGGAGGAAGATGGGAGGAGGAGGAGGAGGAGGAAGATGGAGCCAGTGGCGGTACCTGAAGCGCTGGGTCTGATGGTGCAGGGGTCCAGTGTAGCGTCGCGCAGCAGTCTGGTAGAGCTGCGTGAGCAGTGCCTGGCCTGTCTTCTGGCTGGGGTTGTTGGCGAACTTGACGGTGATAGGCTCAGAGGCGCCCAGCGGCTTCTGCCCGTTCAGGCCCTTGATGGCCTCCTCGGCCTCGTTTCTTTTGTCAAAGCGGATGAAACCCACTCCTCGCGAGATGCCTGCTCCAAGGGAGGGAAGGGCACAAAGCAGGGCAACCGTTACCACCTCAGTCAGCATTAGCAATTAGCATAATTAGCATTAGTAGTATTAGCTTCCAAGAGCTGCCATAGCAAGAAGTGGCAGGAAGGATGTCTGATTTGTGAAAGTAAGATATGCTTCCTTTTACCTGTGACTTGGTCTACTAGAATGCGGGAGGTGATAATGCGGCCATATTGGGAGAAGAGCTGCTCCATGTCCTTCTGACTCATGGTTTTGGGGAGCCCGCTCACGTACAGGTTAGCGTCACGGATGGAGGCCGAGCTAGGCCTTGCATACGATACCTACAAAGGAGAGTGGTGCCAAACCAGATGCCCTTGTTAGAAATCATGAACTGACAACTCAGCATCTCCAACAAGTTAGCAGTAAAAATTGTCGCACTGTAGCAAAGAAAGGAGGATGCACTTACTTCCTCTTAGCAATTCATCCCTGTGTGTGTGTGTGTGTGTGTGTTATCTTCAAATACCCCACTTTTCCCCTACTTCACCTTGCTCTTTTCCCACTTGGTGCCCTTATTAACCACTCAAGTGTGCACTCATCTGCATTCTCTCTTCTGTCTCCACAAGAGCACACCTGCTCTTACAAACACACACACACACACCACCTTCCTGGCCCCATGTATGCAAACTACAACATGCAGCAAATCTCTTTGTGAGAAAATGTTCCACGAAGGTTCAGGTATTCATTGCCATAATACGACACCCAGGAAAATCCATAGTCATTTCATTGGTTTAATAAGGCAACCGTTTCTTTTGAAAGTCCATTCAATGCCATTTGCTTTTGTCCACATTAACAAAAACACTAATAATTTGGTGAATCATACTTATGAATGTTCATGTAGCCTTTTGGCAAGGTGGGAACATTGCATTTTTGATATTTACTTTTCAGTGGACTGAGAGACAAATGGGTATTCAATAAACTCCATATACAATTTTCCCAAGATTACTAGGGAATGGGCTTTGCTCTGTCTGTCTGGATGGCAATTAAAGTGATGGATTTGGAACATTGGTCTAACGGTTTGTGCGTCTTGTGTGAGAGAGAAAGGGAAAGAAAGAAAGCGAGATAGAGAGGGTGAGTGAGAAAGGGGAGGGGGAGAGGGAGAGCGTGAATGTTGTCAGAGATAGAAAGATCTCTCCTCCCCTCCCCTCCCTGCCTCCCTCTATTCCTTCCTCCATCTCCCTTTGTCTTTCTCCTCTGGGGGAAATGGCTTCTCTGGCAACCAGCAAACCTTATAAACAGATCTCAAGAAATCCAGCTGCCCTGACAACTGACAAACGCATCAGAATTCATCTAAAAATCCCACGCAAATCATCAACCTGGACACTGATTAATACATTATACATTATGCATATAGAACACATTTTAAAGCCTCAGAATTCAAGAGGCATGTAACACATGCATGTACAGCTGACTATCTAGTGACATTGTACAGTAAAAGCTTCCCTGACGTTTTAGCAACATTTCCGACCCAGAACACAAAATCACACAGTACTGAATGGCCTCCAACAATGGCTGACTAAACATCTTTGCGATGCAGCGGGCCTCCACACTGGGCTAAAAAGGGTAAAAAATAAAGATAGCACACATATCTCACTCTCAATCTCCACAAGCTGTATTGATTCTATAGGTCTGCCTGGGGAGTATTGTTCTGGGCTGAGGCAGGGGTGTTATTGTTGAGTGCGTGTGGGTGCGTGGCAGAGATTGGCCAGTGCTTTTGTGGGCTGGGGAGGGGATGCTGAGGGACTGGAGTCTGCCCTATAATTAACCCTCTCCCTATCGCTCCCGCAGTACAGATGGTGCCTACAGCCCATATGGCCTCTAATCCTGTCATTGGCATTCTGCTCTCTATGCTCCCCCTTTTTCCTTAACTCCTGACAACCCCCCCAATACACACACAGATACAACCCCCTCCCCAGCCCATCTTCTGCTCTCTCACAATGCCTGTATTGACTTGGAAAATATGAAATTTGCTAAGCCTAGGACCAGAAATGGCTGCTGGTGCATACAGAATGCAATACAGTGCCTACAACTGCTTTCAGTTTCAAGCAAACCTGAAATGAATCTGAAAGTACTAATGCTCTGTATCATAACAAAGATTTTGAAAATGTGTGAAATATTTTCTCTGGATTATACTATTTTACAAATGT
The DNA here is from genome assembly GCA_027481765.1 of Tenualosa thibaudeaui. NCBI lineage: Eukaryota > Metazoa > Chordata > Actinopteri > Clupeiformes > Clupeidae > Tenualosa > Tenualosa thibaudeaui. Next base: position 3,857,714 of record JAIFZK010000016.1, read on the forward strand.
ATAAATAGAAACCAGTTGAATACTTTAAGACTATTACACAGTGATGTTTCATTGATTTTTGTAAACTTTTAACAGCCCTGCAATTTAATATTCGGGTTTAAGACATGGGTATGTTTTTTTCTCTTGACAATAAACAAGTATAACCACGGGTTTCTTAAAAACAACGGTTTAGGTAGGTCTATTAAGATGCTGATTCTGATGTGTGAGCATGAATGGTTCACAACATTCTCTTCAGTCTTGCTTCACCCAAAAGGTAAGCATGTTAAACAGTAACATAATGTTGAAAAAAAATGTTGTGGCAATTACTAAATGGTAGGAATACAACAGCACTATCGTTTGTGTTTGACACAATTTATCAAAGACAAAATATTTTTTTCATTTGCAATCAATGTTACAGTAAGTCTTTGTTCCTGTGAGCAGATGCGAGAGATGGATTTTGCCACATTGCCTTTGCTGAGTATGTCTACCTCTGCCTGTGCTTTGTCCCAATCTTTGATCTGCTTTGATGGGATGGGGTGGTAGCCGCCTGGGCAGTGTTTAATCTTTCACTCTCTCTCTTTTTTTATAAAACCCAACTGAAGCCCTCCACCCTCTCTCCATCTCCATCCCTCCATCTGACTTTGGGACAAAGAGACCCCTAATTAGCCAAGATTGGAGGCAGATGGGGCTGCCTGCTCTGACCCCACTGGCCCACAGTGTGCCTCCCTAATTACATTTCCATCACAATCGCTGCAACACACGGCCCCCTTGCTTTCTGACCTCCACTCCCTCTCTCTCCCTCTCACCATCCCTCTCTCCCTTTGTTCCTGGTGACCCCTCCCACCCTCCCCTCACCACACCCCCACCCCTTTGTCCCTCCCTCCCTCCTCCACTCCCTCTGTCATGTCTGGGGCTTTCCACACCTCCCTCTGTTTCTCTTTCTCTCACTCTCTCTTTCTCTTTCTCTTCTAGTCTTTTCCCTCCCGACCTCCCCCCGACACACACTTCCTTTACATTAAGAGGGTGGTGACTGGGGTGCAGACAGTTGAGATGGCCTTACCTTGATCGTTTTTGTCTGGAGTTTGAGACCATTGAGCGTGTTGATGGCCTTGTCTGCGTCGTTGGGATCTGCATAGTTCACAAATCCATAGCCTAAACTCTGGCCTGTAATCAAATAACACACATCATTACCAACACCATCCTACAGTATAAGCATTCCTTGCTTTTTATTTTAAATCTCGACAATCATAGGAATTAACAAAAAAAACTACCGCTGCTGATAAACTAAACTAAAAATATCTTATAATGTTAAACTAAACTAAAATCTTTTAACTTAATGTAATTACTTTCTATTTTTTACAGTCATATGTTATCTTTGTGTTTTAAAGCTACCTGTGATCTTGTCTCGGACTAGTTTGCAGGACTCAATCTCGCCAATGCTGCCAAACAGGCTCTTGAACTCTTCTTGCGTCATGTTCTGGGGCAGGTAGTTGACGATCAGGTTGGTCTTGCTGTCGTCTGTTGCACCATTGGTGCTGATGACTGGGCCATTGGGTAGGCTGGTTCCACTTGGACCATTGGACACCTGAGTTTCCATGGTGCTGATTATCTGCTGGGGCCAATGAAGAAATACAATTTAGTGAAAGCATCTGAGACTGCTTGTGTGTGTGTGTGTATATGTGTGTTCCATTTTGTTTAATTTCTTGGTTTTACTCCTGTGTGAAAAGGGAAGGGGAAAGAAGTCTGTGTTTGTGAGCTGATTTGTAAATAAAAACAAGCAGTCTCAACAGAACTCAACAGCATCCACACTCATCCCTCTCCTCTATCACTTTCTTGGGGGTGAACAGTCAAAAAATGTAAACAGATAGTGCTACAAAACACCACCATTCTCCTCCTGTTCTCACTGTCACTCCATCACTGTCTATTCTCTCTCTCTCTCTCTGCCCCTGTCACTGGCCCTCTCTTCCCTCCTCTCCTCCCCTCCCCGTTTCTATCTAGGGTCAAGCGTTGTTACATCACAATGCCAGCACAGCCCAGATTGTGGCTGAGGGGGTTGTGGATAGACAAAGAGAAAGTGACATCCTGACTGCCCAAGCTCCTGGTCCTTTTTGCTGTACTCAAGGACACTCCATATGCATTCGACAAAGAATATCTGACCAGAAAAGGCCAAATGTAAAATGGTCTAGGCACTTGTTTGTAGTTCTAGTGTTTTTGTGACATACTCTTATGTGTGAGTGTGTGTGTGTGTGTGTGTGTGTGCTGGTGTATGTGCATGTTGCTTGTGTTCAGGTTTTTTTCTGTGTTACTCCGGACTACACCATGTTGCTTAATTTGGCCTTTGGGGTATTTTCTGGGAACAGATGTGTGCAGGTCAGCGATAAAACTTCTTCCATTCTCTCTCCTTATCCTCTTGCCTTTTCTCTCTCTCCCTCTCTCTCGCTTCCTTTTTCTTTCGCTCTCTTTCTTCTTTCCGCGTTACACTCATCAAATCTTCATGTGCCTCGAAAGCTCATTTTCAGTCATTAGTTGGGCGTGCTCACTATCTCCGGCTCTCACAAGCTCTTTTTCAGCCATCGCTGCCGATGTTGATTTTCTAGCACTTCTAGCCAGAGGATTTTCAGAATATTTTCAATTATTTTTTTTTTCCTTCGTTTTTCCTCACCCTCCAATATTTTTCCCTTCAACAAATGTAAAAGCTGTTTCCATTTAAGACCTGTTTCCATTCCAAGACTTGTTATTCCCTTTAAGCCACATATTGACTGGTGTGTGATTTGTATCACAGTCTCACATGACTGTAAGGAGTTTCCAAAAACAAACCCCATGGTACGTAATTGGACAGCTCTTTAATGTAGGAAACTATCAGCTGACTGTTTTCCTACATCTCAGCACGTTACCCCATTATGCCCAAAGCATATCTGAAATCATATTTTAAATGCAGCCTGCTGGGATTTCATAACCAGTAATATGTATAGATGAACCCAATTTAATATAGGGGTTGGTGGTCTATATTTTAGACAAATGTTGCAAACAATGTTCTTCCATCCTTGCCCCTCTCTGCCTTTTTCTCTCTTGTCTTTCTTGTCTGCGCAGTTCCTCCTCCTGTGCTACTGTGTCTTATTATCGCCCTCGGTATTACCTCAAACCAGGTTGCCCAGGTAACAGTGGCTTGACGACTGTTGCTATTGGCTGGCTTCTTGACTTTTAACAATGTGTGTGTTTGTGTGCAAGTGAGATTTGTTGAAAGGGAAAAAATCTCAGTCCATCCAAATCTATTAGAATACTCTTAAGATTTCTTGAGCTTGTTTTTTAATCTCCACAGCGCTATCAACATGAGTCTTGGAGGTGAAATCATACTGATGTAAAGACACAGAGCAGAGGGCTCTGGAATGTGCTACACTACCATTACCACTACAGAAAAGGCAAAGTAAGGAACATCAAAGTTAAATGTACTAATCTATCTAGGTGCTGTCTGAATAGTGCTCACAGCATGAGCCATGTTAAACAGGAAGAGCCTGATCTGGCACAAATGTGACGATAATAATAATATGACAAATGGTGATAATATGATATGTGTATTACATAATACAAAGATTAAAAAAGTTAGATAAAATAGATATCTTCATATTCATCTTAAATATAGAAATTATATGCAACAATCTGCATCCAATAAGAAAAATATGCATATTTAAAGATAATAACAATAAATGGCTTGAAGTGGGTTTCGGAGAGAAAAATCAGCCTTTCCACCAAGTGACAAGTTAGGGGCCTAATTTGATCTGCCAACTGAAACGAACCAGCCCATGGCAGGCCACCCATCCACAGTGACAAGTGTAAAGTGTTATATAAGCCACTGGGCAGTGAAGGCCCTGAATGGCCTCGGAGACCGTCTGACAAGCACCACAAACCTCGTCTGTCCCAAGCTTATCGGCTCATGCATGGCCACAATACGTTCAAACTGAGCTCTCTTTTCTTTAATTCCTGCTGAAAATAGAAAACATGTAGGGCCTTGAATGTCTTGCTTGGCCCTGAATCACATTAATACTAATTTTAAAAGAATAATCTGACAATAGGGATACTTGTAAATGAGGCCTGGGATGATGAATTAATTAAATCATCTTGCAAAAATGACAAACATGGGACTGGCCTCCTGCTTCTGTTAGCGGTGTGAGCTCTCTTCAGCAGGGCTATGTAGATGGGCGTTCCTCCTCACGTTCCAGCCTGTACTCTGCTATTTCTGGGATCGCAGAGAGAGATCTCCCTCAATATTTAATGCACTGCATCATCATCGCCTACACATGGACCTAGACTTGCACGCAAACAAGAGGCCCGCATCCTCCGACAGCCGGAGACCACAGCTCCACTTAATCCAGTGAACCCAACAACCACCAGTTTGCATGTTTCATGTGGGCTAGTTAAACATTATGAAGGATAATTTAAAGTGCCACTTACATAAAGCATATTGTCTAATATGAAAATGTATCAAGAAGACAGGCTCAGTGCTATTTTTCTGATTAAGTGAAAACAATCAATTCCTAATCAAGCATATTAAAGCCATACCTCATGAGACTGAGCCAACTATCACAATGTATCTATTATGAGATTGCTTGATGTTCTCAAATTTTACTTCATATTGATAAAATATGATCAGCCTTTGCTGCAGGGTGCTCAAAGGCAGAATGCCATTGATCAGCCAGTCTGGCGACCTCCTGAACAAAGAGTTTGAGATGATCTCATCAGTAAGCACGTGACAGCACTCTTGCTCTTGCTTCCTGTTAAGCGCTTATGAGGTCACTTCCTTTTATGGCTGAGGCAACTTGTTTAGGCCACATCGCAACCACATGTGGAATGTATTTTTTCATTATTATTATGTACAGCTTCTGTACTTGATATCACACAGCCATGAATGTATTAACACACACGGTTGGAAAATAATATAAATACAATTTGTGAAGGTCTTCTATGTTTCAAATATCACCCTTATGAATAGAAATGAAGGAGAAAACATGACAGCAAATTGGACTGGAAATCATCTGGGTCTTTCTAGCATTCATCGCCACTCCTCTCTCCCTATTTACATTGTAGGATTCAGTGTTGCTCTTTTCTGCCCATCCTAGATCAAATGTGAACACTGAGCCGGGTTGCCAATAGGCCCTCTCACTGACATAGCTTACCGGATTATCCAAAACAAAAGGCTTTAGCCATACTCTTGCTGGAGCTTAAGGGATCATAGTGGCAGCTGTAAAACAACAGGACACAAGTCATAGCTCAAACCTTAGGGATAAGTCCAAGTTCTTATCGTCCATGTCCTAATAGTGTTATTACTCTCTATCATCTTGGTTTAGAGATGGACACTGCAATGGACAGCACACTTTTGAGTGTTTGGCAAGAAAATGTATTATTAAACAGTTGTATATACTATTATGGTTACTGTTACCTATTATATGTAATTAATGGTTCACATTATTCTCCCTTTTACCACTTCAAAAATCGAGGCGATATGCCTGTTGTAGAGCAACTAGCTGAAACCATGCTTGGTCGCTATCCAGAGTGCTGAAATAGGGAGTGGCTACCAGGACTCCATCCGAGAACGCTAACATTGCTAAGAGCTATCGGGTTTGCACTTTTTCTCAAAAACACACACACCTATAGTCCTCAAACTCCTCAACACATAATATTTGTTAACAGTGTCAACCTTTGGTCCGTCATCTACTTAAATTCAAAGCTTTAGATAGTTATGCTCCTTCTAGCATGGACATGTGTGCTCCGCAGGCATTCATAAATCCCTGCGCCTTTTTGCTGAATAAACGTATTGACACAAGCAAACAAAAGAGCCACCCGTTCCTCCTCTTCTCTCGCGCAGAGACTATGGCAGCACCATGAATATTAATGTAAACAGTGGCGCTTTGTGTAGAGGCCAGAGGCTTCGCGATTCCGGGAACAATGAACATTACAGCGATCTAAACTGTTCTTCCCAAATAATAATAATAATAATAATAATAATAGTTAGTGTTATATATATTTATGTTCTATTTAATAGATAAAAGCGATCATATTTCATAAAAAACTTAAACAGTAGGATATTTTCTTGAGCTAAACTTAATGTGTTGATCTAGTTTCAGGATTCACCAATTGCACATTTTCTTACGTAACTGCCTAAATATGGAGGTCTCTCAATCATACAGCATACATCGTGGCTATGTTGTTACACACATTAGAACAGGGAACAAGGTATGGGCTACAGCTAACCTACGTTTTTTCATGCTGTAACCCTATGAATACCCTTCTGGAGGGCAGCGGCCTGCATTGCTTACGAAGCAGTTCCCTGGAAAATAATTGATCTGGCACGTTTTCCTTTACATATGACCGTCCGTTAATATTATTTTTGTTTAACCAATTTACACGGCGTGTTCGGCTTGTTCGTTGTTTCGTGATGTCCTTGTCCTTGAATTGTGTAAGCGCCTCGAGAAGGTTATCTGACTCAACGGTTTTATTCGCTTGGCACTGCGGTACAAGCACGCTCACGGAGGACTGCGGAACATGTGGTGGGGAGATAGCTTTGTGCATGACGCCCAGAGGCCCTCTCTGGAGCCTGGATTAATCACAAACGGTTATGAATCAAGAGTGCCAATAATTGGCTGAACGCATCCTAGGAGTTCGTGTGTTCAGCTGTGCAGCAGGCCAAGCTTTTCTACCAGATGGTGTTTTCTTTGTTTCAATTTTTCCAGAAATTTTGCTTACAAAATTGCTTACATTTTAGCAATAAGACGCTGTCGGATTTGGAGAAATATAGCCTACTGACATAGCTTCATAAGATATCACATTAGAAATCTGAACTGGAAACAACCTCATCAGTTGAGGGACCACGTGCTTGGTTTTACGTATTGCTGCTGATGTTTGTTACTTTCTGTAGCCCAAATTATCGCCCTTGTAAATTGTTTTTTCCTTAGACGGCGAGTTTCTAGACTACTATTTGGCAATGGCTCACTCAACTGTAGGCCTGTGGACATTATGAGTCATGTTATTTTATTTTAATGTATTTGATTATTCGGGCCTATAAGCCTGAAATTCAGAATTGTTAAATCATTTTAGGTAACGAATTTAAAAGACACATGCCCCGTTGCGGAGTAAAATTACAAATACCTCGTTGAACAGATACCTTGTGTTTTGGGTTTTGGCAAAGGTAAGTTGCTAGCGCATGCCAACGCCTTGTCTTCGATTCCAGTTGACACGCCCAATTCGTTTGTCCGTTTGGTTCTATTTGTTGTGCGATGCATCTCTACGAAAGGCGTTCTGTGTTTCACAAGGAATTTTGCTAGTTTGTAAGGTTTTGTCTACCACACGACCTCAGAAGACGAACGCTTTATAGCGCCTGAAAACTAGTTTTTATCAAGACATAGCTCTCTCCATCCACTCTCGCGTGGCCTGAAATTTACAGCTCACTTGCTCTGTTGCATCGCAACGAGAACCCTTAGGAATTTCGACTTGCCTGATTCAATCCAAACCAATAGATGCGTAATATCTCTTCGCTCCCCTCCCCCTCACTGAGTGACTCGACCCTTTTCTTTGCCTAGCTCTCGATGGGCTCTCAGCCTCCGAGGCATCATGTTTTGTCTCAGAAATCCGTCTCGAGCATCATTTGCTGCGCCAGGCAGAGAAAGGCTGTACGCCCCCATCACTGTTAAAGCAGCACGCGGCCTCGGTAAGCCCCAACCCTGTCGCCCTCGCTGTCTTTACAGCACCCGGCATTATTCCCACGGAATTCCGTGATCCTGTGCGCCACACTTTTACACTAATGTCTCAGGGAATCTATCGCGTTTGGGAACGAGAGAAACAAAACGATACTAAAGCAGTAGCAGTCTTCTGTTTGACTGTAAAATGGCAGAAGAAAGCGGGGTCTTGACTCCACAGAGTCAAGCACAGGGAGAATCCATCTCTCTAAATGCCATCACAAATAAGAAGGATGTTTGTCTTTACTGTCAGAGAGACTGTATGTGTGTTTGTGTGACCTCTTGATTTTGTGTGTGTGTATGTGTGCATGTGTGTACGTATCTGTGACATTGAATGATAACAATAGACAGTGTAGGCAATAACAGCACATAGCATATTTTGGCAGACATTTCTCCATCTCTACTGCAATGTGCTTATATCTTTACCCAGTATTCTGGCATCAAAAGCATTCTATAACAAGAGAATAAAAAGAAGGAGGTGTACGTACAGTAACCATTCTTGATGCACAAAGATGATAGTGATCTACGTCCTTCGATTGGCAGGTCTTGAGGTGGAGGCTTCAATTATTTGTTCTTAGTGTTATTACACTGTGGCCTTTTGGATATGGCGGTTAGGGAAAAAAACAGCCTCAAATTTCCAAATGAAAAGAAAAAAAAAGAAAAAGGAAAAAAGGACAAATCTTCACCAGGGATTCTCAGCCCTTGAGATTGTAGGTTTCCTCTGCCGACGGAGAATGAGGAGAAAGGGGGTTTTCTTCAGGATGATGATGATGTGCGAGTGATTTCTCTCCGAGCGGCGTGGGCGATAGCACAGAAAAAAGAGAAGCAGTGATCCCCGATAGGGTGTGTCCAAGGGAGGGGGTTCTGCTTTGGCTGCTGCTGCTGCGTGTGTGTTTGCGTGTGTGTGTGTGTGTATTTCCCAGCTCCTCGCAGTCTCCTTCTGTGCCTCTGCTGCAATGTTCTTCTTTTATGTGTCCTTCTGGCTGGCAGAGCTTGCCTCTGATTGGCTAATTGTGCAGGGAGGGTAAAACATGGCAGCCATTGCTATGCGCTCCTCAACCATTATCCCCTTCAGGAAAGATCACCATGAGCCCCCCCTCTCCCTCCCCTCCTCCTCCCCCTCCCATCACACACACACACACACACACACTCTCTCTCTCTCTTTCTCTCTCTCTCTCCCCCATCCATCTCTCCACTCCCTCCTTCCCTTTCCCCTCCCTTTCTTCCTGCCACCCCCCACCCTTACACACACGCACACGCTTACACACACTCATGCAGGGCAGACTGAATAGAGCTCCACCTGCATCATCAGAACAGATGGATGCAGCAGAAGACAGGAACCTTCTCTTTTCTGTCTGTTTCTCTCCACCCGCTCTGCCTTTCCCCCCACACACACTTTTCTTTCTGCTTTTTTGTTTTCTGCTTTACTGTGCGTGTACGCCATCCTGTCTGTTTCTGATTTGGTACTTCAGCCTGCCAGCCCTAGCTGAGGATGGAATATTATCACGATAAGCAGCCAATCGTTGGTCAGATAAACAAATAAATCAGGAACTGGGAGTGGGTTTGTCCTGCAAGAAAGCATGTCAGGCAGAATAATTTGATGAATGAGGATGCCCTTTCCTCTGTGTTGCAGAGGGCTTTAGGGGGGTTGTAATCTGTACACCTTTCAATCTGTGATACCTGGGATTTTCATTTGCTGGCCTTACTGTAGGCCATGGTTCCTCATCAATGAATGTGTAGTTGCATACGACAATACCACTGACAATACATATAATTTTCAATGTATCATTTGAAGACTTGTATTAAATGGCATAAATCAATAAAAGCTAGAGTAGTATGTAGTATATAGTACATTTAAAATTTAGCTTAATCTGTTTCATCCTCCTGAAGCTCTTCCTCTTTAGGTGGAATTCAGAAAAGCAATTTTCCAGAACCAAATCACATAATGATAACCATCCACCAGTTCTTTTTTAATGCAAATTATTGAAACTGTCTATGTGATGTAGGTAAGCATCCCATTACACAACCATTTTTTGATGGACATGTTTATAACTCTCTTGTGAGCTCTTGTTTGCAAGTTTGCAGTTTTTGAACAAGTCGATTATGTCATCATGTATATTGGATTGTGTTTTTTTTTTCAGTTATTCTATTAGTATAAGAAATGCACAGTGACAGTGTCTGTGTCTGTGTAACGAAGTTACCCACAGCCACACAGAAAGATTCAGTGAGCTGCTTTTTATCTCTCTCTTCCAAAGGAAAGCAATGTTTGTAATAACGCTGAGGGAAGAAAACACAATAGCTCACTGATTCACAGTGGAATGAAGGGCCCTGGTAATACCTCTATGCCCATATAATGCATTCATCCCCTGATTACAGTCATACTCACCCCTCCACTCCTCCACTCCTCCACCCCTCTGTCGCTCCATCCCTCTATCCCCTCCCTCTGTCCATCCGTTTCTTCTCCAGCTCCTTCGCTCCCTCAACCTCTGAGTGTGGTGAGTGCTCACTGAGAGAGGCTGTTTGGTCTCATCTATAATGCATCCCGGGCCCCCAGGACATGATGTGTGACAAATGACCTATTTCTGCACAGACCCCCACAGGGCCTTGACCTGGAGGGTGTGTGTTTGTGGGCACATCTCTCATTTGCATTTGTGACTTGCCTGTATGTATGTGCATGCGTGTGTATGTGTAGAGAAAGAGAGAGGGAGAGATACAGGGGATGTTGGTGGGTGGTTGGGCGCTGTGGGTATATTTATGGTAGTGGGTGAGTGTTTGACAGAGTGTAATGAGTGCCTGTGGTCGCGTGAGTGAGTGAGGAACAGGACCGTATTTGTATGTCTCATATACTTTATGTGTGTATCAGAGTGTGAGTGAATGTGTTTGTCAGCGTATATATATTTACTGTGTGGGTGTGTGATTGTCAGTGTATGCTTGAGCATGTGTTTTTTGTAGCGTGTAGTCTGGACATGTGTGAGCGAATAAGTGTGTGTGTGTGTGTGTGTGTGTGTGTGTGTGCTCAGCAGATAGGTGAGCGTGGGGTGTATTAGTCTCTCGGCTAGTTCTCTGCAGTGCCACCCCGGGCTGACCTTGAGGAGTCCGTGGTGGTGGTGTATTTGCTGTGATTGCGGTGGTGATTATTATGATTGCTGATAAGCGCGGCACAGGTAGCTGGCCTCAGCGGGGGAGTGAGGGTGCTGGTGCTTGCTGGGGGAAAGAAGTGTCATCCAAACTCTGGTGCCTTGGTGCATATACACAGCCAACTGGATGGAAAATATACATTTGCATTGTGTGTCTACTGTTGTGGGTCTTCAATGTTGTAAGAGTGTTTGTTTATGTTTATGTTTTCTTTGCAGACATTTAAGCAACATGCATCATATTTGAGGGGTGCATTGTATGTGATTCATTACCTCTTGCTGTGTTAGGCTGTGCTTGATATTTCTGTTCTGTATGTGACATGGTGCTTTAAAAAAACAATGTTGGAGCATTGTGGCACAGCTAGTGACAGTGCTTATAACATAAACATACCAGGAACCCATAGCGATCCAGGTTCAAATCTGACCTGCAGTCATTTCCCAATACTGCCCCATCTCTCTCTCCCACTCACCTCCTGCCTAGGCAAAAGCCCCCTAAAATGTACCAATACTTTATAGATACAGTATGTCATATTAACCAAAGACCAAACAAAACATACTAGAGATGTAGCTCACCCATCTCCTCAGTGTTCTCTGAGAAACAATGCAGTGTTTTGATATTGTTTGTGGGACAGGATGTGTCCTCAAACAACCTTTTAATATTATGCCAAATAATGTTGGTGAACTGGTCTCAATTGTGTCAGATGTTACAAGGATAACATCAAGAATAACCCCATGCAACAAAATTGGGTGAAAGTGTTTGCAATGGCAAGTAATAGAAAACAATCATAAGTTAACCTTTGCTAATTACTGTAATAGGAATGACTCCAAGATGAACCACGACAATCATAAATGGAAAGAAAGGGAAGCGACAGCACATTAGATACATGGACAGGAGACAGGACAAGTGATGCATTAGATACATGGACAGGGGACAGGACAAGTGACGCTTTAGATACATTGACAGGAGACGGGACAAGCGACGCTTTAGATACATGGACAGGAGACAGGACAAGTGATGCATTAGATACATGGACAGGAGACAGGACAAGTGACGCTTTAGATCCATTGACAGGAGACGGGACAAGCGACGCTTTAGATACATGGACAGGAGACAGGACAAGCGACGCTTTAGATACATGGACAGGAGACAGGACAAGTGACGCTTTAGATACATGGACAGGACACAAGAGAAATGATGCTGTCTTCCTGTATTAATGTTTACTAGAAGACACTTTTGACCAAATTAACACTATCGACTAGCCTAGCTATGCCTTCCTAGCACTTGCGTTTGATTATCATCTCCCTACAGTGCTAGTCTGGATTTGATCCCATTGACCTTGTTGTCTCAGGAGGCATTTCAACCTGTCCAATCAGTAAACAGACAGAGGTGTTGGAATGCAGCCCTAGAATGCTATCGGTCAAGGCAAGCTATCAGTCAGGGGCTGATCCAATCTTTTAAAACTTAAACACCTCAAGCAAGCTGTCGAATCTCACTGTAGAACGAAAGTGTAGAACAAGGGTCTGTATTTATTACCAGACTAACTATAGACCAAAGACCAAACAAAATACATCAGTGAGGTAGCTTAACCATTCCTTCAGAACTTTGTGAGAATCTCCAGTGTTTTGTTGTTTGGTGAGTTGTTTGTTGTTTATTTCCTGTTCACAAATCCAGAGCTGTAAGATTTTTTTTATAGTACAGACAATGGAGAGCTAGTGGATCATAAGGAGATATTCGCTGAATATTACAATCGTTTAGCAGGACTTATGACACTTTTGCTGGTGTCAGACTCCCTGGTAGTTCTGTAGTTTGGCATGTTAAGTTAGTGCAGACAGTCAAAATGTGAGTAATTGAAGGCCATGAACGGAATATTCACATTACTCAATCTTGGAAAATGACAGTGTTTATTATATATTTAATAAATATATATATTAAGTACATGGCTTTTCACAACATACACCATCAGTAGTCTGAGATGTTGAGTTCCTGAGCAAACTTATTTCTACACAACCCCATTGACTCAGTCCTGAGTTTTATTTCCCAGCTTCTGTACTTGGATATTCTATTAGAATGAGGAGATGATTCATCTATTTGATGCTGATGACTGCTGTTATTGGGTTATAGAACACTGCCCTTTGTCTCATGACATTGTGCACAGGTATGCATTTGGGTTTTGCCTCATAAAATAATCTCTTGTGAAGTTTATTTGTATTTAAAGTTCTCTTTCACATCTTATGCACTAGATTTGTTAGAGGCATTTATGGCACTATTGTAGGATAGCGCAAAGCCACCTGACTGACATCATCAAAAACTTGGCCTTTGGAAGGTGAGTTCCACAGAAATTATTTGACCACCCCTGAAGTAGGAATTTAAAGTGAAAATACAAAGAGAGTTTGAAATCATCTTTGTGAAGAGCCGCTTATAAACAAATGCAAATAGATGATGTTTAACAACTGTTACTTTGCTGAGGGGGCATACATTTGCTTTTTCCCTTGAGTTTCTTTTTTCATGTTGTGTTGTTTTGTGTATGCATGAATGTATACAAGTTGCAGATATTAACCCTCTGCTGAGAGGCAACACAGCCTGCGGGTATAAAGGGAGGTGAAATGAGGATGCTGGCAGGGGGATCGCAATCCACATCCTCATCCTCGTCCCATGTAGAGCTCTGTGCTGCTGGCTCATAGTTACTGTTCCAGCAGAGTGTCATAGATGCTAATCTCCTCTCAAAATACACATACACACACACACACATGCACACATGCATACTTTGGCCCCCTTCTTAGCCACTCATTTCCTTCATTTCTCGTTTGTGTCCACACCGTTTTGTTTTTACTTCGGTCTGCGTCTCTCGACTGTTCCCCTCTCCCCTCTTCCCTGGCCCTGTCCTGGAGCTTTCTCTCCGAGTCACTTTGTGAATGTGGGCCCTGTCTGATATTTTACATAATTGCCTTACATAAGTAGCCAGCTCAGCTCAGAGCGGGGCTGATATTAGCGGGGATGAATATTGCATGAGGAAAGCACTCGTTAAGCGTTAATAAGAGGATAGAGATGGGGGGCCCCCACTGTCAATCTGTCTAATGCCCGCCCCCTTTTGCTACTGTCAAGCATCAAACGCTCCGTCAGACAGTGCAGGCTGTGAGAGTGGGCGTTTATGTCTCTGCGTGTCTCTTAGAGTTCGTCTGCGTTTTGATAGCAGAGTGTGTGTGGGGGAGAAAAAGAGGATGAAAACAGGAAAGCTGTGCGTATATATGTGTGTGTGTGTGTGTGTGTGTGTGTGTATGAGTGTGTGAGTGTACAACAGATAGGAGTGTGTGTATGTGCGTGTTAGAGAGATAGAAAGAGCAAATGAGAGAGGGAGAGAGGGAAGAGAGAAAGACAGATTTAGCCATTAGGTGCGGGTGTTGTTTTCTGCTTTGTCTGTCAAATAAAAGCAGCACTTACTGCACAAAGAGGCCCAGGTCTGTTAGCTGACGACAGCCTCCCGGTTCACACTTAGCGTGAATAAACAAGCCTAATTGTACCCTTAATTGTGCCCCTCTCATTAGAGGCCCTCAATGGTAGTGGGCAGCTGAATCCTGCCTATGGCAGAGAGGGCATCTGAAGCACCCATTGAGCATGCTTAATTCAGAGAATCAAGCATCACCGTGGCTTCGAGCCCCCCACTTCTTTTGCGTCATTTCAGTGATTATTTTTCAGTTGTAGGAGCTCCTCCAAAAAGGACGATTAAGCGCCCTGTTGCTTTTGTTCTTGGGCACATTAAGGTATTAGAGACGAGGAGGAATTGTGCTCTGCTCTCCGCCATTGTCACTGCTTTTCTTCCTGTGAGTGTTCATAAATGTATTTGTCAGGCAGCCGTAGCTTGCGTGGGTACATACTCTTTTTTCTGAGTGTACAAGTCAAATTTCAGGCTATAACACCCCCCCCCCTCCCCAGAGATCTTGCATCTGAAAGCCTCTCTCTTTCTCTGTCTGTCTCTCTTTCTCTCTTTCTCTCACTGTGAAGAGTCTTCTGTGTATCCAACACTGAGACCTGAGACTCGTCATTGACCCACTAATACACATCTGTTATACAACAGCAGGATGAAATCATGTATACCATGCCTCAGCCTGGAAATGAGAAAGAAGAAGACAATGTCTTCACAAGCCTCACAAGATGGAGGCTTTTTTCTGCTGGAAAATCTCAACTCACTTTTCCCTAAAAGCTTTTCTGCCTGCTTGTGGAGGCTGATAAAATATGCACTGGCATATTAGCACCCTCCTGATAAATGTTGCTCGTTGCTATTAGTGGAGCGTTGTGAAAAACCCACTACCATAAAAATGTCGAAGTTAAAAGCAGCCCACATTATTTCACAAAACATACAGTACAATACAGACAAAAGAGGGAATCATGAACTATTTGCTTTGTGATGGCAACATGTTTTGACACAGCTGTGGCAATGGAAATATGGTTGCTGTTAACAGGACTGATAGCACAGGCTTAAAACCCATTTGTGCATTACTGTCTGTATGGAACCCAGTGGAGAGACTGGAAGGCGTGGGTTAGTAAGCAGCATGTTTACTGGTATAAGCTCAGAGATGTGATTTAATCATTTGGGGTATAAGCATAGAGGCCCAGTGTAATTGACACACAGTTTCTCCCTGATAAATCTCAGAGCCATGTGTCAAAGCCTGTAGCATAGACCAGAAAATTGGGTACAACTTTAAGGACTGTGTCAGAATTAGATTACCTTTTTAAAGGAGGTTATGGATGTAATGGATACTGGTCTGATTCAGTGCTGTGTGTGTGTGTGTGTGTTTGTGTTATCTGTGTGTGTGTGTGTCTTTCTGTGTGTGTCTATGTGTTTGTGTGTTGTGTTGTGTTGGTGTGTACATTGTGTTCTTAGCTTTTCTTTGTGGCTCATGTTGCTTGCTTCTTCTCCACTGCGTCTCCCTCCTGTGTTTGGTGGAATAGACTATTAGTGGAATAGACAGGTTTGTGGGAGAATACTCTCAACTCCATGTGTCACATTCTCTTTCCATTGATTTCATGTTTTTCTATTGCCTGATGAAGGTCCATTGACCGAAAGGTCTTTTAATTCCAAGATACTTTAGAATTTTTTTTTTATATACTGCTTGAATATGTTTGATATTGTGTCAGCGTAGCACATCACAAGGGTGTTTTTTAAAGCTTTGGAAGCTTTTGCAAAGTTTGTGAGTAATTTAGTGTTTGGGCCTCTGTGTATTTTTTTTTTTGTGTGTGTGTGCGTGTCTGAGTGTGTGTGCTTCAGTGGGAGACGTAATGGAGAGAGACTGCTATGCTGTCATTACCAGCACCATATGTCTGCATTCAGACAAACTCTATGCCAGCATAAGTATGGGTGCAAGACCACTAGGCCTGGTTGGAGAATATGTTCTACACCCAGCCTAGTTAAATATAGAGACATGCTTATAAATCTTTCATTCACATCCGTCTGCGTCGGTATCCGGGGAGAAAACCTTAAATGCACAATGCAATGGGACAGGACGCCCTGGCCTGGCATACCCTCCTCTCCTGTCTCTCCAGTCTGTCCTTCTCCCATCTACATCCAGCCATCTTGCATTTGCCCATCATGTAGCCATGAGGGGCCTCCAGACCCACACTCAACATACTGTATACTACACACTCATACATAATGTGGAGTACACAGTATACAGTATGTTGAGTGTGTTGAGTGTGTGCTTTGGAGTGGAGCATTTAGCGTTATGTCAGTATTCCTATTATTACATCGTCCCATTGTTATCCCCGCAGTAGACACATCTTTAATTTCACTTTCATGCTCTCGTATGCTTTTACATGCAGCATGTGTGTGTGTGTTGTGTGTCACCTCATGGGAAATCTGAGGGACAACTGTATTGGGTAAACTACTTTTACGAATAGTAACAGCGGAATGGATTTTTTATAGAGCTTGTCTGAAAGGAATTGTTGCTTTGGCATGTATTCCTATTGGTCTCTAGATCATTTCAATATTTTGCCCTCCTTTTCCAGCATCTCACCTTCTCCTCTGTTTATCTCCTGTACTCTCTTTCTCTCTCTCTGTTTTTCTCTCCCTCCTTCCATTTTCCTCTCCCCTCTCCCCACCCCCACACCAGTAACAGGAGACCCACAATCAATAGCACATTAGTCTGTCCGGAAACTCCGGAGGAATTAAAAATGAATGACTGAGATTGCAGCCCTACCTGCCACTAAAGAGAGAGCTGTATGGAGACCCAGAGGGGGACAGGGGAGGGTGCTGGTCTAGTTTGTTCTCCTTAAGATGTGGCCCATTGTCCTGTCCTCCCACCCCCCAACCCCTCCAGCCTCTTGTGTATGGCAGTGGGCTTTGTGTAGAGATTGGAGCGGTGGATCTGTAATATACAGGCCTAGTGCAGCTCAGAGACTCATAGGCTCCCAATCCTCAAACAGGACTACAGGGTACAAAGTGGTGTACTACTGTGCTAGAATAGCAATGTTTTTAAGGGAGATAATCACCAGGAAAAACAGTGAGACAAGAAAATCATTTTTCTTATGGGCTCAACAGATGACATCATCTTGCCTTTGTTGCTCTCTGAAAGATTAGGTTTATGCTACGGTTTCACTTCACATTACTATACTATGGTTTCACTTCACGTCACTATACTATGGTTTCACTTCACGTCACTATACTATGGTTTCACTTCACTCCACAAGACAGTTACGACATAAGCCGTGTCTTTAAAGCTTTTTGCTATAACACACAACTTGAGTGACGGTAGTATTACTGATGTGATGTATGCCTTTTAGAGGATTAGGAAGCACTTTAATATGGTCGAGATTAGGGGGAGTGGGTTTTCATTGTGAGGAAAGAAAAGGTGTGGTCAGCTTTGATGTGTTTTATGACTCAGGCATCCCGTCGATAACAAGTACAAGCACAAGCGTAATATACGGTGTGATGCATCGAGGGGGTACATTTAATCTCAGAAGAGATTGGACCGCCTGTGACAGATGGAGCGATATTGTTCCTTTCCCTCAGTGGTGAGGGAGGCCCCCCCTCTGTGTCTCTTTGGCAGATGCAGAGGGAGGACCTCAACCCACTCCTCTTTCTTCCCATTGATTTGGGTGTTTGAACCCTTGGGGACTTTAGGGTTGCATGATGGGGGTGGGATGGAGGTTGGGGGAGGTGGAGGGTGGTTGGCTGGTCATTTCCTGCAGAGTGGAAAAAAAAATCTCAGCAGATTTTCACTCAGTACAGCTGGCTCGATACAAATAAGAAAGTATGATTTTGTTTTATGTTATGACACATTGGTGTACCTAGTTATTAGCAGATGTCTGCTGAGCTGATTTGCTTTCATTTCTGTACCACTGTTTACTATCCTGAACTACACTTCCATTAGCTTTTATGATTTTTTTCTAGTTCTATATCTTTCAACATATGGATAGGTGTAGTTTGTATGTGAACGTTGTATGTGCCCCATGTATGGCCCATGTTTGCATGATGTGTGTGTGTGTGTGTGTGTGTGTGTGTGTACCCCGGTACAGGATCACTTTGACTTTATCTGGTGTTTAAAGGATAAGGACAGCTTCAGCAGGCTATGGATCTCTGTATTGTAGTGTAATTAAGCAGATTTCTACTGATTTAGGAGTCATTAGATCCAACCCCTATCTCCCTCTCGCTGCCCCAACGTCCATCAAAGGCAGGACAAATTCCATTAACAGACTAACAGCTGTCCTGTGACAGATGCGGCCCAGTCCTGCATCTCTCCCCTTCTCCCTCGAGGCCCAGCTTTGTCCTAGGGGTTGGAGGGTTAACAGCAAACAATCTCCTGAAGATGCAACATGTTGATGCCCTCAAAAGAAAGAGGCAAGTGAGCATCTGCTAGATTTGTAGTCAACAGGGTAGTTGTTGCATTTTGCCCCCTTTTGCTGCTGTTGTTATTGTTGTTTTTTTTTGGTGTCAATGTTTTTCATCCGTTTTGCTAATTTGTTAGAATATTTATGGTGAACAACAACTAAAAAGTGAAACAAGTGTATGTGTCAGGTTTTTGCATCATCTGAATGGTTTGCTTCTTTGTTTGAATCTTAGAGCACAGGATGAGTCTCCCTGGCTAAAAGCGCCTCTGATTTCCCTTCACAGTGTGCACACTATTTGTTTACATTATCCTTTTTTCATGGAGGTCTGTTCTCTCATTCTGGGATGCTTCATATTATGCAAATGGCTATCAACTTTGTGTGTTTGTGTGTGTGTGTGTGGTTTTTATGTGCTCATTGGAGTTCATGTCATTAAAAGTGTTTACGGCTGCTTAAAGTAATGCCCTGGATCCAGTGCACAACAAGCAGGCAAGTGCTTAATGATTTTAATGGCGATGGCACACTCTCCATGCAGGATGAGGTGGCGTAGAGTAAAGGGGCGTGCCCTGGGCACAGACGCGTGGCAGCTGAGCAGGTGGATGACAGGCAGCTGAGGAGTGGGGTGACGGGGGTGGGTGGTGGGGTTGTGGGGGTGGAGATGCTGGAGGTAGTGGTGGTAAGTGGGGAGAGGGCAAGGGGGGAAGGAGGAAGGGTGGGGGTGGGCATCCATTTTGAAGGACTCTTGGGGTTCGGAGAGCCCCCGAAAAAAAAAAGCCAGCCCCATCTGGAAGCAGGGAGGGGGCTGGGGTGTGAAAGAGATCTAGAGGGTGGTGTCTGACACTCTCGCTTTTGTTCTTTGGTAATGCAGCAGGGATAGAGTGAGGTGGGGATGGGGGTGGGGATGTTTGTAGTGTGTGTGTGTGTGTGGTGGGGCTCTTGCTCATGCGCTGGGGGAGGGGCACTCCAACAATAGTGCCGGTCGAGGAATGGAAAGCCTTCAGCACAGATAGAGCAGGAAAGGAAAGAGAAAGAGAGGGAGGACAGAGGCGAGTACGAGGTGGCAGGGTGTGTGTGTGTGTGTGTGTGTGTGTGAGGTGGCAGGGTGTGTGTGTGTGTGAGTGAGTGTATGTGTATGTGTGTACAGATGGATGTTGCATGGATGCTGCTTAGTTAAACACAATACAGTCCACATGCACAACACTCAAACAGGATACCCACATATTATACGTTTCGTATGCTTTACAAATCATACTTAACATGGTACATCTGACACTAATATCCTGTTCAATTGCAAAACACTGCATTATGGGCTTTAGGTATGTACTTATATGTTTGTGTTTTGCTGTACAGTATTTCGGACTATTTTTCAAGGAAATGGTGCACAACTCTGACGCATTGCAGAGGGTCCATACCATTCATGTAATTGCAGGAATATGGCTCATTAACTCTGAAGATCAGCCCCCTCACATAGAAGGAGAGTGGCCCATCTTTCATTAGTCATGATAACGAATATATGTGTCAGTTTGGAATAACTAATACACCTGTGCCTTTGAAACTAGCACATGCATCAATCATCGTAATGACCGCTGTACACACTCAATACGCTAATTGCTGGATAGAGGCATGTGGTCAGAGAAAGGAGCTCAAACACTGCTGAACATGGCTAGAAATTTGGCTTTATAAATAGACTGGAACGCACACAGGCGAAAGAGGAAAGGGGGAAAAATGGAGAGAAGGGGAGACTCATTTGTCTTCATTACCTATGGTCCCCTACCCCACGCCTAGAGTCTCAGTGTGACATGCACTGTATGATCCGCATGTGTGTGTGTGTAAAGATGGACGTCTGCTGGAGCTCTCACTTGCTGGCTCACTCGCTCTTTAACAGCCAAGGCAGAGAGACTTTCCAGCCCAGTGTAATCACCTCTCTCCTCCACCCACCACTTCAACCTGAAAAACTCCATGATCTGTCACTCTGCCAAAGGGAGATGTGGATGGCATAGGAGAGGCCCCAACCCCCCACCCCCCAACACACACACACACACACACACACGATGTCTGTACATGTATTGTACAGCAGTATACCTGCAGCAGCTCTCCTTGGTGCTAGATTAAAGGACCTGTCCAATGGGCTTGGTTTGGGAGGAAATGGTGGAGGGTAGGGGAGGGGTGGGGTGGGCGAGGCAGCACAGTGTGGTCATACTTCACTGACAGAAGTAGGGAGAGAGGGAGGGAGAGACAGAGAGAGAGAGAGAGAGAGAAGGAGGGAGTGAGAAAATGGAAGCAAGGAGAAAGGAGGAGTGAAGGTTACTTACCATAAAGGGGCATGCATTTCCTGGCCCTGCAGATGGGGCTTGAGCAAGAGCAAAATCTCCCTTTCTTAACAAAGAACATATTACTATATAGCATTTGCATATAGCCCCACGGGCCATTTCCCAAAATTTATATATATTCCATAACTCTGAAAAATAGTGATTTTGTGACATTCTGGGAAACCTGTCTAGTTGGAACAAATTAAAATGACAGTTTGATATTAAATATGCCTTATATTTATTTTCTCTACAGAGACCACACACAATTATTTCTATATCATCTTTTCTGTGTTCTATATTACCTGTGGTCACATTGGCGATGTTGTTGTTCATTATACTCTGCTGTGAAGATGCTTTCTCTGCAGCCTTTGTAAATCAAATCTGACCAGCACTACATTTAAACAATGGGAGGGTTGGCTGAACCATACATGTTAGGACACCGCCTTTTCAGAGAGACCCTGGCTGGAACAAATTCCTGATGGACCTAATTACGGCAGACACCTCCCTCTGGTGGCCACTGGTGTGTAAGATGTATACAGTATGTTGATCACGGCGCTAGCCCAGGCAGGGGAGTTGCCAGTCCTGATGTGCCAAACTACATTACCCATCACTAGATCTCCGCCTGTGTAGCCTGCAGGCAGTAGCCTAGGCTATATGATGTTTTCAACATCTAACTAGGCCTACTACACAGTGTCATTTTTACATTTGTTGTCATGAAGTGGTGAAAAGTCAAAGTCAAAGTCACTTTTATTGTCAATTTCTTCACATGTACTTGACATACAAAGGAATCGAAATTACGTTTCCCACTATCCCATGCGTGTAGGTGTACAACAGTAAAGTGCAGATGCACAACAAGAAAATTCTAGTCCTAAGTTTGTATAAATAAATAAGTTACTTTTGTCTAGTACTACTACCTAACATAACAGGTATGACAAGACATACAAGGCATGAGGTGAGGTACAAGTACACTAGTAATGTAGCAGGGCATGACAAGACAGACAAGGCATAAGGTGAAGTTCACTGAGTGTTCCAGCTTTGTGCATTTAGAGGTAGTTGTAATTGTGTAATTGTGTTTTTAGTGCAAAAGTTGGCTTAGGTCTATATTTTAATATTTAGAGACACTAAATATTAAAATATAGACATATGACATGGATGGATAACTGAATGCACAGACAAAATTATATTTGGTTGCCTCTATTCACATAGACAAGTCATGGAAGTTGTTGGTTAGCCTACATCTGATAACTTGATTAAACCTGTAGCATATTTTGTGAATTAGCCTACACTGTGTGGTAGGCCTATCAGTCAGCTTAGGCCTTCTGGATAGACAGGGAAACAGGTAAGCAACCCACTGCCCATAGCCTACTTTTGAAAACTAACAAAAAAAATGTTTTAAATGATTAGAAATCACCAACAGGATAGCCCACTTGATTTTCTCATAATGTTATTGCATCTCGGTGGGATTTTTTGAACAGTGTTGATGATATACAGCAGCGTGAGGTTTACTTTAAATGGATTAATAAACCAGCCACTTCACACATAAGCCTATGAAATGGATCCCGCTGATAGGGATCATTTTTGACAACTTGCTTTGATGACATTGAAGGAGAAAACGCTAATTTCTGCATCATTTTCTATGTCAAATCCCCAAAGTTCCAGTGCACAGACGCCTGTTTTGCGCCTATCAAGGGAAAAATTAATCCGAGACTTCTCTAAGGATACTTTTGGTGTAACTGATTGGCTATTCAGGAAAACTCTTGGAAGATGATTGGTTGACCCATTTCTTGGCAGGCTCCACTCACGTAGAATAGGTCGCCGATGCCACCTGCTGTTCAGCCTTGCTGGTCCTTACTTCGCCCTTTGATCCCAGAAAATGTCCTTATCAGTGCTGTATGTGTTACACTTCATGTTTTCTGATCATATTATCAGAGGAGTTGTTTTGACTTTTTTAATTTGTGGAAAACAAGCTGACCAATCTATTTGCGAGGTGCTTCAGCAACTTAACAATAGTCTGAGCCCCAGCTCGCTGTCTTTATTACCATTAATCCCTTTGAATCAGCTTATTGCTTCTAGTTAGTGTGATGGTCTGCAGTAAACATATTTTGCTGGCTTCAAAAAACTAATAAATATGAACACATTTCCTTATGCTATAATTCGAGCATGTGTATAAGAATTTAATGGCTTTGAATTTGACTACACCTTCGGTCTGCTAGTGTTGTTCTCCAAAACCTCTGACAGCCTTGTCAGTCTGGGTGCGTCATAGTAACCGGTTAGGTGAGAATGCGTGAGATTTTCGTCTCCTAACCACTAGGAGGAACCATTTGTCATTGTAGTGGCACAAGGAAGCAGAGTGTAAGCTCCCTACTACGAAAGTGTAAGAAAAGAGGGATATTTTGGAAGGTGTCTGGATGGGATGGCAGCTTCAACAACCGAAAGAAGGGCCTTTGCCCATAAAATTAACAGGTAGGAGTGAATTACATAAACTGTGCTGTTTGTCATTCTTTGGATGTGGTAGCTTGCGTGACTGAATTCGGCAGCGTTAGCGCATGAATTTTGGAGGTATCGCTTGACATGAACCGCGGTACTCGTGAGTGCAGTTGGACAGGGACGATTCTTTTGTTCAGCCCGTATGCTTTTCACTAAAACTTGAAATCTGATATAACGTTACTGTAGTTGGGACACGAACAAAACTCTGGTCGCGTTGAACTCTTCGACAGAAAGTTCCTATTTGGTTTGCTAGGAGATCTCGGATTATTTGAATGAAGCTCTACGCCACATTGATACACTAACGTTAATGTTAGGCTACTGTCATTCGTGATAACAGCATGACCTGGGCATTTTTTTGCATTGCTTATGTTTTTTGTCCCAAACCATGACGTTACTGACTTAGGCAAATAATGAATGAAGTACAAAGTTGTAAACCCACATTATATCTGAAGGCGTCTTACAACTGTTAAAACTAACGTAAGCTAAGCTGGGTAATATTAACTGTAAATTACTTTATGCGGGACGAGACGGATGTTGTTAGGTCTGCTTGCGGTGCTACTGTGACTGGCTCTATCTCACTAATGAACTGTGCCTGACCTGGAGATTGTAGGCTAACGTTACTGTCAAATCACCGTGTTTGCCTTTGATAACTAGGTTATGTCTTACGTGTCTGAAAGCAAAATAGACTTCTGCAGTTTTAGACATCTCGGAGTTGTACTGTACCTTTAACCTGATACTCCCTTAATGAAAACACAAGCAGAACAGGGAGTGTGCACTTCCTTTTTTTTTTTTTTTTTTTAATCTAGGAAAATCTGTGCTTTCAGAGTGCCTGGCTAGCATGACAATTTCATAGTGACAATCGGATCCAGATTCCTCTGTGTCAATGATGAATTCGTGCTGTTTCTGAGCCTGTGCAGAAGACTGTCGTTCATGGGAGATATCGTGACTTTTGTGAACTAAAGTCAGATTAATTGCAAGATAGATTTTGTTGGTTAGCAATGCTATTTTAATTCAGAACCTCCCATCTCCCCATTGTGACATGTTCAGTCAGGGTGCCCATAAGTTAAAGCAGGGCAGAAGTTTGATAAGAGTCTCAGCGTGTATCAAGTAGACATGATCAAAACCAAGGAAAAATCTTTGCAATCTTGGAATGTGGTTAGCAAGTAAACAAGGCCCAAGACAAAGTCTGGGTCTCTCCTTTAGGATTATTTTGTATTTTTGTCTGATAGCCTCTCGACGACCTTCGATTTGTGTCCATAGTAGGCCTAGGGAATAAAAATTATGCAAAGCTTCAGTGCAGGTCTCCTTGTTTTTTGCCCGTTATTTCTTTTACTTGGGCTCCACCTCTCTCTAGCATTGGAACTTTGTCCATTGTTAGTGTTCAGGATGCAGGAAAGGGTGGGAAGCCATTCTAGGCACTGCAGAGGTTTTTCTTTTTCCTTTTTCTTTTTCCTTTTTCCTGTTGTGATGTGGGTTATGTTATATGAAATATATGCCCACGTCTCAGTCGGTAAACACTTTGGCTTTGATTAAGCCAAAATAGCCTGGGCTAAATGTGCTGCGCAATTCACATTATTGGCTGAGGCTATGTTCCATATTATTTCTGGCACAACGAGTTCCACACACTGTGTCATGCAGCTCTGCCTTGGGAAATCCAGCGCTGCAGTCATCTTTTTTTTTGTATGTATGTAGTTTATCGTGCCAGGAAGTGTAGGGAGTGTTTGGCCTGACTGGGTGGCCTGACTCCCCCTGGGAGAGTGGCCACATCCGGGCCAAATCTGCATGGCCGACAGCATGGAAGAGTTCGGCAGAGAAAGGAAGATCATGGGGTGTTTGTTGGGTCTTCCAATGACAGGGGGGCCTGAGAGAGCATGAGTGTGAGAGGGTGAAAATGAAAGATTTAGGGAGGAAGAATACATGTGAGTAGATAAACGATGGGTAGGTGAAATATAGGCTAGGTTTTTTGAGAGATTGTATAGAGAAAGAACGAGAGTGAGTGTGTCTGTGTGTATGTGTTTGTGTGTGAGGCTAACAGCTTGAGCAGTGCATTCCAGTGTGTGGCGGAAGGGGCTTGGTTTATGTGTGGTGACAGCAGAGGTTGCTCAGTGCACGTAAGGGGCAGATGTTGGCCCCTCACAGCTGTGTGTCTGTTAGTGTTAGTGTCTCTTGTGGGACAGAGACTGGGTGAGAGAGTTTGTCTGTTGTGTATGGGGGAGTGTACACCGTAGTCCATGTATACGGTTTCCATTCATTTCTGTGAAAGAGAATGAAATTGTGTCTTGAGGACTGTATGTTTAGCCTACGTGGACCAAAATCATGCATGGTGTTGTGAGAGTGAGTGGATTTTTACTGTTTGAATGAGTGAGAAAATTTTGTGCGTGTGTGTGTGTATGAGTGGGAGAAAGAAAGAGAGAGAGAAAATTAGTGTTGGCCTATGCCTGAGTAACGGTCTGGCAGAGAGGGAGGCACCAAAGAAAGAGAGAGAAAACACAGTTTGAGTTTCTAGGGGAGCAGCTGCATACTATCTATGAAAGGAATGGGGTGGTGGTGGTGGTGGAAGAAGGAGGGGGGGGGGTTTTGGCAGGGGTATGGGGGGGGGCTTCTCATTGCTTTGTCCTCGTCAGGAACTAACCACAGTCCCACCATGTGTGGTTGGGGGGCTGCACATGGCTGAAGTAGAGAGAGAGAGAAAGCGAGAGAGGCTAGACTACTTTTGGCCGCAGCAACTCAGCAACCAGTCCCACGGAGCTGTGCTGTCCAAGCCAGAACAGCTGCTGGTGCTGCTCCTTGCGCTCCCCAGCCTCAGACAGTAGGACAAGGCAGCTGCACCTCTCTGCAGAGTGAGGAAACCGCTAGTGTGGTGTGGAGTAGAGTTTGATAGAGAGATCTCACATCAAAGGCGTTCGTGGGTGTGCACGGCAATATAAAATTGGTGGAAGAAGATGTAGGCTGTTCCAGTTGTTTTTTGAAGTGTTAGTCACTCTGTGTGATTCAGAGGTTTTGTTTTCTTGCAGAAAAAAATATGCTTGAGACTTGCAATAAAAAGTTGTTCATCATTTGTGTTTGTTTACTTGGTCATTACCAACTTGAAAGGGCCAGAACATTTTAATAAATATGAAAAAGGACATGGTAAAAACAAGTGTGTGGCCCTGATATTTGGGATAAAATAAAGTTTGACACATCATTATAAACATTATATACATGTCAAGAAGCAAATAAATAGCCTTGTTTTGACAACAAAACAAATAAAACGCTCACTGCGCCTTTAATTCATCTGAAGGCTTTCTTATTGCAACACAGATGGACAGCCCATAATGGCTGAACTTAATGTTCCTCCTGCCTGTATCTCTTTCTGCTGTACCAGTCTCCATCTGTCTCCCCTCATCTCAAGAGGCACTCGCTCTGTATTGTTGCACTCTAAGCCCATGTGACTGGGCTGAAGAAGAAGTGCATTCTGGGAGCTCAGTCTGTAGCTCAGGATATCTGTTTTTGTTTGCCTCCAGCTTGTGTTATAGGGCACTTCACTTTTTGGTTAAATGGCTGGAACATCACACAAGCCAGTGACTGGAAGCCTGCAAGTGCCATTAGGCCTACTATAAACACATTAAGACATCCCGTTCTCTTTATTCAGTCATGACGTACAAGTGCTAAACACAAAAGTCTAGAGTGAGTGTTCAATGAGACATTTGAAAATAAAGATTTGCATCAGTGAAGGAAGTTGAAGTGGTGGCTACTTTAGCTTTTGCGGATCACTGAAGCAAAGAGACAAACTCACGGTCAACAGCCATTTTGTTGAGGTTCAACCCCAAATCACAACTTGCGCACACACACATGCCCATGCCTGCCATCATATTAAGGGTTCTCAGCTTTCTTGGAGGAGCCTGCTGGAGCATTGCTGTGGTTGCCGATATGGTCTTGTGAGTCTTGTCCTGACAGGCTACCTCTTGCTTCTGTTGGCACTTCAGTCCTTGTCCCTTACTACTGAAAAAAACTGTGTTACATTGTACCAGCATCAGCAGAATAAGATCCCCAGTGAGGCTATCGTTTTTAAAAACAGAGTGGTTGTCACATTTGTTGATGTGGTCTAGATGGGCTGAGCAAGCATAATTCAAATGCCAAACATAGGCCAGAGTCCACATAAAAAAAAAAAAAAATGGCCGATGTCAATTAAACCTCTCTAGATGTCTGAACTCCAACTCTGACTGTCGATGACTGTTTTAGTTTTCTTTCTGGCTATGCTTACCTGTACCAGTTTTTCCTGCAAGCTGTTATGAGACTCTGGTGGGGATAGAGGCTCTAGGACGTGTGGTGGACTCCTGGTGGTTTGATGATATAGCAACTTCATACATTTTTTCTACAGCAAAATACAGCCCTGAATTGGCACTGATGAAAGGATTGAAAATAATGCAGAAAAAAGGGACTGGAATGGCAGTATGCTTGCATTAGATCGGGATAGAATTTGTTGGTCCATATTTAGACTATGGTGGGGTAAATTAGCCTATGATGGGCCACCATAGGCAATGAGGGAGAAACATTGAAAGATTTGCAGATTTTGGTGTAGTCAGACAGCTGCTAATGGGTCAGGACTTTAGCTGGATCTCCAAACCTTGGTTTTCTATGTGCTAGACCATAATGTTTGGGGCACCTGTGCACCTATACTGTTTGAACAGACATTTGTTGTACTTTTCCCATCTGAAGCACTTCAGATTGTGTATTTGTATGAAAGGTATTGTGTCATTCAGATAAAATTAGAAATCATTGCAGTAGGGGCATTATCAATATTGTCTGAAATATTGACCAGTGTTATCTTCTGTTTCTCTCCTAGAACGGTGGCATCAGAGGTGAGGAAGCAGGTATCCAGGGACTATGGGTCTCCACAGCTGTCCAAAAAGCGTGCAGGAGCTCACCAATCTGTGAGTGTGTGTGTGTGTGTGTGTGTACGTACGTACTAGTGTATTTGTGTGTATTTGCATGTGCTTTTTTAAGAATGAGTGCCCAATCCAGCAGATTAAACAAAAGCGGTACTTTAAATACAAGCAGTGGTTGAGAAACAAGCAGGCTGTCTCAGAGCCCAAATCAGACAGAGGCCTCTCTGAAATCTTGTTGTTGTACCACCAAAGGCAAGCCAAAGGCAGCACTGGAGCTCTTAGAGCGCTTAGCTGGGGAAATATCGCAGTGGTTAGGCTAAGTGCTCAAAAGGGGAAGAGGTTACGCCACAAACCAGACAAATCACTTTCTCTTCTGCCCTCATTTCTCTGCCCTGACACTGTAATGAAATGGGGTTTTCCAGCATATACAAACCCAAGCTTTACTGTAAGTTGATAATCATAAGATGGATCCCTTATAAATTAGGTGAGAGGCATTTTAGGTATTTGAAGGAAACTGTGAGTGCATTTTGTCCCTAAAATACTTTTTTCAGCTTTGTGCTTTGACATCCTGAAATGAGAGATAATTGATTTGGAATTAAGCGTGTGTGTGTGTGTGTTCGTGTGCGCAGCTGCCTCTGACAGAGGTGGTGGAGCCAGTGGACTTTGAGGAGTATGTGAGCAGCCATGCTCCCGGAGCAGAACCCGGGCCACTCCGGCAGCTGATGGAGTTCCCCACAGATGACCTGGAACTCGTTCTGCAAGAGAGGGAGTGCAGCACACTGGAGGCAGCTCTGCCTGAGGAAGAGTGAGTCAACAAACACACACACACATGCGCGCACATGCACACACGCAGTCATAGAAACGGGGTCACTCGCACACATGTGCACACACACTCACACACAATCACGATCACACATGCCTGTATGCGTAGTCCCTGTCACTCGCTTACTCACACTTACTCCCTCACTCAAAAACACACACTTGCATGCATGCATGGACAACACAATCTCCAGCATACATGGTTCATTACCATGGAGCACATCATTTTTTGTGGCTTCTCTCTGTCATGTGATGCATTCTGCATGGCTCGTTGGCCACGGCCTGTTTTGACCTCTGGGACGGCGCTGCACACAGGGGCATCTGCAGCTGTTGGGTTTGAGCCACGACCTGTACCACACACAGCACTACACAGCACTACACAGCACTACACGGCACCACACAGCACTACACAGCACTTCACAGCACTTCACAGCACTTCACAGCACTACACAGCACTACACAGCACTATACAGCACTATACAGCACTACACAGCACTACATGCCATCATTTTACAGCAGGACACTATAGCATGACTTCACGACTGTTACACAGTTGTACAGTTATTGCAACCCAGAGCACTCGTATGAGTACAAGGCCCTTTTTCATTTAAGAGTTAACTTGCTTGAAAAACTGAAGGAAAAACCAGCTGTTATCAAGCACTATATAAGAGTAGTACGCTCTACAGATGTGGCATGTAAACGCTGCACATGGTATTCAACAGAATTGCATTGTTCTTAGAACATTGCATAGAATTTAGTACCACTTTAGTACCACTTTAGTACCACCATTTAGTATCACTTGATGGTACTAGAACAGGATGCAGAGCTGCATGGTGTTTGAGCACTGCAGTGTGTTGCACAGTGCTGCCCTGTGCAACACTACACTGCATTGGGTGTAATTATTCTGCTACACATTAGTTTCTTAATGTTTTTTTTGAATCACAGATCAGGTAATTTGCAAATTTGTAGGTAGAGTGCTGTTCAGCACTGCACAACATTTCTCATTTACTCCAGTCTGCACACACACACTCGCACAGAGTCACATCAGCAGCCGTCTTCAGTGTTTGTTTGTGTTTTGTAGGACGCTGGACCCACGAGTGCGTGACGCCCTGGGAGTTTACACAGATGACTGGCTCATCATCCAGAGGAAGTGAGTACGGCTGAAGGCCGCTGAGGCACCGAGGCTGCTGAGGCGGCACTCACACACTCATGGTTCACTGGGCCTCCAAACCATGAGGACGGCTATGGGGAACTGATTCATTGATGCAGACATTTTTTTTTTCCCCCCTGACCTTTGTGACCTCTCGCATGCAGGTACCAGCGTTACAGCACCACCCAGTCGCCGCACAACTCGGAGCGGCAGAGGGAGAAGCAGAGGGGCCTGATGAAGCAGACTTTCGAGCTAGATGAGGCCGCCACCGAACGCCATGATGACCAGGTCAGTTACAACTTCTGTTGGACTGTTGTTGGCCCTCCTTTGTCATACACTCCCCTTCCTTATCTTTTTCTTCCTCCCTTACCACAACACTTGAAAATGTACCCTCCCATGAAGGTTGTCACTAAAGGGGATACAGATACAATCTAAAAGCTTTCTAAAATATTTTTAAAACTTCACAAAAACTTTGCACCCCTCCCCCCGGCAACTGTAACTGTAGTGGCAAGAATCTGCAAGACTTGACTGTAGCTGTATCCCTTCTAGTGTTATGCAGCCAAGAAGATGTGGGGTTGGGATATTGAGTTGAAGATGTGGAGGAAAGGTTGCTCTATGGGTTGTGTTTTGTAAGCCCTGTAAGAAATTGAGCAAATGTCCGAGCAAAGTTTCAGTTTCCAATTCATGATCAAATTTTCAGCCACGTCTTGCTTGAAATGACAGGAAATGTCTTGTGGAGCCTTGTTGTAAATGCTTTAAAAAGTTTTCAAAGGAAACTGTTAAGTGTTCTTGTTGTCCAACAGGACGAGGCGAAGCGTCGCTCGGTGTCCATGGACGACACGCCGCGCGGCAGCTGGGCCTCCAGCATCTTCGACCTAAAGAACTCGTCTCCTGACGCATTGCTGCCCTCTGTGCTGGAGCGCACCACTACTGAGGATATGGACCACCGCAATGCCGAGGCTCGCCAGCAGGGGCGCCACACAGACTTGCTCAGTCTCTACCCCACACCTGATGAGGTCTGTGTTTGCATGTGTGTGGGCTGGTGGCTTGTGTGGGTGTGGGTGTGCATGTTTGTGAGTGTGAATGCGTTGTGTTGGTGTGTGTGTGTGAGAATGTATGCTTCTTGCGTAACTACAAGAGGAGATCCTGACATTGTGGCTGTAAGTCTTCCACTTGTTTGAGTACAATATGATGGACTTTGACCTTACAGTATTTGCACGTTCCCCTTGCTATCCTCTCGATGTCTCCTACCAACTGACTTATCTTTGTCTTTCTCTTTCTGTCTCTCTCCGACTCTCTGTTTTTTTTTTCATTATTGTGGTGTTCTGTGTCAACGTTGCCATGACGTCTGTGTAAACGCTGCGGGCGGTTCGGGCGGTTGGTTCTCACACGGCAGGATGAGGCGGTGGAGCGCTCCTCCATCCCAGAGATCCCCAAAGAGCACATTGGCCAGAGGATCATGGTCAAGTGCTTGTCCCTCAAGTGAGCCTCATTTTCATTCTTTTAGCTCTATCTCTCACTCTCTCTCTATTTGTCCATCTGTCTCTCACTTTGTTTTTCTGTTGTCCTTTCTTGTTGACTGTGTGTGTGCGTGTGTGTGTGTGCGTGCGTGTGTCTGTGCGTGCGTGTGTGCATGAGACAGAGAGACAGAGACAGAGAGAGTGTGTATATCTGAATCTGCACACCCCCATCCCCATTGTCTCCCTCCTTCTTTCTCTACTTCTCTGTTATCCGTTCCAGTCAGTCTCTCATGGTTCACATGTCCATAGCTGCAACAGCCTCTCAGCAGATCCCCAACAGATAGAGGCTATGTCATATCACTGTGTGCTACTGCACTACACACACACACACACACACACACACACACATACACACACACACATACATCCTACAGTCATGTCCCACATCTTACCCTCATGCGCACTGCACTGAGACTATCTGGTCTGATCTGATGCAATGTGATCGCATTAGCCACAGGCTAATCTCGTGTGGTGTGTCTCTCCTGGTTGTCCCTCCAGGTTTGAGATAGAAATTGAGCCCATATTTGGAACACTGGCTCTGTATGATGTCAAGGAAAAGAAAAAGGTATTTAGTTTTACTTCTTTTGTTTTGGGTCCTAGTATTCTAGTGATTTTTGGAGTTAGATTTATTAGCTTCAGAACATTTGGTTTGGTTTGGTTTGATTTTCAAAAGTTTGAACATTTTGCCTAAATTGGCCGTACAGTCTCCGAGTCCTGATGGTCCCCTGCCTCTCTCCTCTGCACACCCCCCCCGGTGCTCCTCCCCCCATTCCCTCCCCAGATCTCAGAGAACTTCCACTTTGACCTGAACTCCGATCAGATGAAGGGCCTACTGAAGCCCCACATCCCCCACACAGCCATCTCCACCCTGGCCCGCTCTGCCATCTTCTCCATCACATACCCGTCCGCAGACATCTTCCTGGTCATCAAGGTATCTATGAGTGGCCAGCAGGGGGCACCACTGGCCCAGAGCTGAGCGCAGGGGAAATGACCTGCATGTGCATTGCTGTGCCTCACTGTGGCCATTTTTGAAAGGGGATACTGCTAAACTACAGTCTGCATATTACCTGGGATGTACCATTGCTAAATAATGTATGTTGTTCTAGATTGAGAGAATGGTTAGTCATTTTAATAAATACTATGCTAATTTTACCACACAGAGCCTTCATTTCCGTAAACAATTTAAAGTGAGTGCACAATTTAGTCTATTGAGCACACATTCTTTTGATACAGAATGGCATCTCCCAGGCCCCATCCATGTTGTATGCAGTATGTAGTACAGCACTATGCCGTTTCAGGAACAGCCTGTGTCACTCCCTCATTCTCATGAGATGCTCTTGCTGTATGTGTTTCATGTTGTTCATGCATTATCCAGTGTCTTTATGCCCTCATTGTGTCTCTGTTATTCTTTGTCTTTAAATGACATGACTGTCTTTTTCATGTCTCTCTTTCTCTTTCTCTCTTTTCGTGTATCCCTTTTTCACTGTTTTGCTCTTTGCAATGCAAACTGTGTTATCTTTTTTTTTTCTTTCTCTTGGACACTCTCTCTCTGTCACACACACACACACGCACATATATACACACACTCTCTCTCTCTCTCTCTCTCTCAGCTGGAGAAGGTTCTGCAGCAGGGAGACATAGGGGAATGCTGTGAGCCCTACATGGTCATGAAGGAGTCAGACTCCACCAAGGTGAGATTCTCAGCTTGTCTGGTCATCAGCGGTGACATTGGTCTGTCCTCTGTCCTCAGAGCCCCAACATGGCCACCCCTGGTTTGCTCAATCAAGAGCAGGAAAGCCAATATTGATATTAGAAAAGTCTAATATCAAAGCAAACCTTATTAAAGGTCGAGGACACCTGTGTTGAGGAGAGAGAAACAGGTGAGAGGGACAGACTGGGGCACAGATGCCAAGAAGAGCTAAGAACCGGAGCCAAGACTGCACATGTCCATTGGTTGGGGACTGGGTGGCACTGTGTACGTGCATGGGGGGTGTGGAGAGTGATGAGCGTGCATGTCTGCATACGTGCGTGAGAGACAGATAGAGTGCACTTGGCAAGAACGTGTCTGGAATAGTTTCTCAATTCATTCCCGACGACGATTGCAGTATTTGTCTTTATGAGGAGCAATGTCCAGTAAACTTCTGATCTAGCTATTCTGGCACTTGGCAAAGGGACAGAGTGTATAACATCTTAAAATAGAAACATCAATGTTGAAGGCCATCTGATTTCAAATTAAAACATATTTTTTTCTGTATTCACAACCAATCTAAAAGTAGCTCCTAACAGGCAAATTTAAGAGAAACTCCTAAAAATAATGGGCGAGTCAGTCGTAACTTTAGGACTCCTGCTTTTTTGACTAAGTTATTCACAATTTTTTTTTAAGTTTTATCAATTCAAAGTAGCACCAACGTCTGGGACTCCTAACTCACTAATCCCAATTCATGAAACATCCAAAGGCAGCAGTTTGTTTACAGAATGCCTATAATCTTTTGAAATGCACATGTAGAATCACATATTCAAGGCAATATGCAAATATGCAGTAACACCACCGAAACCCTTGTGGAAGTATATGTGCACTTTAGTCATAATCAAATTCAATTAGTCATCTTATCTATGCAAATATGTAATCATAATGCTTGAAAAAAAAGGTGGGGGGGCATAGATACTTTGTCAATCCACAGTGTATCCTGTTACCGTTTTATTTGTAGCCTGTGATCTCTGTGGTCACTCACTTCTGCAGCAGCGCAGCACCATAGCACACCTGCACACTCATCAACCAATCACAGATTAAAATGCATGCAGGCTCGTGCATGAGACCATAGCAATGGGGCGTGTTATCCTAAGAGTTATAATTTTTCCTAACAAAAAGTAGGTCTCAGCAACTTTGTGAATAAGTTTTAAGAGTTAGCAACTTTTAGCGTGATTTAGGTGTTCTCTTAGGGCTAAGATAACATTATTATTATTTTTTTTTTAATTCGTTGTGAATATAGACCCAGGTTTCTACTTCGCTTCCCTCACAGCATTATCAGCTCAGCTAATTTACATCTGTGCAGACACTTTTATCCAAAGCGACTTACGTTTGTCAACTATCAGTTACTGCAGGGCCAATCTCCCCTAGAGCAATTTAGAGTTAAGTGCTTTGCTCAAGGGCTCAAGGGCTCAAACGGTGGCAGCCGTGATTTTAACCTACAATTTCCAGGGTATTAGCATGCTAGCCAGGTTCCTTAACTGGCCCTTTAATCTCACTTTCTTTTTTCTTATCAAAAAGTTAAAGAGGAGCAATATTTATGTAGATTGGAACTCTATGTTGGTTCTCCACCAGAATACATTAATGTATTGTAAAGGTGAGTTGTGCTTTCCACACAGAGTACTCTATTAGTGACAGTAACTGTATTGGTGATTAAATATTTGTATTGCTGTCTGTGTGTCTGCCGTGTCTGTGGACATACGTATCTGTGTAAATATCTAATGTGTGTGTGCATGCGTGAATGCGTGCATGCATGTGCTTTTACAGCATAAGGAGAAGCTGGAGAAGTTGCGTTCACAAGCGGAGCAGTCCTGCAACAGGCTGGGCCGCTTCCGTATGCCTTTTGCTTGGACCGCCATTCACCTGCTCAACATTGTCAGCAGCGTGGGGGGGCTGGAGCGATCCGACCCGGACTCAGACAGCGGTACCTTAGACACACCACACCATAGGACACCATGCCACACCAAAAACAACAGGACATTACACCATGCCACACTACACTGTCTACATGCAACATAGAGAGAATAGTGAACCAGCAACGTTAACTGAATGGGCATAGGGAAATGAAACTGCAGGTGAGTTTCTGTGCCCCATTCAGTTCACGTTGGCTGCCAATTCACTGTTTGGTCTGTGGTGTATAAGATGTTCTCGTTCTTTTACCAACAGCCCTTGGTGACCTTGAACAACAGGGCTGTAGATTAGTTTGCACTGGATTTGTCCTTTAACTGTATTCAGCTGTGTCCTTTAACTGTATTCAGCTGTGAAGGTCACATGAAAATATGTAGAGTTGACCATTGGTGATACAATCAGATTAAGTGAGATTAGTGTAGTTTTTTTTATCCAGCAAGTACATTGTAGCACATTACATTCAAGAGTGTTCTCAGACATTGCATTATACTTACACTACATTGTACTGTCCAATGGATGTATTTTATGTAATCTCACATGTGCATTATGCAAAACACTGCATCATAGTACTGTATAGGATGTAAAATAAATGGCAACTATATTAGATGCTTAGATGCTAAATATGTGCTATGACAGTATTTTCCCCTGGCTCATACTTTATCTTCATGTTGCTGTGTTATTCATATCATGCATTGTGTGTTTTTTAAGCATGACCCCAAACTTGGCCTTGTCTTTACTGCCCTGCACTGGCATTAGGTCAGAGCAGAGGTCAGATGTCAGATAGCTTTCGTAAGACCTCAGTGTCCAGTAGCATTGACCTACGTGTAAAAGGGTCACTGCTGGTTGTTGCATTGGCTTTAAACATGACCTATACCATAGTTCCCTGATTATTAACCAAGGTTAATACATTGATTTTGAAAAATATAATTATCTGTGAGGTGAATATATGGGTGAGGGCTCTATGTGGGAATGTATTTCTTGATATCATTTTACTTTGTCATAACATCATTATTTTTTCTTCTGAATTAATTGGTAATAGTAGTAAACTGAGGTTAGTATATACGTGAGATTAATACATGAGTGAGGTTAATACATGTTTAGTTTAGTTTTTTTAGTTTGCATAAAACACTGACCTGAGGTTTATACATGGTGCGACCTATATTCAGGAAATTACTGTATGCATCTATATGAGTTTTGCCTTTGCTGCAGCTTGTTTTCATTCTCCTGTGCCCTATACTCCCTGTTTGCCTGAACTTGGGTTCTGCTGAAGATTTTGCCATGCATCATTCTTAACCATAGAAAAATAGAAATATATATAGAAAAAATAATGTCCACCTCACGTTTTTTTTGTTTCACAGAGAGAAAGGGTACATGGAATGAGCGAAAGAAGAAGGGATTTGAGCGGATGAGTGTGGGTGAGGACATGTGCAACTTTGCCACGTTCCGTCCAGCCACTCTCACAGTCACAAACTTCTTCAAGCAGGTCAGTTTATATTTATTATTATTTATTTATTGACTTATGTATTTCTTATTTATTAACTTCTTCACTTCTTTCCTCATACTGTACATACAGGATGGCTTGTGTCCTTTTGTATTTCCATTGTTCTTTATTGGTTAAAGTATGACCACATCTGTGTGCTGGTTTGGGGTTATACTTGTCCACTTGTGCAAGGCTGTGAACAGTTACTGTGCTTCCAGCTGCTAACCATTTATATGTGCTTATACATGTGCCTCCATTTGTACTTGTACTTGTATGTGTGTGTTTTTGTGTGTGTGTGTGTGTGTGTGGTGTGTAGGAAGGTGACAGGTTGAGTGATGAGGATCTGTATAAGTTTCTGGCTGACATGCGTAGACCTTCTTCAGTTCTAAGGAGGCTGAGACCTGTCACGGGTACCTGCACACCCCCGACCTACACCCTCACACCACTCCTTATGCTACTCCACATTTAAAAGCTTAATTTACATGGTGCCATTTAGCTTGATTTGTAGGTTTAGTGAATTTTTTTATGAATTTGTTTCAAGAATTTGAATTAAACTGAAGCTAGGTTTGATGTTTTTTTGTTGCAAAACTGTTTTGTCGCTCCATTATCCACAAGTGGCCAGAAAATCATATTATCAAATAATCAATAACAATATTAATATTATTTCCACTTCATAAATTTGTCGTTCTACTCATTCTCCACCCATTATCTTTCCATCTTCCTCTCTCTGTTGTCCTCCCTTGACATTTCTTAATTCATCCCCCCCTTCTCCACATTTCACCCCCTTCTCGTCACTCACACAGCCCAGTTGAAGATCGACATCTCTCCAGCTCCTGAAGCCCCTCACTACTGTCTGTCCCCGGAGCTGCTGCATGTCAAGCCCTATCCAGACCTGCGCGTGCGCCCCACCAAAGAAGTGCTGGAGTTCCCCGCACGCTACGTCTACACACCACACACACACTACAGGTGGGAGAACACACTCCTAACACAACTGTTTATATGATGCAATGCAGGCAGACATTTGGTTTATCTTGCATGGTGTGTGGATATGCCTGGGCAAACACACACATAAGCAGCAAACACAAACACACACTGGCACCATGCCCTCTTCTGAGATTATCTGTTCAAATAATTGACAGGTTCAAAGACACTTCACATTAGACAGTCATTGTTTAATCAAATGCTTAAATATCAAAAGCAAGTTAGTAACAAATATGAAGTAAGTGTACATGAAAATAAGTTTAAAGCTACAATGAAGTATACAAGACAGTAAAATGTTCGTAAAATATTGGCTGGATCTGTTTGTGGGGTTGTGTAAATATCTTGAAGTGTAGTCTTCCAAGAGTTGGAGTGTGGAGTGTCAATCTGTCTTTCCTTTGGTCTGGCTTTAGGACCCATTCTGTCATACAGAGACACACTGTTAGCTCCAAACAAACACAAGGACCTCAGAGTGTCATTGATTATGTGATGTTACATAGAGTGGGTGGATGTGTTAGATTAGACATGGTACAGGGTGGCTATTGAATACAATAGGGCATGGTTTGGACTTACCGGTTTTTGTAACTGGGTCAACTGTTGATTCTGCAGCTGTAGTTTTTCCCTCTGTTCCTTGGTCCAGTCCAGTAGATCCTTCAAAAGAACCGAGTGCTTCTGAACTGCCTCCTGAAAAAAAGCAGAGACTATTTAGAATCGCGGCATACCGACAAGGCTAAGGAACGTGCCAAGAGTTAGCCCTGCATTGAATGTTATTTAGTATTATGTACCTTGAGTGCTTTGACGTTGTCAGGGCTGGCCTTGGTGAGGGTGGACTCCAGTCTGCTCAGCTTCATCTTGAGCTCCAGCTCCTCTTGTTGCACCTGCTCCACCTTCCCTTTGGCCCGCTGGGTTGTGCTCTTAAGATCTGCAGTCTGCACCTGGGAAACACACGGACAGGAATATCACTCTTTTGTTCAAAGAGACTGACAGCTATACAGACAGCAGATATACATTTTCATCAATACTGTTGCTTTCTGGGTTTCAGACCTAGTGTCTTTGATTGTCGCTAACACCTGCTCAACTGGCAGATTCATGTAGTCAACAGGTAGTTGTTCTAATTGTTGAACAGACTAATTACATGCGAAAAAGTCCCTTTGTGTAGCTATTTCTTTTTCTTCGGCATTCTTTCAATGATCTGCTAGCTGTGCTCTCTGAAACCAAGACTAAAACCAGGTCAGGTTAGATAATCAATTTGTAGACCCCTTTTTTTGAACATCAGTGACTGCTGCCTCAGTTACAGACCTCTCTTGTCCAACAGTCAATATTTAAGCACGGTCAGGCCAGTTTGCTTATCCCTTTGTTGCTCCTAACCCCTCTCACCTTGAGGCGTTGGATCCCCTCTCTGATCTGGGCCTCTGCCTGTTTGGCCTCCAGGGCCTGGCGGTCGAGTGTCCGCACCAGGCTCTCGGTGTTTCGCACGGCCCTGACCAAACGGGCCAGCCGCGCCTCTGTGTACTGGTAGGTGTGCCGCAGCGACTCGCTGAACTGCAGCACGCCAAACATCAGCACGTTCACTTCCTCCTCGGAGGCGGGCTCCCCCGTCGGTGCCACAGGGGCCGCCCGTGCACCGCAGTTGCCGAATACCCACGCGGTGGCCATAGCCGCACACAGTAGCACACGTAGCGACCGCATCGTCACGGGGGAGTCAGTCACGAGGATTTAACAAGCAGCAGCTAATCTGCGGTGGTCTGATGCCAGTCTTGGCAGTTCTGATTAGAAAAAATGTTTCTTTTAGAAAGTGCCTCTGGTGGTCTCAAAGCAGAGATGGTGGTCTCCAGCTGAATGTTTTAGTTGTATCTGTTTAGTGGTTGTGTGATTTGTGGTGGATCGTTTTAAAAACTCAGGCAAATAGAGGCGAGAGGCCTTGAGCTAGTGTTGTGGCTAGGTGTGTGCATGCCATAAGTTATCTGCTTGACTGCCTCCCTCTTATATGTAGGGATGTGTGCGTGCATGTGTGTATGTGTGTGTGTTAAAGTCTCTGGATAGGTTGTGAAATCTCACCTCATCTCAGGGCCAATCACTGGGGAAGGTAGTGCCCCCTAGCATTGCATCAGTTGACCTTGGCTCACATCATAGAGCAGGGAATCTAGCCAATGCACAAACAGCTCTTCTCTCTCTTACTTTTTTGACTGTATTTGCCTGTATTTTGACTGTATTGCATTTAGAGGGATGTCATTTTTGATGTAGTTCAATGGGATGATAACTTAATAAGTAATGAAGTACTGGTCCAACAATGATGAAAAGCTTACCCCCACTGTCTTTAGAACTTCAGACATTTTATATCACCATTTTTTCATCCACACTGTGTGTGTGTCTGCGTGTGTCTGTGTGCACCCATGTCCAGTATGTGTATGTGTATGGAAATGGGAGAATAGTTGAGAAGGATAAGGAGGATTGATTCTTGTCTTTGTACTCCCCGTGTGGGTGTTTGTTCAAGGGCAGAAGTGCAGGGTCAGGGCGTGCAGCCCTCTGCTCTCTCCCTCCTCCCTGTGTCCGCTGTTGGCAGCCCTGTGGCTGATCAGCTGTTGGAGGGATGACACGGCGAGCGCTCCCCAGGTGGCTCAGGGATGGGTTGAGCAACCGGAGTTCAGTGGCTGGGAATAACCGCCTCAGAGGGCAGACTTTGTTTATCTGTCTCTCCAATGCAGCTCCCGCAACCCCAGTCCCCCCCCCCCAACACACTTCACATTAGACAGTCATTGTTTAATCAAATGCTTAGGTATCAAAAGCAAGTTAGTAACAAATATGAAGTAAGTGTACATGAAAATAAGTTTAAAGCTAAAATAAAGTATACAAGACTAAATGTTCATAAAATATTGGTTGTGGTATCTGTTTGTGGGTTTGTGTAAATATCTTGAAGTTTAGTCTTCCAAGAGTTGGAGTGTGGAGTGTCCAGTCTGTCTTTCCTTTGGTCTGGCTTTAGGACCCATTCTGTCATACAGAGACACACTGTTGGCTCCAAACAAACACAAGGACCTCAGAGTGTCATTGATTATGTGATGTCACACAGAGTGGGTGGACGAAAAATCTTACCCCCACTCTCTTTAGAACTTCAGACATTTTATCACCATTTTTTTGTGTCTGGGAATAACCGCCTCGGACGCCAGAGTTTGTTTACCTGTCTCCAATGCAGCTCCCTCAACCCCCCCCCCCAATCCCAGCCACCACTGACTGCCTCCTTCACAATTCAACCCTCAACCGCAACAAAGCAACAGCATTAGCAGCTTTATACTGGACATTATGAAACACAACCAAAGTGATTGGCAGTTAAACAGTAGCCTCACTACCACCATGGCTATTACTAAATGCCCCCGATGTGTAGCCCCCTTTGGGAGGTGCCTGGTAGCCTATGTGCACCAGAACCATTTTGAGGTGGACAGTGAGAGAATGAATTAATGAGCCAATTACACTAGGAGATGATGAGGGAACCAGATTCGTTGAGCTAGACTAAGAATTTGGCCTCTGCTCAGTAACCATCCCCCCCCCCCCGCGGTCCCCCCGAACCCCCCACCCACCTCCGCCCCGCAGACACACACACACACACACACACACACACACACATACTCACTCACAAACACAACTTATGAGTCTTTTTTCCTCTCTTCTTTGTCCTCCCCTATCTCTGTTGCTCTCAGGAATCTACTGTATGTCTACCCTCAGAGTGTGAACTTCAGCAGTCGCCAGGGGTCGGTGAGGAACATCGCTGTGAAGGTGCAGTTTATGGCCGGAGAAGACCCCAGTCAGGCCATGCCCGTGAGTTTGGGACCACCAGAGCATAAAATGCACACCTGTAGCAGGAGCAGCAACACATAATATGCACACTGTTTGAAGAGCATGGCTAAACATTTGATCACGAAATTAAAGAAATTTTATCATATCAGCTTTTGTACTTTTTAAAATGGCAACATCATCAAGAAATTCTGTCCGGCTTGGATTTGTGTCTATATAACAATCAATTTATCAACAATTTATCTTATCTTACTGACAAATAAACACTGCATTAGCGATATAATAACACACTAGACCTATGTAGAAGCAGACAAGGAATCAGTTTGCTTTTGCATCAGTACATTTGCAGTACACAGTGGTTTGTGCATTTCTTCTGTGGGTGAAACCCAAACATTAGCATAAATGAATCCACAGCATGTTTACAGGTTTCCTTGCAAAGTGTGCTTCTATGTGTCTGAGTCCTCCTGTTTAATGGTACTTTTGTCTTTTTAATTGGCCATCCGCTGCTGTCAACAGCAGTCCCATGGCATTTGCGTTGGCCTATCCTGATCCAATTGTAATTTGCTGCACGATACCTAATATCATATGAGCGAATAGTGGCAGGATGGTAATCCAATGAAACGGCAAGCAAGCAGCGGTCGAGAATGTCTTAATCCACTCAGAGAAGCTGCAAGAAATGTTGTAATCCAATCAGCGCTGTTTAGAAACTTCCTTAATTCTATCAGTGCAGCTGTGAAATGCTAGTAATCTCATTTGGTGTGTGTGTGTGTGTGTGAGAGAGAGAGAGAGAGAGAGAGCAGTGGGTGGCATCGCTAACCACAGGATCCACATGTAAAGTTTTGGCTAAGTAAAGTGGCATTGGTAATTGCTTTGTGATGATGCCAGCCCGGGAGAGATGAGTCATGTTTAGTCATGGCGTTTTAGGCTGGTGTTCAGGGCTGAGTGATGTGATGCACTCATGTAATGATGGGGTTGTGTGTCATGTGAACAGGTCATCTTTGGAAAGTCCAGCTGTGCAGAGTTTTATAAGGAAGCGTACACGTCCGTCATCTACCATGACAAGTAAGAGTCTCCATTTCACCACATAATTCCGGTCTCCGACCACACCCATTCTACTGTCAGAGTGTGTGTGTGTGTACGTGTGTGTGGGCGAGAAGAGAAGATGCTTGGGTGTGTTTTCTTATGTGTCTTTAAGAGAGAGGTTTTTTGTTTGGGTTGTGTTTTCTGTTTGTATTTGTTTGTGTATATACATGCATTTGCGTGTATGTGTGAGTGTTCATGTTTTGTCTGTCTGTCACTTTTTCTCTTTTTCTCTCGCTCTCACCTCTCTCCCTCCCTCCCCCACTCGTTCTCTCTCTGTCTCTCCCTCTTCCTCCCCCCCTCTCTCTCTCTGGGGCATCTCTCTTCCTCTCAGGTCCCCAGAGTTCTATGAGGAGATGAAGATGAAGATCCCTGCCAACCTGACAGACAACCACCACCTGCTGTTCACCTTCTACCACATCAGCTGCCAGCCCAAGCAAAACACCCCCCTGGAGACGCCCGTGGGCTACACGGTCAGGCAGCAACCTGGCCCCTTCCTCTGCTCAGTGTCTCAGTAGCTCTACACACACACACACACACACACACACACACACCTATATATAAGCACATACACATACAGTGTACACACATACACACCTATATATAAGCATACACACATACAGTGTACACACACACACACAGTCACAGCACCATCCCCTTTGTGAGTCTCAGAGAGCCGCTTTAGTCTCTAGACTCCTGACTACCTGCCTATCCTCCCATCTTGCTGAGCCACAGTTAAGTCATCTGCCAAGGTTTGGCAAAACACACAGGGCTGGCCACAGGGGACCACTCCGAATTCTCATGTGCTTGGAGCTAGACACACAAACACACACACACACATACATACAAAGACCCGGCCACACAAAAATGCACAACTAAACAGACACACTCAGTCTCTCTCTCTCAC
This sequence comes from Tenualosa thibaudeaui, assembly GCA_027481765.1. Classification (NCBI taxonomy): domain Eukaryota; kingdom Metazoa; phylum Chordata; class Actinopteri; order Clupeiformes; family Clupeidae; genus Tenualosa; species Tenualosa thibaudeaui. Next base: position 3,901,412 of record JAIFZK010000016.1, read on the forward strand.
TCACTCACTCACTCACACACACACACACACACACACACACACACACACACACACACACACATACACACACACACACACACATACACCTGGTCCTCCTCACGTCCATATGGGGTCACTTTACCAGTGAAAGCACCACGCACCTGCTGAGACAGATGAAGTGTTCATGTTTGTGTTACTGACCAGCTGAGTGTTTGTAGTTGAGATGAAGGCCTGCAGTTTAGATTTTGATTCTGTATTTGTGTGTGTGTGTGTGTGTGTGTGTGTGTGTGATTGATTGTGAATGTGCAGATGTGGGGGTGTAGGGCCATTTTGGGTACAAGGATACAAGGGGAGGGGTTAAGGTGGGGGCTGTGTGGAGGTGAAACTTGCTGTATACTGTGTGTGTGTGTGTGTGTGTGTGTGTGAGGGAGATGAGGGTATCAGTGTGTTAGTTGTGTGCCTCAGGGCTGACTGGAGCATGCCAGTCTCAGGGGGAGTGCTGATAGCTGGTGGCGATAGTTTGCATGCAGTCATTGCATGAGTCACTGGAATAGAGAGAGCGTGTGAACAGTGTGTGAACCTGCTGAGGGCTAGTGAGCAAGCCACCGTGGGAGTGGTGTGTGTGTGTGTGTGTGTGTGTGTGTGTGTGTGTGTGTGTGTGTTGTTCGTGCGCACATTGGGGTGGATAGTGTCTGTTTGATATTGTGTGTGTGTGTGTGTGTTTGTGCTTGAGCAAGTGTGTGTTTGATATGGTGTGTGTGTTTGACTGAGTGTATATGTGTGTGTGTGTGTGTGTGTAGGGCCTAACTGCAGTGTTGTTTCTTTGCAGTGGATCCCGCTGATGCAGCATGGTCGCCTACGCACTGGCACCTTCAGTCTGCCCGTCTCTGTGGAGAAACCCCCACCCAGTTATTCTGTCCTCACTCCTGATGTAAGTGTGTGTGTGTGTGTGTGTGTGTGCGTGTGTGTGCGCGTGTGTGTGTGTGTGCGTGTGTGCGTCTGTGTGTTACTCTGTCCTCACCCCTGATGTAAGTGTGCGTCTGCATGTGCGTGTGTGTGTGTGTGTGTGTGTGTGTGTGTGTGTGTGTGTGTGAGTGTGTGTGTGTGCTCACTACCCATTTACACAGGGTAATCTCCATCGTGACGCTTTGTGACTGATGTGTTTATGTGTGGACGTGTTTCTTTTGCATGTTCTGTGTGAACTTTCTCCTCACTCCTAATGTACTTATGTGCTTGGGTGTGTTGGCCTAGTCACTCTCTGCATAAGTGTGTGTGTGTGAGCCGCCCATCTCTATGGAGAACCTGCCACCTGATTATTCTATGCTGAACTCATAATGTAGGGTTAAAGTGTGTGTGTGTGTGTATGTGTATGTGTGTGTGAGAGCTTGATGTTGTGTATATCTATGTTTCTGTGTGTGTGTGTGTGTGTGTGTGTGTGTGTGTGTGTGCGCGCTCAGATGTGTTCGTATGTGGTTCATACTTGACTGTGCTTTTCCAGGTGCAGCTCCCTGGAATGAAATGGGTAGACAATCACAAAGGGGTTTTCAGTGTGGAGGTGACCGCTGTGTCCTCCGTTCATACTCAGGTATAGTGGTGCCCAAACAGCACTGTAAATCACCAAACTATTACAGGTCATTTACTATACACACCATGCATTTTCCAACGCTCTTTACACACACTATGTGTGTGTTTTTCAGGATCCACACCTGGATAAGTTCTTCACACTGGTGTACGTGCTGGAAGAGTACTCATTCCCATTTAGGCTGAAGGACGTCATCATCTCTGAGTCCAATGTGGAGGCCGAGCTCAAGGCCAGCATGACCGCCCTCAAGGGAGCGCTGTTGGACACCTGCGTACGCTTCTTGCATCAACTACTCAGCAAGCTCATCTTGCTCATTGTGCATCCGCCGGTCATTGCTGGCCAAATTGGTGAGGGGGGTGTGGGGTGGTCTGCCATTCACAAATGCAAGATTCATGACCAGGATTGTACGGAAAATGTATGGACAATTTCTACTGCCTCAATTCCTGGAACTGGGAAAATTGTACATATCGTTCAGTAGTATAAACTGGTTTTCACACTTTGCTCTTTTCAAATCAATCTCCTTTTACAAGCCAATCTCCTTTTTTTGTTTTTGTTTGTTCATATTTAAGTAATAAAAAAAGTGTCTTTACAATTCTGTTAAATTCAGTCAATTCAGTCAATGAACTTGTATTTTTTATATTAAGCTGCTCTGTCTGTCTCTCTTGGTGTTGCTCCGTACAGTGAACCTGGGCCGTGCTGCCTTTGAGGCCATAGCCCTGCTGGTGAACCAGATCCACAAGAACCTGGAGGGCAACCAGGACCAGCACGGGCGCAACAACCTGCTGGCCTCCTACATCCACTACTCCTTCCACCTCCCCACCACTGAGCCAATGTCGCCCCCTAATGGTAAAACAGGGGAACTTGCTCACTTCTCTTGCTCACGCTTGGTTCTTACTCTCAGTATGGCTTCAAAATCACAAACATTTGTGAACAAGGCAATGGTAATGGTGAAAAAAATAAGTTAGACTTGTAATAGTAATATTGTTTTTGGCATTTTTGATGTTTTTGGCCAAAATTTTTTGCCTATTACTATGGAATTCTGTAAAAGGAAAATAAGCTGTGAAAGGTTCAGATAGCGATAGATGGCATGCTTCAGTGGTCTCAGGAGCGTGATTGAGGGCTAATATGCATGTATTTGATTCGCATATTGGGAATTTAGCTTGTTTGGTTTCTTGTATTTGTATTTGCCATCATCACCCTCCTTCACCCTCTCTGCTCAGCGGGCACTCCCACCTATGAAATGCCTATCCAGTATGCCACCCTGTCCCGCGCCACCGCCCGGCCCAGCAGCCTCCACCTGTCGCGATCCAAGAGCATCAGCAACTCCAACCCTGACCTGGCCACCACCCCCACCCCTGATGAGGAGGTGCAGAGGATCATTGGCAGCAAGGTATAGCCAACCACACCACCCAGTCCCTGCTCTCACTCTCAGCATAGTATCAAAGTCATTTTCTAGTCTTTGTTTTGTTAGTCGTGCATTCAGCATTGCTCGAATTTATCTAGACGGCTGCAGCGAACGATGCATTCTGGAGTGAAAGCATCACAAATAACCAATGGAATATGAATATGAAAGAGCTTTCAACCCAGAATACCTTTCTGGCTGCACTTGACTGCAGCTGCCTAGATGAAATCAAGTCATGTCGAATGCACCTATTTTGTCTCTGAATTTGGCTTCCAGACTAGCAATGAAAGCAGAGTTTGGCTTATCTGTCCCCTGTGAGGGCTGGTGCTGTCTAGTGCACTACAGTCTGTATATAGGGTGGGAGTATTATAGCAGAGTCACGGCTAGCTCACTTTTGCAGTGCATCTGGCAGTAGTACTAGTCCACATTTCTCTAATCTGCAGTGGATGGAACAGATCACACTGACAGCTAAATTACAAACAGTAGGGTATTCCAGAGGAGCAGAGGATGGAAATAAAGAGAGTAAAAAAAATGATGATGAATTTTGCTGATGTTGTTTTGATATTTGGTATTAATAAGTTTTATCCACAGAGGAGCAGCACCTTTGTCTATTTTGTTCATTCTAATAATGTGAAGTCCTCATGGGTATGCATTTTGTTTTGACAGTGTTTGCATTACAAATGGATGCACAGTTTCTCAAGTATGGCAGTTAGGCACCAATTTAAAAATGTTAGTCTGTACCCTCGTTATCATGTACAAATCTAAACACTCTTGCAAATTAGTTTATCTGCTAGAAAAAAACATGCATCTAGCCAGCATGTGGGCAGATAGCGATCTGTATGATTGATTGATGTCTGGGAGTGCCCTTTATTGTCTGACCTGATTACTGCTGCTTATAGCTTCACTTCCTGTTTGAAGACGGCTAGATGTCCTGTCTTGTGATGCGTTTCCTGTTTCCCCCCGTCCCCTATCCCCCCTTCCCTCCCCTCCAATGTCTTCTGTACTCTGAGTCTTGTTGATCTGCAGAGGATCTTGATCTTCATGTCAGTGGTTGCAGTGGTTGTACAGTACATGCGCTTCAGTGCATATGGGATTGCCACTGCCAATGTCAATGATGCAATCTGTGTGCTGTGCTTCTGTCCACTTGTGTGTTGTCCACCCCCGTTGTCTCCTTCGTCTCCCCTCGTCTCTCCTCTGTCTCTCCTCCCGTGTTCCCTCATCTCCCCCTCTCTTTCTGTCTCCCCTTCCTCTTGTCCTGTCCTGTCCTTCCTGTCCCTCCCTCCTCGCTGTCTGTGCCCTTGTGCCCCCTGTGTGTGTGTGTGTGTGTTGGCTGATGAGCAGGGGATTGACCGTTCTCACTCCTGGGTAAACTCTGCCTATGCTCCGGGCGGCTCCAGGTCCGTGCTCCGTCGCAACCCCAACTCCAGCTATGAGCTCAAGCAGGTGCCTACCCATACCTTTACCCCCACATCTAAGGCATGTGACCTCTACCCTACCCAACACACGCACACACACGCACACACACACACACACACACACACATACACACACACACACACACACACCACCCTTTGCCCTTCTTCTGTCCTCACACCCAAGGTGAGTTGTGTGTGTATTGTTGAGGTCCCAGTCCTTCTCCTCTTCCTCTTCTTCCTCATCCCCATCGACCGACTCTTCTTCTTTGCCCTTCGTCATCCTCGTTCCTCATCTTTTCCACAGTTCCTCCTTTTCCTTCTCAGATGTGCCGCAGACCTTCTTGCCATGCTTTGCTCTCAGCCATTCAATCAGCCAGTTTGTGTTTCTCCCATCTGTGTCATACTCGTGTTAGTAGCACATCAGTGGAGGGAACCAAACAGGAACAATAGATGGCAGACAAGTGAAGATTTGTACAGGGTTCCTCAGAAGGGAACAACTAGCTTTATCTTTAGCCGGAGTGTTGGTGGTCAGTAGCCATTACATTTGGGCTCCATTTAATTCCGTGAAGCAATGACATGAAATGCCACCAGCTTCAGCTAAATATAAAAGCCTTTGGTGTGGGACTTCACAAGTCTAACGGGAAGATCAATGTGTCTGAGCTCTGGACACATCAGGTGTGTGTATCAGGAGGAGTAGCAAAGGCTGCGAATAACTAGTTCTCCAGATGAATTACTAATTTCTCTCCTACTCTCTGTTACCTCACCATGCCAGTGGAGTCTCACTAGAGTAAAGGATTCTTTTAACATTAACATCTTCACAATGGTGGTAGCACAGAGGATTTAAGCTAAACAGACTGACTTTTTAACCGATTGATTGAGTGGGTAGAAAGTTTAGCCTTGATCCTCTGTGGAAAACCTTGTCACTGGTGGCAAACTCCATCCATGGAGGGGTCGTCAGAGCTCTCAGGGCTCTGGATGAGTTGAAATGTCCTCTCGTCAATACCCTGAGGACGTTTGCAGCTCATTCAAAGGGTGTCACCTCCAGGGATTGAGTTTCCAAAATCATTTGTCATCCATCCATTTATTCATTCATTCTGTTCATGTCACTCTCTTCCACCATGGCTTTTCTTTCTCTTTGTTTTTCTCTTTCTTTTTTTCTCTCTATCTCTCTCTCTCACCACCCCATCCTCCTCTTGTCCATGGCTCTGTGGAAGGTGAATGAGCGAAGCTCTAATCGCATGTCTGCCTTCCTGGAGAGCTCCACCTTCTTTCCTGCTCCCTCACGGCAACTAGCCAAAAAGGTAACACACACACACACACTCACACACACACACACACACACACACACACAGATGAAAGACTGAAATCACATACCGATATGCTTTCAACCACACAAACACATACATGCACTGTGTACTGGTGGTGGTATATCCAATTATACATAGGAGTAGGAATATTGATGAAAAGAAATATCTCCTTGCTGATTGGTGAACATACATCACCACACATGAGTGACAGACACTCCCAGTAGTTTTGAAGATCCACTCAACTGCTGTGTTGAATCAGTGGATCTTCTGAAAACAGGGACATTGTGTGTGTGTATATTTTGAATAGATGACTACTTGGCACCATAGTCATTTAGTAATTTGGATCATATAAACAAATATTAGAATCTAATATAATTATTAGATAAGAAAATTATTTAATAATTATATAATTATATATACCATATTATATATATATATACTCTAATTATTTGTATTTGATTAAGAGACAAATATTTATCTCTTAATCAAATACAAGTAATTAGAGTATAATATGTTTGAAACCAGTGCTGATGATAGTCAGTTCTGTCCCTTGTAACTGCTGTTTGTGTGTGTGTGCGTGTGTATGTATGTGTGTGTGTGTGTGTGTGTGTGTGTGTGTGTGTGTGTGTGTGTACACACACAGCTTCTTCATGAGGAGTTGGCCCTGCAGTGGGTGGTGAGCACCAGCACAGTGAGAGAGGCAGCCCTGCAGCAGGCCTGGTTCTTCTTCCAGCTCATAGTCAGTACCTCCACCGGACGTCATTCCCCCCCCCCCCCATATGTAATATGTATACACAACATTATACACATATTTCCAGTCCACCTCAGTTGTGCTTGTACTGAACAGCCCATTTGTACTAATCCAGATAATACATGATGTCTACATTTTTGCACTCATAATTATTATTATTCATAACTCATGCATGCTAATGACGTCTGTGCAACAGACTTTGTAAGAGCATGTTAAATGTACAGTGTGTACATCTACGGAATGCATGTTCACCCAAGATTCCAGACTGTCTAATAATGTCATCATTACTCTTGGCCCCAGGTGAAGAGCATGGCCCACCACCTCTACCTGGCAGGACGTCTGGACACTCCCAGACGTCAGCGCTTCCCCGACCGTTTTGTGGACGACATCGCCGCCCTAGTGGGCGCCATCAGCGCAGACATAGCCAGTCGATATCACAAGGTGCCGGCACTCAATTCTCTTGACATTTCTGAAGGTGTTTGGTCTGGTGTGCTTTTCTTTGTTCTGGTCTGGTCTATGTCCTGCGCACGTGTGCGTGTGTGTGTGTTCAGTCCCTTAATAATGTGCTGGAAGTCATGTGTCCTACAATGAAAAATGTAAGATGTCTCATACACATTGTTGTTTATAAAACTTCTAACACTGTTTTTTATCCATCTTCTTCTCTCCCTCTCTTTTCTTCTCGTCTGTGTCTCTCTTACTTTCCCTCTCTCTGTTGCTCTCTCTCTTTCTCTCTCTCACTCTCCATCCCCCTCTTTCAGGATGTGGAGCTTGTTGAGAGGTTGAATAGTAGTCTGGCCTTCTTCCTGAATGATCTGTTATCTCTGATGGACCGTGGATTTGTCTTCAACCTCATCCGCTCCTATTACAAACAGGTACTTACTCACTCACTCCCACTCACACACATACACACACACTACAGGCCAGAAGCCTTAAATTCTTTTTTTTTTTTTTTTTTTTAAAAACAAGAGATTACAAGAATTTGTAGAAATAGTCGGTACAAATGTAGCTAACTAACTGGCATGTGACATTTACACATTGGACAATAGACTTAGCTGTAGACTATAGGCACCACCATATTCAAAATCCCCCTTGTGCAATGTTTATATATGGGAGGATTCACAGAAAGCATCATTTGTGAGAGCAGGATCCTCTGTGTCTTATGCCAACTCCCAGATCTCCACCAAGCTGCACACGTCTCAGAACCCCAGTGCCCTGACGGCCCTGCGCATGGACTTCATGCGGATAGTGTGCAGCCACGAGCACTACGTCACCCTCAACCTGCCCTGCTCCACTCTCAGCCCCCCTGCCTCCCCCTCACCCTCCACCTCCTCCACCACCTCCCAGGTAAGAGCAGCCAGCCTGGACAGCGCCACCATCAGGCAGCTAAGAGGCAGGACTCGGTGGTCAGGTGCCAGACATGCTAGTCCTATATGGCTGAGGAATGTTCAGTGTGTATATGGATGGACAGCACATGGAGTTTGAGATTAGCGCAGATTAGTGAATGCGTTTCATAGTTTTATCAGTCATATGTTCTGTTTCTGCGTTCCCGCGTTCTGCGTTTTTCTCCCTTCATCATCTCTCTCTCCCTTCTCCCTTTCTCCCTTCATCATCTTTTTCTCTCTCTCTTTCTCTCTCTCTCTTGTAGAGCTCTGCATTCTCGTGTCAGGTGCAGGATCAAGGGGTTCTGAGCATGTTTGAGTTGTCCGTCCCTTTCCGCCAGCAACACTTTCTCTCTGGCCTGCTGCTGTCTGAGCTAGCCCTCATATTGGAGCCAGATGGAGAGGGGTGAGGGAAACACACGCACACAGACACTCACAAACAAACACACACACATGTGCACACACACACACACACACACAGAAAATAAATACACATCCAGAACACACAGATACAAAATAACTATAAAAATAACTAAATACACACTTAAAGAACGCACAGATATACTCAAAATCAACAGACAAAAGAACCATAGAAGTCAAAGATAAGACACAGATTCAAGTCATAAATAAGACTTACTATGAAAGAACAGCTTTCATACACAGTCACCCAGGCATAAACACACACACACACACACACACACACACTTCTCCTCAACCTGCCCCCCCCATCATTCACACATGCTTCCACATACATATAGACATGGTGTCACTGTAATGGAATGCCCACACACACATCTGGATGTGTACACAGATATGGCCTCTTACACACAGCATGACACACACATACACTTGGAAGAGAGCAGAGTGCAGACAGAATATATGAGGGAAAGACCACCTGATGACAGAACCACTGTACAAACACTCACTCACACACATTCCAGAACAGGGCCTCAAACAAGGCTACTGTTTTTTTTTTTCTTCTCTCTCCTGTTCTCCACTACTCTCTCTTTGCTTCTCTCTCTCTCTCTCTCTCTCTCTTTCTTTATTTCTTTCTTTTTTGCTGTCATGATCCTTCGTTTGTTCTTTCTTTCTATCTTTCTGTGTGTCTGCCTGTCTTTCCCATGTTCTATTTCATGGTGTTCTTTCATTCATTTGTTTATTCATGCATTTAATCAGTTCTCTTGGTCTGTTTCTTTTTCTTTCTTTCTTTCTTTCTTTCTTTCTCTAATTTCTGTTTGCTTTCGTAATCCAATCCATCTCTCTCTCAGGGTGTTCTTCCTGCATAAGAAGGCCATCAGCGCTGTGCACTCTCTGCTGTGCAGCCATGACTCCGACCCGCGATACACAGACCCGCAGGTGCGCGCCCACATCGCTCAGCTCTACCTGCCACTCATTCCCGTAGTCATGGAGACGCTGGGCCAGCTGCACGACTTCACTGGTGAGCCGTGCTGACGTGGCCGTGACCGCGGTCTACACACTCCACACACACCACACACACACATGCTCCTGCATTATTTAGCAGCTCCTCTTTCTGCACCACTGATAAGGCTGCTGAAGGAATGAGGTCATTGTAAAAACTCATGGTCAAACTGTCTCTATAGTGCTGCCAGCTGGGGTGTGTGCGCCATACAAGTCTGATCAGGTTTTGTTGTCAAAGTGCGTGCATGTGATTCAGCTAATAGCAGCCCTGGTAATGATATGATGCGATTTAACAGTGTTGTGTGTCGACCGACATGTGTGACTAAATGGCGAGGGGCTTTCAGGGCCGGTAGTGAAGTGTGTTTGTGGTGGCATGTTGTTGACATCCTTTGTCGTTTGTTTCTTGCTTCTGTCGCATGCACACACACACACACACACAGACACCTCCCCTCCCCGCGTGCGCCACGCCTCGGCGCTCATGGACGACAGCGATGCAGACAACGGCAGCACCATCAGTCAGTCTGTCGCCATGGCGATCGCCGGCTCGCCCCTGCCCCACTCCAAGGCAAACCCCTTTGCTCTTCCGTCAGTGGTGAGTGGCAGAAAAAGGGCACTGTTGCCTCAGCAGCACCTCCAGAGAACCAGTCCTAACAATTTGTCATAATGACAGAAAAGTCTCACACACACACACACACATACACACAAAAACACATACACACACTCAGTCACAACAGGAGAAATTATCAGAAATACAGACACACCGAAAGTTAGCCAGGTGGTGTTTTTATTCAGTTCCAGCATACAAGCTTCACACCTGCTAGATGAGAGAGAGAGTTTTAAATAATTCAGTGGGGTCCAAAGGGGATGGAGGAGCATGCTGGAGTCAGGCATAATTAATACACTCATGATTATCACTCCTTCTGGAGCCTTCCATCTTTATGAGAATGAGGTCAGCACTGCAACATTTAAACTGGACACTAGGGGAGCAATCTAATTAGGAGGCACTGCCCTGCAGTAACTCTTCCTTCCACAAGAGGGCCTACCTACTTTTGTTTGTTCTAGAGTTTCATTGTTAGCCCCAAGAGGGCTCTGTTCTTGTTTGCCTCTTAACTCCCTGAAGGCAGCTTATAATGTCAGTGAGCAGTCTGAGACATAAAACAGTACTGTAGTGTATTGTAGTGTAGTGTACTGTAGCGAAGTGTAGTCTAGTCCATAGTGATGTCCATGCGAAATGTTGACAGTACAGCAGGTGCTGTGTAATAGCTACTGTACGTTAATCCAAGTTATGTCTACATCATTTAGATGTCTCCATCATTCTGTCTGGCCATTCATCATCTCTCACTTTCTCTTTCTCTCTCTCTCTCTCTCTTTCCCCCTCTCTTCCCCCCACCATTGTGTCCAGGCGGGGCGTCAGTGCAGCTGTTTGTCGGCGGAGTGCAGTCGTACTCTGCTGGTGTGTTTCCTGTGGGTCCTGAAGAATGCTGACGCGTCACTGCTAGAGCGCTACATCTCTGACTTGTCCGTCATCCAGATCAACCGCCTGCTTGACCTTCTGCACCTTTGCGTCTCCTGTTTTGAGTACAAGGTAGTAGAGATCACACACACACACACACTCAAAGGTTTCTTCTGCTGGAGCTGAAGCCCACAATATCACAAGGGTGTGTTGACCACATCTGTTAGTTATGTGAACAAACTGGCTCCTTTTTCTGTGATTAACTTTTAATTGAGTTTTTGGAAGTAAACAAAAAAGGAAAACAGAACAAAGCACACAAACAAAATGGCTCCTTTGTAAAAAGCCCAATAATAAATGAAGGCCCAGTAGATAGACAGGAATCTTTTCCCCTATGCGCGCACG